>VHKM01000947.1:0-469949 GCA_007210695.1 Neogobius melanostomus | reverse complement strand
AAGAGAGAGATGTCATCTGCAGGGCGGCCCAGCCTATATTGCTATGTAATGCAATGTGTTTACGTTGTTAATAAAGAACTGATATAGTCAAAGCATTTGTCATTATTTAATTAACACTACACTACAACACAGCATGCTTTATTTTTTCTATACCACTGGGAGGCGCTAACCATTAAGTTTACCCGCTAAAATTTCAACATTTTCCCTCAAAGAACTAATTAAGCAGCTGCATTTTAACTTCAAATACTTATTTAGGTAGTTTCTCTTAATTGTACCCTTATGGACCTTTGCATATTCTGAAGATCATCAACGTAAGTAATTAAATTTTATGTTTAAACAATTTTGCTAGCTTTTTTTTTTTTTGCTAGGCATTCTATGTCAAATACTGTACAGAATTCATTAAAACATTTTAAAGTCCAAAAATACAATGAATGCATTTCGTATAACTGTATACATTGCTTCAATTATAGTAATGACAAATCCACAGAAATAAACTGAAAAGTAAACACTTTATACATAATACAATTCATAAGAGAATATTTAAAGAACTTGTACAAGTTTTAGAGCAGGTCAGATGCACACCAGAGCAATATTACAATTTTTTGAAACAGGTTTTGGAAGAGTTCAGCTGTATATTGTGTGAAATATATTAAGATGAACCTTTCAATAAATGGCATAAAAACAACATTACTCCAGTTTACATAAGGTGATTTAATTTTTATTTTTTTTTACTAGATGCCAAAAATCCAGGAGTGGCCACACATGCTGTTATTGCCATCCTCTCAACATCAAAAGAGGCTATATTAATAAATGGTGAAATTGCTAAACCTGCTGAACAAATCTGGACAGAACTCAGCCATCAACTTGATGAGAGAATGTCTGCCAAGGCACTGTATACCTTTGTAAAACAAAACAGGCACAACATCTGGACCATTTTGGGTCTGAGTGACACCAGTGCATCTGAAATAGTGAAGATGAGCCACCAGCCGATCAGCATAGTGACAGTGATGGCATACTTCAATCAGAGCAGACTTTTCAGCTGTTGGTGCCATTTGAGAAATGGGTAGAGTTCATGCCGGAGAGCGTCAACTATGCCAACAGAAAATACAACATATTAAAACCAGGCACTTGGACTCATGTCATGAATGAAATATTATGGAAAGAGGTGAAACATACCTGTACCTTTGTATTTAAAAGGGCAAAGGTTTATCCCATGTCAAAAGTAAATACATAGACATTCAAGGCTACTGCAAGGAATGTGGAGGTAAGCTCCAGGCCCAATGTCTGAAAGAGCCACCAGTTCAAAGCCCGATGGTCTTCCAGTGTCTCCTTAAAAACATCCTTTCCTCGCTCCACACAGGGTGTGCAAAGCGTCCTCTGTCTGGAGCAGCGTGCAAGGATGTTGCTAGCGCACTTTGTGAAGGAAAGTCCGAACCTCATGTGTGGAGGGCACAGCAAGCAACAAAGCTAATGGATTTTGGAGACCCTGAGCCCAGCCATTTGCCCAAATTGGCGACCCTACGAAAAGCAAAACAAGAGAGGAATTCACAAGAGTTGCCGCATAAAGACCCTCTATTGTCATTACAACTCTTAAAACACAGTTCTCCACACTGTGGCAGCATTAAAGACATTGGTCTAGATACGTTTTTTTGCCATTACTGGAGCCAAACACAAATACACATTTGCAAACCTTGTCACAGAGGTCTCACTCAACAATCTGTGTTGATGCAACTGGATCTGTAGTGAGAAAACTTGCACGTCCAAATAGTACATCTGGTCATATTTTTCTCTATCAGGGAGTATTGAGAGACCAGATGAACTGCAGTGCCCCAGTAGTGCAAATGTTGTCAGAGCGCCATGATATGAATGCCATCTCACACTGGCTGACAGAATGGATTCGTGCTGGAGCACCTGTGCCAAAAGAGGTGGTATGTGATTTTCCCTGGCCATTCTTGGTGCATTAGTGAGGTCTTTCACACCACACCCAGATTTGAAAACATACCTCAATGAATGTTTCAATGTCATGATTGGCAACCCGGCAGCGAAACTCCTCATTGTTACATCCGAGTGGATGTGGCACACTGCATCAAGCTTATCTGCCAGTGGGAGTGCCTCAGAAAGAAGGCCCACCGTGTCAAGGATTTCTTTGTAAGATCTCTTGCAAAGGTAATAAAATCACAATCTTTGGAGCATGCAAGAGACCTCTTACGTGCCATCATGGTGGTGGCACTCAGTGAAGGAGAGGGCCATGATAAAGGACTTCCAGTCACCTCAGAGGGCTTCAAAACGTACCTAAAGGCCCAAATATCAGAAGAGACCATTGAGATACCACATGAAGAAAGTAGTCCTCATCCTGATCTTGAGCATCCAAGTGATCTTGACACAGACTTGAAGCAGTGGGTAGAAGATATCTATGAAGAGAGCCAATCCTTCGCAACAAGCAAAGGTGATCGTGATAACATTCACTTCCTCCCTGATATTATTCCCCACATAAAAAGACTAGCAAGTAGTTTACCTCTCTGGAGTGCAGTACTGACTCCTTACTTCCCTGGTTCAGGCATCACAGCCAGTTCTGCCTCAGTTGAAGTGGAGTTCAAGAATATAAAACATGGGCTTTTCAAGCATGAAAAGTTGCCTCTTCGAGTGGACCGCTTCGTTGCTCGTCACCTTACCTTCATTGAAGGTAAAATGAGGATTTGCGCGTCAAAAAACACTGAAGAGGAGGAAACCACTAAAACAGCGTCAACAACTGCCGATGTCGAAGGCACTGGGAGGAAAAGAAAGTCAAAAGGTTGGTAATAAAAACACTCAGTTACATACAGTATACTATAATAATAAATCAGGGGTGGTTTTATCACAACCACCTTTTTGTTTCAATTTGAGCTATATGTTAAAGCAAATATTCTTGAGCAACTCATTACTTCAAGTGACAAAACCCAGAAAAATAGCACCGTTTGCTGTCATGGATTCCATCAGTTTAGTTTAGTTTATTTATTTGTTTGAGCAGTTAACCTGCTCAAAGGAGTGGGCTGAAACCAAAGGCTTATAAGTGCCCACCCCGACATAAAAATAATAACATTACATTTAACATTTACAAGGTAACAAATCATAAACAAAGGAACATACGGCTATATCCCAGTATATCCCAGGGTAGCTGTGCTACCATTTTGTATATGGGTTTTGAGTGTCTGGAAAATTCAATATAAAACTATGTTATCATTTCAATAACAGAAGAATGTAGATACCCAAAATCAAAACTCAAGAGTATCTAGAAGATACTGTTTCATTTGGGTATCTACATTTTTCTTGAGCAGTATTATTCTTAAGTTATGACAAGTACACTTTTTTTAGGTAGATCTTCACACCTAATGAACGTTTACCTTCTGCAGACTCTGACTCAACTGCTGGCATCCTTGCTGATGAGGCTCTGGAAAATTGGAGGGGCCAAGGAGTTCCACCAAAAAAACGCAAGTGCCACTCTTATTTGGCCCCATGTCCTGAATGGATGAATGCCAATCAATCCACGAAGAAAATGGTTAAAATTGGGCTGCTGAAAAATGGTAACCATCATCAACCACTCAAGCTGGGAAACAAAACAGTATCTGTGTTAAATACTTGTGCAGTGGATGCATTTTTGCAAAGTCTGAGCTGTGCATACTGTGACAGCATGTCCTTCCAGTATGCGGTCAACACCGAACCCTCAAACCAGTCATTCAAGCTGGCCAAATCCATTGCGACAGATGGTATTGGCAGGAATGCATATATCCAGAGAGCTGAGTTGCTGACCACATTATTTCCAGATGTCAAGTTGCTGTCAGGTGCACTCCAGATTGATGCTCAGTGTCACATTTCCAGTGTAGTACAGAAAACAATGAGGAATATCACAAGCGTGTACTTTCATAAGAAATGTTCTTCCCAGCACTGCGTGCTCAGTGTGCAAACCTCAAGGGAAGTACCAATTGTCTATCCATCCTTCGATGTACTGCAGACTTCTGGTATGGCTCAACTTGAGATTGCAGTGCAGCAAGGACTTCACCTGCCCATATCTCCCTGTCTCAGGCCAGTCCATTTGCCACTACAGGGTCACCCTGGAGGCACCGAAGAGGAGTCATCTGCCCTATGTGAAGGGATGGTCACACACAGCTGCAGTCTAGGATAAATTTTATGGGTTGATACTGACCGTATGAGTACTTCACAAACTCACCAACGAAAGAGAGAGTCTTCCTTGTCTGAATTTCCATCCAGCATGGTGCTTCAGGATAAGACCTTCACACTAAGGGCAGTCATAGCATTTAGAGGTGGAGAGTCAACGAATGCCATGGGTCACTACGTCTGCTACTGCAGAAGGTCCCCAAGAGTCTGGGAGATGTTTGATGACCTGAGAAGCGAAGTGAAAACTGTGGCAGAAAATAGACATGTGTGTCCACATGCAGTGCTTTACACACATGATCAGTAACCTTGTTTTTATACTTTTATGCGAGTTGTCCTTTGGCACTTTAAGTTTGTTTGCAATTAGTTTGGCATATGTTTCAATTCTATGTCCATGTTTCTATTCTTTTGTATGTGAAGATATACCACAACATTGTTCTTTGACAGTGACTGCTTTTACTGTAGTTCATTCTTACTTTAAAAATATTGCCATTAAATTAAGTTAATTTAAGAAAACAAAACAAAATGTGTATGCTTATATGCTTCACTACTACAACACTACCATGCTAATCAAGCAGTAAAGAAGGCCTACATGTACTTAAATTAAAGCTGCATACAATTGACTTCCAGAGGTATTAGTACTACACACTACAAAAAAACAGTGACTCTTCACTCCACACTGGCTGTTCCAAGCTGCCATCCTGCACAAAAAATAAATAATAATAATCATGTAGTAAAATGATTTAACCAAAATGACAAAACACTAAGTATACAGTATGTGCAAACCGAAACCTGCAAGTCTGCTCATATGCAAGAATTTAGCGTGCGTTAATTGGCTTAGCTAATTAAGCTCCTTAACACACATTCAGCACGTGAAACATGTGTGAATCGCAATACAAGTGACTTTTAAACAGGCATATGCTGTGAATATATTGAACAAAGCCGTGCCAGTAATGTTAAGGATAATTGTACAGCCTATGGCAGATTAAATGTCAACTTGTGCCATTTAAATCTATGAAATTAACGATTGGTTAATAATGATATTCACATAAATACTACATTCAACGTTATCATCCTCATTTATATGTCAAACAATACACCAATAAGGGGATTAAAAGAAGATTTACTTGCCAAAAGTTCGAGGAGCGTCGAGAGCATAGACTGTGGTCGAGAGGTTCTATCCATGATTAATCACGCAGCAATAAAGTGTCCGGATATGACGTCACTGTCAATATAACAGGTGTGTGCGATACCCAAAGAAAAAAAATAAAAAAGAGATACCCAAATTCTTAAAATGTTTAACATACCTGTATAAACCAAATATATGCACAGCATAAACGAAGCCAAAAGGATAGACACCATTCTCAGTCAGTTCTGTGCATTTTCGAAAGAGTATGATGACGTCATCGTCTAAAAATGCAATTATTAATATCTTAAAAACGATAACAGCACAAACGTAAATGTTTACAGCACAAACCAGCACAAACGTAGCACAAACGAATGACACTATTTTCGTCCATTTTGGAGCATTTTTTAGCAAAATGAGGGGCTGGGTGACCTCAGATTGACCTATAAAAGAATCCTCAATATCTCAAAAACGATAACAGCACAAACAAAAATTTTTACAGCACAAAACAGCACAAACATAGCACAAACGATTGACATATTTTAAATACAATTTTGAGTATGATGGGGGGCCAGGTTCACGTTAATCGTTAGCTGTATCTCCTCTATACTGACGCTGCAGCGCGAGTGGTAACGTCGGAGGGATGGATTTAAGAATAAGAGGAGACCGGCTTCAAGCACCATCGAAACTCCAGCCCAGACCCCAAATAACAAAAAGAAACGAAGAGTTTATTCGAGTGTGACAAAAAAGGCGAAAGTCGAGTCTGATCAGCGTAGGCAAAGAACCGGAGTAGCCTCAACATCGGAAAATGTTGAGAGAATCTCTCAAAAGACCCGCAGCTTATTTTTGCTTGAAAGGTAAGAAATTATGACTAAATACGTGGGGGAAAAGTGTAGTTGATGCTTTGAAAACAACGGTGTCCGACTGTCCGTGCATGTTGTACAAACTTCACTGAAACAAGCCATAAAATAATCATATTTGGAAGTTACCAAAATAGTTGATCTAATAGTTTTATACCTACAGAGAAGTTGTGTAGTATTAGTAGCAGACTAGTAGTGTCAGGAATAACAGTAATTGTGCTGTACCTACAAAACATTTGAGTAGTAACAGTGGTAATGGTGCTGTATTTACAATGGCAAAAATAATGTCGCTAATGTTAGCTTTTCTTGGCCGCAAAATAAGCATGACTGTTCACGGATTTATAAGCAGTGAAACGACTACAAAATTGGACATGTGCCGTTTACAATATAGTTTACGAGTTAGCTATGCTAACTTTGGGCCCAGGAAATTGAAGAAACGATTTTGGCTTTTCCTAGTAGCATTTCTACCAGTGGAAATATTTTATTATTTCAATTAGGCCTGCGTTTATGCATATAAAGTATACGAGTACTTATTTTTTTCCTCCTTCAAACGTCAATTATTCGTTTAACTGTATTACTTGGCTTCTTCACTTGATTCACTTTGCTGCATTTGCTCAAATATTTTATCTTGGAAAACATTCACTCAAACTGATTTGGTCTAAATATCTTACAAAACAGTAACGTTTCTTACCTCAGTTTAAGTCATGCCTACAAATCTATAAATTGACCAGGACGGGACTGTTATTTCTGGTGCTCGTAAAGCCTGAGCGCCTCATGCACGAGCTTATCATCGAGGCTGCAGTTACGCGTTTGGCCTGAGGGGGCAATTGCGAGCACAAAACTGCTAAACTCCACAGAGCCCCTTTAAGAAAACTGGCGAAATTGAAGTCCATTTATCAAGGCAGCATTTTGAGACTGTAATACACGCCTTTGTAACGACCAGGTTGGATTACTATAATGGCCTTTATGCTGGTGTGAGCCTGTGTGCTCTCTCCCGACTGCAGCTTATTCAAAACGCTGCAGCTCGGCTTTTAACAGGGACACGGAAGCATGACCACATCTCACTGGTTTTAGCTTTTTAGCTCCATTGGCTCCCAGTCAGATTGAGTTGATTTCAAAATTCTTCTCTTTACTTTTAAAAGTCTGAATGGCCTCACCCCCTCCTATCTGTCTGACCTGATTCAGCCTTACGCTCCCTCTCATGCTCTCAGGTCAGCAGATCATCTGCAACTGGTTGTTCCAAAAACATAAACTGGTGGACTCAGTTTTATCGCTGGGGTGAGCAACGCTCCAGCCCCGTTTATTCTCCTTCTCCAGGTTCACGTTAATCGTTAGCTGTATCTCCTCTATACTGACGCTGCAGCGCGAGTGGTAACGTCGGAGGGATGGATTTAAGAATAAGAGGAGACCGGCTTCAAGCACCATCGAAACTCCAGCCCAGACCCCAAATAACAAAAAGAAACGAAGAGTTTATTCGAGTGTGACAAAAAGGCGAAAGTCGAGTCTGATCAGCGTAGGCAAAGAACCAGAGTAGCCTCAACATCGGAAAATGTTGAAAGGATCTCTCAAAAGACCCGCAGCTTATTTTTGCTTGAAAGGTAAGAAATTATGACTAAATACGTGGGGGAAAAGTGTAGATGATGCTTCAAAACAACGGTGTCCGACTGTCCGTGCATGTTGTACAAACTTCACTGAAACAAGCCATAAAATAATCATATTTGGAAGTTACCAAAATAGTTGATCTAATAGTTTTATACCTACAGAGAAGTTGTGTAGTATTAGTAGCAGACTAGTAGTGTCAGGAATAACAGTAATTGTGCTGTACCTACAAAACATTTGAGTAGTAACAGTGGTAATGGTGCTGTATTTACAATGACAAACATAATGTCGCTAATGTTAGCTTTTCTTGGCCGCAAAATAAGCATGACTGTTCACGGATTTATAAGTAGTGAAACGACTACAAAATTGGACATGTGCCGTTTACAATATAGTTTACGAGTTAGCTACGCTAACTTTGGGCCCAGGAAATTGAAGAAACGATTTTGGCTTTTCCTAGTAGCATTTCTACCAGTGGAAATATTTTATTATTTCAATTAGGCCTGCGTTTATGCATATAAAGTATACGAGTATTTATTTTTTTCCTCCTTCAAACGTCAATTATTCGTTTAACTGTATTACTTGGCTTCTTCATTTGATTCACTTTGCTGCATTTGCTCAAATATTTTATCTTGGAAAACATTCACTCAAACTGATTTGGTCTAAATATCTTACAAAACAGTAACGTTTCTTACCTCAGTTTAAGTCATGCCTACAAATCTATAAATTGACCAGGACAGGACTGTTATTTCTGGTGCTCGTAAAGCCTGAGCGCCTCATGCACGAGCTTATCATCGAGGCTGCAGTTACGCGTTTGGCCTGAGGGGGCAATTGCGAGCACAAAACTGCTAAACTCCACAGAGCCCCTTTAAGAAAACTGGCGAAATTGAAGTCCATTTATCAAGGCAGCATTTTGAGACTGTAATACACGCCTTTGTAACGACCAGGTTGGATTACTATAATGGCCTTTATGCTGGTGTGAGCCTGTGTGCTCTCTCCCGACTGCAGCTTATTCAAAACGCTGCAGCTCGGCTTTTAACAGGGACACGGAAGCATGACCACATCTCACTGGTTTTAGCTTTTTAGCTCCATTGGCTCCCAGTCAGATTGAGTTGATTTCAAAATTCTTCTCTTTACTTTTAAAAGTCTGAATGGCCTCGCCCCCTCCTATCTGTCTGACCTGATTCAGCCTTACGCTCCCTCTCATGCTCTCAGGTCAGCAGATCATCTGCAACTGGTTGTTCCAAAAACATAAACTGGTGGACTCAGTTTTATCGCTGGGGTGAGCAACGCTCCAGCCCCGTTTATTCTCCTTCTCAGTACTAGAATCATCGAGAGTAAGATATAAACAATAGTATACCTAGTGGTCAGAAACAAAAGGTTGGCGTTAGCCCAATCGTACACAGTGCCGACCCAACGTGGTCTACGGACATAAAAGGAACAGAAACACGTAAGAACATAATAATGACAGATATGACGATAAAACAATAAATTAACATAAAGGACAGATTAAAACCTCATTTAAGTGGGTTTTAATGGGGCGATGGCAGCCGATATAAAATTACACTCACCTCCTTCTCAGTACTAGAATCATAGAGAAGGGGGAAGAGGAGGAGTCAGCTATATATGCTCTCCAAACCGGACATACCAGACGTTGGACGGACAATCAAAATAAAATACAATAAACACAGACTAACGCACACTCTGCCAGGTACACAAAACACCGTAATAAAATAATAAATAGGGACAAAAGAAACATGGTCCCCGATATCAAATTATCCCGCGTGCAGTCCCACGCTGCGCCACACGGTGGCGCTCTAACCCAACATACCAGAATTTATTAAGTCCATAACAACCCTGTTACATACACCCCCCTTAAATTCTGCGTAATTGGGAGCACACAAACAAAAAACAGGAAGAAGAAAAAAAATTAGCAACCAAAATCGGTACAAAACCATCCCAAAGGATCGTACGGAATAGAGCCCTAAACCGTGCGGATAAGAAGAGTGCCGTTTACACCCAACGTGCTGCAGTGATACTCTTGAACAGGAAAAAAATTTGTTTACACTTCTTTCCATCAAATGAAAGCTTCACAACCATCCCTCAACAAAAAACAATGGAACCCGATGGGACTTCCTATGTGGAAACATACTATTTACAAAGGAGACAACAAAACTCACAGGCTGTGAGGGCCCTTGACGCCACTCTTTGTTCGTTCATTTCACAGATCAACTGAGCGGGGGGGTTAATCAGTCTGCCCGCTCTAGTACGCACAGGTAGAGGTTGTGCGTCGGCTACAGCGTCACACGTCATCGCGTCCGCGGGAACTAGTTCTGATTGATCAACAGGTAGGGTGTGGTCACCCGCGCTCAGTGGTGATTGAAGAGGCTATAACCCAGGCCTAACGCTACTGAATCCACGTCAGACTCCGCAGACTGATCAAAAACGTACCCTTTGTCAGCTAGACTCGCTTCTACACTCTGGTAAGAACCGTTTTCAGTGTTCAAAAGCCAATTTATCGTCCTAGTCTCACTGTCCTGTGCTTCAACAGGGATTTCCGGTTCGTCGTTCACTAATGAGGGGCAATCAGGCGCACATGTCAATGTCAATGTCAACTTTATTTATATAGCACACTTAAAAACAGCCACAACCGCCCAAAGTGCTGTACAACAAACATTATAAAGTACAATTGAAGAGTAAAAACAGTCACAAAATTTACAACATGAAACAATAATAATTAAAGCCGCAAGCGGCGATGGAGGCCCTCGCCCCTGGCGCAGGCCCCCTTGCGACCGCCCCCCTTGCTACCGCCCCGTTCTCGCCCAAACCTGCTCTCCCTCGGGCTCACACACAACCTGTGTGCTCTCTGCTAACTCTTGCTCCGGCCCACTCTCGCCTTGCCTTCGTCACACCTTACTCTTGCCCCAGGTATCTATGATGCCAGCCCACTCTTGCTTCAGCCTCAGGGCCCCGGCCTCACGTTCACCACAGCGGTGCTTTTCACTCGTTCTATAGTTGAAATACTTTCTTTGGCCAGTGAACTGCAATACTCGGGAGAAGCCAGCAGGCAAAACAGCATCTGGACAGAGGTGCACTCTTGTATTTGCAGAAAAAAGAGCAGTGATCTGCACGAGTAAAGAGGAAAATGGCAGTGAAAGGTAGATAAGTGGCTAAATAAATAATTGTGTCTACATAACTTGGTGCTCATTCTGGAGTTGTATCTGGCTCAGAGTTTTAGTGGCCCATGTGAAAAGAGAAAGCATTATAAAGGTGTCAATACCATGTTTGAACTGGCAATCTGCATCAAAGACAAGGACATTATTACTGAGCTATAACATGACCCCAAGGTTAACCTGATATGGGCTACTTTTTTCTAAATCCCCGAGTGTGAAAATATGTCCAAGCAAGGCATTTGGGAAGAGAGGTCATTTCAGGTCAATTTTGCCCCTCCATTTTCTCCATTGTTTTCGACATTTTCCCCCAGTTGTTCCTCTATTGTTTTCCTACTGTCCCCCCATGTCTTTCTGTGTAGTTGTGCATATTTATAAACTCTTCTTTCTTCATTTTTAATAAGGTTGGGACCATAGGCGCCGATTTATGTTCTTCCCAGTAGATGCCCAGTCCAAACCAAAAAAGAAAAAAATATATTGTTGAGTTTGAACCAGCAACCTCCTGCACCAAAGACCAGCACACTATCTCTGAGCTATAACTCTGTGTAATGGTATGCCTAATGTGGGCTACTACTATTCTCTAAATGACCAGGGCGAAATTAGATCCCACCATGCCACTGGAGGAGAGAGGTCATTTCAGGTCATTTTCCCCACCCCCCTCCATTTCTTGATTGTTTTCGACACTCTCCCCAGTTTTGTCTCAAGTGTTTCCCTAGTGTCCCCACATTTCTTTCTGTGTAGTTCCACATATTTTGAAACTGTTCTTTCCTCGTTATTAATGAGGATTTAATAAAATATTCATTACAAAAAAGAAAAACAAGTCAAGTCATGGTTGGGTTTGAACCGGCAATCTAATGGATGCAAACCCTGCACTCTATAAACGGAGCTAGACAACCACAGATATTTTTACAACCAAACTGACAAATATCTTATGAAACGCCTTGCGCTCAAGTCTAGGCTTGGACAATGTGTGGGTCATTTCCCCGTTTTTAGTGAGGGTGGGGCCATAGGCGCCGATTCAGGTTCTTCCCAGTAGGTACTGAGTCACAAATAAAAGAAAAAAAAAGAAGTCACTGTGGGGTTTGAACCGGCAATCTAATGGATGGGAACCATGCACTGTACTAACGGAGCTATACAAGCTTAAGCAAGAACACTGCGGATTTTATATTAATCTTATGAAACAGTTACACTCGTGTGTTCACAGAAAACGGAATTACAGTTCAGGCAATATTTATTGAAACATTTTGTAATTAGGGCTAATTCCCTGGGCGTCCAAAGATCTGAGAAGGTGCTCCAGCACCACAAAAGTCTTGATAGATGACGGAATATTTTGGTGACACCAAAATAGTACGAGGAATACACGAGAGACGGACAGGAAACAGCCTATCTTCCTGTGATTGTACTTTCCAAAAACCTGATTTTGGAGCCAAAAACGTTCAAATTAAAGCTTCTCTCTCAGTGGCGTAGCCAGAAAAAGACACTGGGTGTGCACCAGCAAACACTGGGTGTGCCAAATTTATTCTCGCAAATAGAACTTTTTTTCTTACTGGGTACATGTAATGCCTCTCTGACGGGGGAAAATGTTGCCAGTTTCATAATTTGCTTAAAGCAGGGTGGCAAGGGCGCCCCCTACAGGCCTGCAGGCAAAACTAATAAATTCCGACTTACATATTCAAAATCAATGGCTGGCATTAACTTGTATAATAAACACATTCTCTGAAATACATCATAATAACTTTTCAACCTTTAAACACATGTTTTTAACGCAATTTAAATGAGTTGTTAACACTTTTCACATGTATTTCCTGTCATATTTATAAGTAAACCTGTTTATCTTATCCTATTTATTTCTTACTCACACTATCACATGTATTATTTAAGCATCTGAACTTCCCACCTTCTTATTGCAGCTTCACAAGGCAAGGCGGCGTGGCTTGGCCTTGAATAGGTTATTATTTCGTCAGAGTCCAGTTTGTCTGCAAGTAGTAGCTAGGCTACTAACACTTTTATGGCTCCTGCTGATAAGTTAATATGCCCAGTGCAGGTGTCGCAAAGCATCGCCTGGTGGCAATTTTTACAAATTTATCGACTGGTTATCAAACATGTTAGGAAAAGCTACATACCGTAAATCCTCTAATATAGGCCGAGGCCTTTATTTACTCAAGCACATCGAGGACCAGGCCTTTATTGGAACCAGGCCAAAACTAGAGACAGCTTTTATTTTTATTTGAGCAAAACAGACGACCGGTAGAATGAAGAAACATGAGATTTGTGTCCTTTGAACCTAAAATATTAGGTTCATTTATTAATTAACATTGCAAACACTCTCCCAGCGGAACATTGACACTTTTTATTTTGTAGGGACAACAGGAAGCGTTTCGTTGCTGTTAGCGGAACTTTGACATCAATGTCACTGCAGGTTTCTCTCTTTTCTTCTTCTTTTTTTTTTTTTTTACTGCGGACCAGATTATTTGTTATCTCGTGTAAAGGCGAGTTTAGACGGAGCGTTTGTGTTTGTGATCGATCATAAAACAGACCTGAGAGAAGACGAGACGCTCGCGCCGATCGGAGGAGTTACTTTGAGGTGTGGAACTTACCTGCACACTGAGAGCCGCTGGATGAGCTTTGAGGACTTTATTAAAACCCTGGAGGGTCACACAACATTTGTTGCTTGCCCTGTTTATAGTCACAGAAGGTTTGAAAAGTGGCTAAATCTGTCTCAAAGTTACGCTTGGATCAGCTCCGCTCCGCAGCAGCGTTCCCTCTCTCGGCCCTGGTTCCCGTTTGTTTACATCCTGCACGTGAGTTATCGTTTACACGAGTATGAGACAAATTCCGAATATGGGAAATAATTCTACCGCTATAGTTTCTAATAACAGCCCCGGCCAGTTTGAGACACCAGCTTTATTTGCCTCCGCCAGCTACATGTAATACAGGCCATTAGAGGATTTACGTTATATGTAAAAAAAAAAAAAAATGCATTCAGTTTTTTGGGTGTGCCAGCTGGCTCTGTGGGTGGCACTGGCACACCCTGGCACACCCGTGGCTACGCCAATGTTCTCTCTGTAACAGAGGGGTAGTATAAATACGTATGAGCCTAAAAGTGTGGCTGTTGTGAATAAAGGGGGAATTTGGGAAAAATGGCGATTTTCAAGAGCAACTCTGACAGAGGCCAACATGCTGCCAGAAGAAGAACGCTGGCTATTTTCACGGAGGATGGGCGGGCCACTTACAAGCCACTTAAAAGCCATCTGAAGCCAGCAGGTGGCGCTATTAGGCCACTTTGCTGAGGCATAATAAGTGGAGTGGTTAACTTGACCGCCACATGTTATACATTTTCAGAAAGCTCTGACTGAGGCGCATGTGATTGTCAGGGTCATTGGTCACTGCCGAGTATGCAGTGACCAACATGTGTAGATGAGGTAGGCCTGGGAGCAGCCTATATGTTAATGGCTGCGTTCTGTTCAGTTTCGGGTGGTGCATTAGTGACTTGAATATGAGCTCTGTTGGCCAATGCCTGTGAGCGTGAAATGTACACGAAATGTAAGCATTCTTCGCCGTGGCGTTATGAGGGGACCGTTGAAATGTTTTACAAACCGTGCCTGATTCTTGAAGTTCAAGATGTCTAGATGCACTGTGCCAAGTATGATTTAATTTGGATGAAAACCAGGGACTAGTTTATTAAACATAAGTTGAGTCCAGCCGGTTTTCCAATTGAAAGTCAAAATGGCCGACTCCCTGTGCGTCCAGGCGTGGCGCTCCAATTGCGTTTTTGGTTAGTCCTGATGTGCCCTTTCACTGTACCCAAGGGTTTGGGGCTACAGCCAAAAACGCGTGTTTTCATTTGAATGGGGGTCAACTTTGAGGGGGCGCTGTGGAGCCATTTTGTTTTGGGTGTGGCCAATTCGTCTATTTCCATAAATTTTCACGCCATCCGAATGACTTTCGGCAACGTTGAGCGGGTCAAAAGTACGATCGTTTCCGGAGAAAAAATATAATAATAATAAGAAGAAACCACACAGAATCAATAGTCCCTTGCCGGGACTGCGTCCGGCTCGGGCCTAATAAAATACATGGGATCTGCTCAGCTTGTGTTGAAGGCCAAAGCAAAAAGATGAGTTTTCAACAACGACTTAAAAACATGAATGGACTGGGCCATTTTGACATTCAACGGAAGGCTGTTCCAGAGTCTCGGAGCCGCTACGGCAAAAGCCCGGTCGCCTCTGGTTTTACGCTTAGATTTTGGCACCTCCAGAGTCATTTGATTGGAGGATCTCAATGTACGACCTGGATCACGGATCAACAAAAGCTCCGAAAGGTAAGATGGAGCCAACCCATTCAGGCATTTAAAAAACATCAACAGTATCTTGAATTGAATCCTAAAGCTGACTGGAAGCCAGTGCAGAGAGGCCAACACAGGAGTTATGTGCTCACGTTTCCTCGTTCCTGTGAGCAAACGCGCCGCTGCGTTTTGAACCAACTGTAGACGACGGATGGAGGTTTGATCGAGCCCACAGTACAGAGAGTTACAATAATCTAAGCGACACGTAATAAAAGCATGAATGACACGCTCCAGGTCACCATGAGGCAAATAGGGTTTGATTTTGCTGAGCAAACGCAGCTGAAAAAAAGCTATTTTTGACGACTGAACTTATTTGTCTGTCAAATTTAAACGAACTGTCCAAAACAACCCCAAGATTCCTAGCCGACTCGTGACAATAGATATTCAAAGAGCCCAGCGCAGTGGCATCACATGAGTTACCAAATACAACAATTTCAGTTTTGGAGTCATTAAGCTTTAAACAATTTTGAGCCATCCAGTCCTTCACTTCCTGTAAACAATCAAACAAAACTTGAACATTGTTTGTGCCTGCCTTCAAAGGCAGATAAATTTGCAGGTTGTCTGCAAACAATGAAAGTCAATTTTATATTTTCTGAAAATTGACCCAAGGGGCAGCATATACATTGAAAACAATAAGGGGCCCAAAATGGTGGGGCAGCCCCAGAAGCGTAAGGACCCAGGTGGACAACAAAAGATCGATTTTCAAGGTACGATCTAAACCAACTTAAGGCAGTACCTATAATGCCAACATGATCAATATTTCATGGTTGACAGTGTCAAATGCTGCAGTTAAATCTAAAAGCACCAAAACAGTGGAGCAGCCTAAATCAACAGTTAAAATAAGGTCATTAAAAACTCTTAAGAGTGCAGTCTCAGTGCTGTGACGTAACTTAAAACCAGATTGAAATTTTTCTAAAATGCCATTTGCATCCAGATAAGTTTGTATTTGAGCAAAAAACTGTTTTTCCAAGATTTTTGATAAGAAAGGCAATTTAGAAATTGGTCTGTAGTTTGCCAGGACTTCAGAGTCCAGGTTTTGCTTCTTAAGCAGAGGCTGAACAACAGCATGTTTAAAGGAACTTGGAACGCAGCCTGATGTCAGTGAGGAATTTATAATTGCCAGTATATGAGGCCCAATCGCGCCCAAAGCATCTTTGAGCAGTTTAGGAGGCAAATGGTCCGATATCTGCGTACTACAAAGATTATCAATGCCTACATTTAAACCATGAGACAACACGAGATCAAGTGTATGCCCCTTTTCATGAGTAGGGCCATTAACCCACTGTGTAAGATTAAAAGAATCGATGGCACTTAAAAAGTCCTTTACCAGAGGCTTTGAGTTACAGCAAACATGTATGTTAAAATCACCCACTATTAAAAATGATCATATTTAAGAACAGTTCCTGCTACAAAGTCCGAAAAGTCTGCAATGAAGTCTTTGTTAAACTTTGGAGGTCAATATACCAGCGCGCATAGGACAGGCACAGTGCTCTGTATTTCAATCAACTGCAGTTCAAAGCTTGAGAAAGATGTTGCTGGACATTGTCGGCATTTAAGACTGGATTTAAACACAGAGGCAAGCCCTCCACCCTTTCCAGAGGTACGGGGAGAGCTAAAAAACGAACCGCCAGGAGGAAGGAGTTCAGAGATAGCTGAAGACTCACCAGGACGTAACCATGTCTCTGTCAAAAACATGATATCCAAATGCTGGGAAACGAAGAAATCGTTGAGTACGAAGGTCTTGTTTGCCAGCGACCTGACATCCACGTTTTTCGGTGAAGAAGTTCGTGCTAGCAAGCGAAGGTTTTCCTGGTTGACGCCGCGGTGGTTAGCAGCTCTGGGACGCCGGGTGCGGAGCCGCTCAGAGAATTGCGACGGCATCAGCTGATGCCTCTCCTGGATACCACTTGGCAATACGGGGACAACGCTCACTTCCCCGAGATGTAGCTGGGTTTCCATAGCCGCCTTTCTTTCCGGATCGAAGGTAAGCTCTGATTTTAATCAAAATACCTCCACGCTTACTTCTTCTGCGGGAGCGTCTCCTCCGGGGCACACAAAAAGGTGTGCGCAAAACGCCCGGTAGAGTGGCTGTGGAGGACATGAAGACTGTCTAGCTGTACAGTTCTTCAAGAAAGCTTCGTGAGATGCTCCAATGTTCAACAATGTTTGACGGTCATACACAAGCATCGCAGATCCATTAGAACAGCAAAAACAGATCCATACAATGAGTATTATGCAAAATAGAGCATGGAGACGGAGCGCCGTGCACACTGCTGGCGCCATCTTGCCCCACTGGTCAAGATGGGGCAAGATGGCGCGAGCACATGTGCTCGCTACTTCAGACGAAAGAAAACTGACAGGGAGTAGACGATTTCTATGTACTGTTTTTACTTTCTGTGTGTCAGGGTCTTTGATGGAATAGACATTTACTGACTTCAAACACCGTCGAAACCCATTTGGCCGCAACCTTCCGTTTCCCTCTCTCGCCACGATTTGCAAGCAAAACCCGTTCACCCACAACGAGTGGCGCGCCTTTAGCCTTACAGTTGTAGTTTTCTGTCTGATGGGCCTGTGCTGTCCTACTATTTCGAAGGGCAATACGCGATGCCTCAGTTAAATCACGCCTCAATGCCGCAATAAACTCATGGTGGTCGACGGCGGGGCTACTACCGAGCACATGCTGGAAAACAACGTCGACTGGTAACCGTGAGACTCTTCCAAACATGAGGTAGAAGGGCGCAAATCCCGTGGTCTCATGCTCTGTGCAGTTGTAACAGAATGTCAGCATTTGCAACATTTGTGAGATTCTTGCTTTCGAGTGCGGGGGCAAGGCACGGATTATATTCCCCAGAGTCCTTTTGTAGCGTTCCGCAATGCCATTCCCCATCGGGTGATACGGCGTGGTGTGGGATTTCTGGACTCCAGACAGCGCCAAAAGTTCCTTCATGAGGCTGCTCTCGAAATTTGAACCTTGGTCTTAATGGATGCGTTTTGGGAAACCGTACACGCATAAAAAGTCGTTCCACAACCGGCAAGCGACTTGTTTAGCTTGCATAGAAACGCGTGCGCCAGTTTCGAGAAGTGGTGAGTAACGACCAGAACGTCAACGCATTTATTGTCTGTTTGCTCCGCAGTCCAGAAATCGATGCAAACCAGATCCAGCGCCTCCGAGGTTTGAATGCTTTCGAGTGGAGCACGGCCATTTGGTTCAGGGGTTTTACCAACAATACATCTGAAGCATTTCCCTTTCCATTCCAATCCAGAAAAATCTTTGTCTGGCCAGGGATAGCGTCCGCGCTTGGCCCTGGTGGCCGGCGGAGTCGTGGAGGCCAGTGAGGACTTGTTGTTTCAATGCGTCCGGCACGACGAACTGATGGAGCGTCACGTTCATTTTATTGTCTCTTTTTGACCGGAACAACAAACTGTCCCTGATAGACAGCTTCGGCCAGTGTTTGAGCAGATTCATCACACCACTCGGTTCACGCGCGCGTTCACGCTTGGTGGGCCTTTTGCGCCTTTGCACGTAATAGAAGACTCTACTCAGGGTGTTGTCCTGTTCTTGCATGGACACAAGCTGGCTCAGCGGAAGTATAGCACTGTCGGTGATACACACTAGTTGCGGGACATCAGCACAAGTGACATGCAACGGACTGGCATTCCCCACACTTTGAGCGCCTAACACCGCTTGGACTTCGTCGAGGGACAGAGACGGCTGCGGGGAAAGCGAATTGGCGGAATCCCCAGACTCGTCTACGCGTTGGCAGTTGTTCGTGCACCTAAACGCGTCTTGGACTCTCTGGTCCGCTAACTCACTAACTTGGGCGAGCAGATGAGAGTACGGTTCAGAAACGAGACGGTGGGCTACGCAGGACTTAACAAATGGCTCTCTACTAAGCGCGTCAGCGACTATGTTCTTAGTGCCCGGGACATAGTTAAGATCGAAGCTATACGCCGCTAACTTCGCCACCCACCTCTGTTCGCAAGCGTCTAGTTTGGGCTTGGTCAATATATACTGTAAGTCAGTGGATTATTGTCAGTCCAAACAGAAAAGGTCCGTCCCTTTAACCAATGGCCAAACTTGTTGCACACAGCCCACTTAAGAGCTAAAAACTCCAACCAGTGAGCTGGATAATTGAACTGGGCCTGAGACAAGGTTTTACTGGCAAAAGCCACTGGTCTGGCGATTTTACTGCCAGGTGGCAATTGCGAAAGAACAGCGCCTATCACATCGAAAGAAGCGTCAACAGCTAGGATAAACGGAGCATCAAATTCTGGATGAGCCAACGTCACACTGTGTATCAAGTCATGTTTGAGAATCTCAAAGGCTTCTCTACAGTCGTCAGTCCAGTCAGTGGGGGTTAATCTTACTAAACCCTTCTTAAACTTTGGTTTGGGGGTCCTACCCCTTTTCTTGGAGGTGGAAGGCTCTGACACGAGGCTAAACAGGGGCCTAGCCTTTGCAGAGCAACCTTCAATAAAGTGATGATAATACAGGGCCATGCCTAAAAAGGATCTTATCTTTTTAGCACTGGGGGTTTTACCGTCTGTCTCCATGAGGTCAGATTCCCTAATATCACCGATGGCCTGAACTTTACTGAGGTCGGTTTTCATGCCCTCTTCGCAGATGATATGGCCCAAGAACTTCACAGAGCGCCGAAGGAAATGACATTTTTGGGGGGAAAGCTTGAGATTGTTTGCAGCGAGAATACCATCTCCAAACGTTCTAGCGCAATCTGTTCGGACGGTGCAAACACCATGAGGTCGTCCAGGTAATATAACAGGCTGGTAAAGTTTTTGTCACCGAAGATCGCCATCATCATGCGCATGAACGTTGCGGGGCTGTTGGTCAGTCCTTGAGGCATCCTGTTATACTCGTGCAGCCCGAACGGGGAAGAGAAGGCTGTGTACTTTTTGTCATCCTCGTGTAACGGGACGTTGTAAAACCCCGAGGTGAGATCCATGGTGGAGAAGAACACGTTGCCTCCAAGCGCAGTGAGCGCATCAGTCTGGTGGGGCAAGGGGTGTGCATCTTTAATAGTTCTTGCATTAAGCCACCAGAAGTCATTACAGATGCGTAAATCACCATTGGGTTTCACGACGAGAACAAGAGGAGACGCATACTCGCTCTGGGACTTCCTGATGATCCCTACATCCTCCATTTCGTTCAGAGCTGTCCTCAATTTTTCGTAATGACAAGGGGGGACACGTCTGTACGGCAGTCTGAACGGCTTGTCATCCATCAACCGTACCCTGTGTACAAAGTCTTTCGCCTCTCCACAATCCATCTTGTGTCTTGAGAACGTGGAGTCATATCGCTCGATCAGATTGAGCAGCTTGTTCTTCCACTCCAGAGACACCTCACAAGACGTGATGTCAACTTCCTGGAGGCCCATGTCGATGAGAGTCTGTTTTATTTCGTCCTCGGTTTTCAAAACTGGAGGCTCCGTCATGTGCTGGGTGTTTGACTGAACACGTTGCGGCTCATCAGATCTTGTACTGACACACTGAGAGACACATCCACAAGTTTGGCATTCCTCTTCAGCGTGAGTGTCTTCGCTGTGGGGTTAACTACTTTAACTGGAACCCAACCGTACCCGTACAGAGAGGTGACAACTCTCCCCACCAAGATCTGCGCTGGTCTTGTTTTAGATCGAGTGGGTTCTACGATGACAGAGCTCCCCACAGCCGAAGCGTCGACAGACGGCAGCTGAGCCCACCTGTAAATGTTCAGTCAAGGGCTGTAACGTGACACATTTTTTTAATTTTGCAGTCCCAAAATCCAGTGACGAGGTGTCAGTACGGTGCACCGTATGGGACAACAGGGACAGCAGCCTGGGTAGCTCTTTGCCAAAAGCGCCCATTTTGCTTGAGTCTATTGCACCATCTTCGATCGGCATCATGAGCCATTTCAAGACATTGCTCCCCAAGATCATACTGTCGGAATGGCCTGGTACCACTAGGACTGGGACGATAACTTTGATACCGTACACTAAGACGGAGAGGTCGTACAGAGCAGTGGGCGTCACCAGTTGACCTCCGCAGCCCACGATAACATACTCGTCAGCCTGCTTTCTGTCAACCTCCGGATGAGCCCTCTTCAACGCTGAATCAGCTGAGTCAGTCTCTGAAAGTCTCTGCAACCGCTGTACTACTGGTGTCTTGCCCAACGGCACCTTGTCACTGTAAGTGTCGCAGACGGACTCAAAATCTACGATACTGTCCATGGTGGGAAGTGAAGAAGTCCCATCTGCGCTGTCCTCCCCTACACGCAGACTGACTAGTTTCCCTGCTGCCTGGAGGGAGAAGTGTTAACGCCCACGGGGGCACGCGCGACTGGAGTGGCCCTGTGCGTGGCATCGGAAACACAGCTTATGCTCCAGACAGTGCGTATACGCGGTGTGAGACACGTCTTTGCAGACCGCACACGGCATGCTGTTTAAGCCGTCTATTTTGGGATACCTTACGTCACGGCGCGGTTTCCTAACAGCCTCGGCGCCATTTTGATTCTGTGACAAAACCTTTTCTAATATGGCGGATAGCTTCTCCAGCGCTGAGTTGTCAGACGCGCTAGCGGTGTGGGGTACATTAGCGGCTACGTCACATTTGTTCACAGGAACTTTCTTCAATTCACCGGCCTTTCTCAAACTATATGCTAAATGGTACTCGTCCAGTACCTCCTGGACATCACGAGCTGACCACTTATCGATAGTCTTTGACCTGAACGTGTAGGAAAGTTACTTGTTCGGGCAGTGTCTTATGAATAACCGAGTGACTTCTTCAAAAGATTATCAAAAGATTTCCCCTGCTCCGCGAGGCAGCTAGCGGCGGTGTCAGCAGCATTGTTTAGCCTTAACCAAAACTCGCAAGGGCCCTTGTTATCTGTTGGGCGGATGGAGTAGAAATCAGCGAGGGGCACCGAAGAGCACAGACTAGCGCTAAAATGGTTACGCAGAAGACCGTAAATAGCATCAGGGCTTTGGGCAACATTAAGGCCCCCATTCCTAATACCCAGCTTTACAACGTCTCTAGCCCTGCCCCTCAAGTGGATAAGAATTTCTTAAGCTCTGTTTTCAACGGGGATACCACTTTTACGGAGAAAAACCTTCATCAATTCTTCCCACTCGTTGATAGCCAACGTATCTGAACCATCCCCTTTAAACACCGGTGGCTCTTTCGCACTTATTTCAACGAATGTTACATGGGAGAGGTTTAAACTACGGCCATTCACAGTATCATTCACATGTGGAGGAACATCAGGAGCCCCAGGGGACTCGGCAGAGGAGCCAGAAGTATTCAACCTTGACACAATGTTATCAGCTGTTGACCCATCTGCTGCATAATGTCGCTCATTTGGTCGACAAACCCCACATTTTCATTGTCAGACATTTGACCCGTGCTGCACTTAGGCAGACCAAAACTCACATTCTGCACATTACGTGGGACAGCTCTGGCACGAGACACATTACTACTCATATCACCCAGGAAGAAAGGGAGAGGAGACACCGGAGCTCCGCGCCCCCTGTGCACCTCCTCCAGATCAATGCTAGCGTCACAAGGAAGACACAGATGTGGACGATATTTTTCCCACTCCGGTGGTCTGAGCGCGAACAGCCCCTGATGTGGCGGCGATGGCACCAGGGAGATCCGTCCTGGAGCCCAATTAGCTGACCCGGTGTCGTCTGGTCCGGTCCTAAACGACTGTCAATGTGGCTGATGTCGTCTTGACCCTGCGTTGTGTGTTCATTAATCGGTGGACTCAGTTTTATAGCTGGGGTGAGGAACGCTCCAGCCCAGTTTATTCTGGCAGGCAGAAACAAAAGAATTGGCGTTAGCCCCATACACAGTGCCGACCCAATGTGGTCTCCTTCATAGTGCACGAATTCACAGAGAGAAAACATATATACAAATGACATACCTGGCAGGCAGTAACAAAAGAATTGGTGTTATCCCAATACACAGTGCCGACCCAACGTGGTCTCCTTCATAGTGCACGAATTCACAGAGAGAAAACATATATACAAATGACATACCTGGCAGGCAGAAACAAAAGAATTGGCGTTAGCCCAATACACAGTGCCGACCCAATGTGGTCTCCTTCATAGTGCACGAATTCACAGAGAGAAAACATATATACAAATGACATACCTGGCAGGCAGTAACAAAAGAATTGGTGTTATCCCAATACACAGTGCCGACCCAACGTGGTCTACGGACATAAAAGGAACAGAAACACGTAAGTAAATAATAATGACATATATGACGATAAAACAATATATTAACATAAAGGACAGATTAAAACCTCATTTAAGTGGGTTTTAATGGGGCGATGGCAGCCGATATAAAATTACACTCACCTCCTTCTCAGTACTAGAATCATAGAGAAGGGGGAAGAGGAGGACTCAGCTATATATACTCTCCAAACCGGACATACCAGACGTTGGACGGACAATCAAAATAAAATACAATAAACACAGACTAACGCACACTCTGCCAGGTACACAAAACACCATAATAAAATAATAAATAGGGACAAAATAAACATGGTCCCTGATATCAAATTACCCCGCATGCAGTCCCACGTGTAATTTAAAATGTATTATCTGCATAATCTTATTGAATAATTATCATTGTGGTTTGAATATAATCATCTTGGTATGTGAATCTTTGTACCAGGCTCAGGTGTCCCTCATGGGAAAATGTATACAAAAGATGACCTGTTGAACTGTCCGGTCTGGGTTACCTCTTCAGAGACAGAATATAACCGTAAATCTGTCCTTCTTGTGCTTTATTGTTTCCTTAGGAATGTTGCTTATCGTACTGTGTGTGTCTATGTGCTCATTTTGCCTATATACTGAGGGTGAAGAGAAGAAACCTCAGACTTGACTCTAGGATTTGATGTGATCACATTATTGTCTTGTCAGTCTCACTTATATTTTTATTATTTTATTCATTTGCGATTCACAAATTATCATTTTCTACTGCTTATAATAAATCACCAAAAGACAACTGTTTGATTTCCGTTATTAGTAATTTCTGCAACTACACACGCTGCGCCACGTTGGCGCTCTAAACCAATATACTAGAATTTAATACGGCTATAACAACCCTGTTACATATATACTTTGCAATATCTAGCCTTGCTAGATGTTGTTGGCTAGTATACAGTTCGGCTGCTTTTATTTTGGAGGCCAATACAGTAACATCTTTATTTTATTGTATTTATTTATTTTTCGGCATATTTGCGACTTTCTTCTGGCAAATATTCGACTTTTTTTGTCACAGATCTTCAATTTTTTTCTGGCAAATTTGCTATTTTTTTTCTCACAAGTTTGCTCATAATCAAAAAATATGTCTTTTTATCACTTAGTAAATTCCAGAGATGGGTAGAGTAGCCAATATATTTCTTCAAGTAAAAGTAGCGTTACTTTAAAATAATGTTACTCCAGTACGAGTAAAAAAGTACTTGGGGAAAATGTTACCTGAGTAGAAGAAGAAGAAACTTTATTTATATAGCACCTTTCACAGAGGGCACAAAAAATAACAAAGGTTACAGAGAAATGTATTAAAACAAATTAATTAAAACAATCACAGCCTTTTCAACTAAAAGCTCGTCCAAACAGCCATGTCTTCAGCTGTTGTTTAAAGGAATCAACAGTGTCGGTCACACGTAGCCACAGAGGAAGGTCATTCCACAGTTTAGGAGCAACAGCTTCAAAGGACAGGTCACCTCTGGTTTTAAAGTGGGTCCTTGGGACAGTGAGGAGGTTCTGGCCTGAAGACCTAAGGGTGCGACCGGAGGAGTAAGGGCACAGCAGGTCAGACACGTATTTGGGAGCCTGACCATGCAGCGCTCTAAAAGTCAAAACTAAAATTTTCAATTCAATTCGAAATTTGATGGGAAGCCAGTGCAGAGAGGATAAAATGGGAGTAATGTGTGACCGTCTGCTAGAGCCTGTTAAAAGCCGCGCAGCAGCATTTTGAACCATTTGAAGACGATTCAAAGCAGATTTGTTAAAACAAGTAAAAAGGGAGTTACAATAATCTAAACGAGACGAGATAAAAGCATGAATCACCAATTCTAGATCAGATTTGGATAAAATTGGCCTCAACTTGGCAAAGTTTCTCAAATGGAAAAAACAGTTTTTGGCCAAGTGTCTCGAGTGGCTGTCAAGAGACAGAGACTGGTCAAACCAAACACCAAGATTTCTGATGCTCGACTGAACCGAGGAGCCCAGAGAACCAAGGTGGTTTACAATTGAAGGGATTTTTTGCTCCGGAGCAATTATCAAAGTCTCAGTCTTTTTAGAATTCAACTGAAGGCAGTTTTCACGAAGCCACAACTTTACACTTGAAAGACAATCCATCAACTCTGACAGTCTGTGCATCTCTGACTCCTTAAACGAAAAATACAGTTGAATATCATCAGCATAGAGATGGTAAGAAACATTTTTAAAGCGGCTAATGGTTTTTCCAAGGGGGCTGATGTACAACAAAAACAAAATAGGCCCCAAGACAGATCCCTGAGGAACCCCGTGTAACAAAGGAGTAGCTTCAGACATAATGTTATTTATACACACAGAGAATGTTCTGTTGGTCAAGTAGGACGATAACCATTTAAGGACAGTTCCAGAAATGCCAAAGTCAGTATTAAGCCTCTGTAGCAGTAATTTATGATCTACAGTATCAAAAGCTGCAGACAGATCAAGCAGGATCAATACAGAAAACTGACCAGAGTCAGCAGCCATTCGAATGTCACTGGACACTTTTAGTAAGGCAGTCTCAGTAGAGTGCATCTTACGGAAGCCCGATTGAAATTTATCAAACATTTCATCTTTTTGGAGAAAAGCAGACAGCTGTTCTACTACCACCTTTTCCACAACTTTGGAGAGAAAGGGTAATTTTGATATGGGCCTGTAATTGCCAGGCTCAGCTGGGTCCAAGGTTTTTTTAGGATAGGACTTATCGCTACCTGTTTAAAAAAAGTTTGGAACAGACCCAGACATAAGAGAACCATTAGTCAATTCAACAACATGTGGGGCAACAATGTCAATGACCTTATAAAATAAAGTTGTGGGTATAATATCAAACGGACAAGAAGAAGGTTTCATTTTTTTCAGTAACATCATAACATCCTCTAATGTCACAGTAGAAAACAGACCAAGAGCAATCAGTAGAAATAACATTAGTGGTGTTTACGTCAGGCGGTTTCACATTTGCCCTGATCTCATCCACCTTGTTCACAAAGCAATTCAAAAATCTGTTACAGTCATAAATTGAGAAGACAGGCACCGGAGGAGACGAAGGCGAAACGATTTTATGAATTGTATCACAACCTTAGGATTTCTCTTATTTCTGTTCACGAGATTTGCAAAATAAGTAGATCTTGCCTGTTTTATCATTTCATTTAGAGATACAATCAAGTCCTTCAAATGTAACCTGTGCACCTCCAATTTTGTAGATTTCCATAAGCGCTCTACCTTACGACAAGATCTCCTGAATGAAGCAATTTCATCAGCCATGGCTGGGAAACTTTTGAGGAAACAACTTTAAGCTTCACAGGTGCTACTATGTTCAGCACTGACTCACAGTGGTCATTGAAGGAATTTACGTAAGAATCCACGTCATTATTTCTGACTCCCTCAAAACACGGATTAAACAATCGTGAGAAATTTTCCACAACAGACTGGTTTAAAATACGCTTTTTGTGAACCACGTTTTGAGCGCAAATGCCCACATTGAGGGAGAGATTAAAATACACACAGCAATGGTCAGACACAAGGACGTACTGTGAGTAAGTAAGTACTGAATGGAAATTTATTTATTTTCAATGACGCCATAAATTGTGTTAAACAATACATAAAATCATGTGGAAATCGTGATATTCACAATATCCAAAGAAAATTCCAAGTAAATGGCAGAATATACAGAAAAAACTAAATTATTCTACAGAACAAGGTGCATGAGATGAACTACATCTATATTATCGATCAAAATGAAGCTTTTGCCGCTTAAATCTTTGCTCACAGTGGAAAAGTAAGTTACTTTTACTTAAGTAAGATTACTGATAATTTATTATAATTTTACTCAAGTAAAAAGTACGATAAGATAAAACTACTTTAGAAGTACAATTTCTTTAAGTTACTCAAGTAAACGTAAATTTACATGAAAGGCCCTGTACCTGATATTTTTCCTGTAGTTAATAAAATATGTTTTGTCCTCCTTCAGTAAAAAGTCAAAGTAAACATTGGTGAAAAGTAAGTAGATTATTTAAAGCGCTGCTTTTCACAAACATGGGTCACATGGGTGACTTAAAACAACAGAAGAACCAACATAAAGAACACAAAAGCAAAAAGAAAATAAACAAAAAGACACTGTGCATCGGATATAAAGCTTTTCTTCCACTAAAAGCTAGCAGCAAATTGTTGTTAGAATCATAGTGACAGTGACCCTGAAAAGTGACCGTCCTCCCTGTTAAGAATTGGGACGTTCAAAATGTGTGAGGGAAATTTGGAAATACAAACAGGGCCTTTAAGCTCCTCCAAAAGCCTTTACGTTTTTTTTGTTTTTTTTATTTTTATTTAAATTTATTTGAGCAGTAGTCTGCTCAAAGGGAGTGGGCTGAAGCAAAAAGCTTATACAGTGGGGGAAAAAAGTATTTAGTCAAACAATTGTGCAAGTTCTCCCACTTAAAAGGATGAGAGAGGCCTGTAATTTTCATCATAGGTAAACCTCAACTATGAGAGACAAAATGAGAAAAAAAAATCCAGAAAATCACATTGTCTGATTTTTTATGAATTTATTTCCTAATTAGGGTGGAAAATAAGTATTTGGTCAATAACAAAAGTTCATCTCAATACTTTGTTATATACCCTTTGTTGGCAATGACAAGTCTTCACAAGGTTTTCACACACTGTTGCTGGTATTTTGGCCCATTCCTCCATGCAGATCTCCTCTAGAGCAGTGATGTTTTGGGGCAGGCGCTGGGCAACACGGACTTTTAACTCCCTCCAAAGATTTTCTATGGGGTTGAGATCTGGAGACTGGCTAGGCCACTCCAGGACCTTGAAATGCTTCTTACGAAGCCACTCCTTTGTTGCCCGGGCGGTGTGTTTGGGATCATTGTCATGCTGAAAGACCCAGCCACGTTTCATTTTCAATGGCCTTGCTGATGGGAGGTTTTCACTCAAAATCTCACGATACATGGCCCCATTCATTCTTTCCTTTACACGGATCAGTCGTCCTGGTCCCTTTGCAGAAAAACAGCCCCAAAGCCTGATGTTTCCACCCCCATGCTTCACAGTAGGTATGGTGTTCTTTCTTTCTCCTCCAAACACGACCAGTTGAGTTTTGACCAAAAAGTTCCATTTTGGTTTGATCTGACCATCTGACATTCTCCCAGTCCTCTTCTGGATCATCCAGATGCTCTGTAGCAAACTTCAGACGGGCCGGGACATGTCCTGGCTTAAGCAGGGGACACGTCTGGCACTGCAGGAATTGAGTCTCTGGCGGCGTAGTGTGTTACTGACGGTAGCCTTTGTAACTTTGGTCCCAGCTCTCTGCAGGTCATTCACTAGGTCCCCCGTGTGGTTCTGGGATTTTTGCTCACTGTTCTTGTGATCATTTTGACCCCACGGGGTGAGATCTTGTGTGGAGCCCCAGTTCGAGGGAGATTATCAGTGGTCTTGTATGTCTTCCATTTTCTAATAATTGCTTCCACAGTTGATTTCTTCACACCAAGCTGCTTACCAATTGCAGATTCAGTCCTCCCAGCCTGGTGCAGGTCTACAGTTTTGTTTCTGGTGTCTTTGGACAGCTCTTTGGTCTTGACCATAGTGGAGTTTGGAGTGTGACTGTTTGAGGTTGTGGACAGGTGTCTTTTATACTGATAACAAGTTCAAACAGGGGCCATTAATACAGGTAACGAGTGGAGGACAGAGGAGCCTCTTAAAGAAGAATTTACAGGTATGTGAGAGCCATAAATCTTGCTTGTAGTTGACCAAATACTTATTTTCCACCCTAATTTGCAAATAAATTCATAAAAAAATCAGACAACGTGATTGTCTGGATTTTTTTTTCTCATTTTGTCTCTCATAGTTGACCGATGTGTCCGTAGAAAGACCCCTCCTGACAAAAGTGCTCCTCTCACAAACATTCAAACGACACGTCCCATGGAACTCGTGTGCATGGACTATCTGTCCGTAGAGCCAGACAATCACAACACCAAGGACGTTTTGGTCTTAACAGACCATTTTACTAAATATGCGGTCGCAATTCCAACCAAAGACCAAAAGGCCAAAACCGTCGCTAAGTCAATATGGGAACAGTTTTTTGTGCATTATGGGTTTCCAGAACGGCTTTTGAGCGACCAAGGCAGACACTTTGAATCGCAGCTTATAAAAGTTACTCCCTTGTGGTGACTTAAGTGAGGAAGAGAAAGAACCTAGACCTAAACCAACTCGTCCACGAACCAGACAAAGTCTACCTCAACCTAATGAGGAATCCTCTGAATCTGATTGTGAGTCTTATTGTTCACTTCCAGTCACTCACGACCAAAGGTTCACACAAGTATGTGAAATCCCAAAACAAGCAACTGTCCAATTAATTGGTGAACCGCAAACGAAAACTATCCCTAGCGTGTCTGCAGAGCCTATCAAGACAGCTTCCGAAACAAATAACCAAGACACCTGTGAAACAAATGTGGAACAAAGTCAGAGTGAAGAGAACACACAACAGGAAATGGAAACTTACCGGACATGGAAATGGCAAATGGAAACTATACAATCGGAAATGGAAATCTATTGGATGTACCAAATGAGGAAATGCAAACAATGAAACAGACAATGCACTTACCACTGAAACGTCTGTGAAAGATCCTGAAAGTGAAACTCTAACAGATCAAGACAAAACAGACACTGCCCGAAGGTCAGAAATGTCACGTCGACCACCTGATCGTTTTCATTATCTTCAGCTGGGTAAACCCTTAATCTCCTTTGCCCAAGACTTTCTTGACAGTTTTAACAAAGCACTTGAGGCTTTTGGTGATAACGCCAATCTGAGTCTTGCGCAAGAGCATGAAGGGACTCATGCCAAGTCAAGGGGGAGAGTGTAACTCACTTGAAACAATGGGCTACTAGACCAGTACATGTTGTTTAAGCCGCAATGGCACTAGTTGTCCACTAGAGTGTGCCACAGCGCCTCAAATAATTTAAACCTTACCCATGCGGTCATTGTCACTTCACTTGAAGCATGCTCCTCGTGTGTCTGATCGAACGGAGCGAGTAAGTACTAAAAATAGTTACTAAATATGATTATTGTAATTCTAATTACTTATACTGTACTGTAAACAGGCTAAAGATACAAGTCTGTGTGCTGCAGAAGTGACTTCCTTGAAAAATCTATGAAGAAAACCCCGGTGAGTGCTCATGTTTAGCTTGAGGCTAATGTGTACTCAGTCAGATAAATTGAGGACTCTGAAACCAGATATTTCATTTAAAAAAAACAGTCGGGTGTTTTATGATGTAAGCCCAATATTTTACCTGCTTTGGTACACATGTATCATTGCAATTCATCGGAATGTACTAGAAAATGCTAAGCAGCTAATGCTAGCTGTTGTTGCTAATGGCTAACATGGTCATGGTTTTCTTGGCCAGTGTTGGCACTACTTTTTAAAAGCACATGCTCCTAGCAGAGCGAAATGTTTCGTATTTCATATAAATACTGCATATTTGAAATAACGATACATTATTTTGGTTAAAAATGACAAGCATTGTACAATTTTGGTTAAAAAGTAATGTCATTAGTTATGATAAAAAGATTTAAAAATACTAAGTTAAAAAGGTATGGTAAATACTGATCATTTGAACGTTTTATTTAAAAAAAAGAAGTTCATGTGTTAAAATGTAATTTCATCATTGATATGTATTACTGCTAAAATGTGGTAATTCTTCATTGGCTGACTAAGCCAAGATCCAATGTAAATGTGTTTAGTTAATGCAATTGTCCTTAGCAATTGTGTAAGGAACTATCGTTATCGGAGAACATCGTATGAGGTCTCCTTGGGGAAAAAAACTGAAAATAATTTACTTTCTACACTTTGTGTAGACTGGTTTGATAGTGAGCTTGAAAAGTGATGGCGAGCCCAGCCCATGATCCCTGCAGGCGAGTGTGATGGTGTGGCCAGCCAGACACATTCCGCTGCAGAAGAACCGAGACTGGACCCTATCCATTGGATCGAGATAAGACTGAAACATTGGTCACAACACTACCCAGGTAGCAACGTTGCAACCAGAAATTGAAAAAACTACACATTTTTTGGAGGGAAAAGAGCTCCATTTTATTTTATTTTATTGTACTTGTGTCTGTTAATGTGGTTGCCTTATTGGTTGAGCAATAAACCACAGGTTGTTCATCTTTTCTTAAATCTTGGCCAATCATTCCAATCTCTCTTGGACGTAGTCCTGATAGTTTTAAGCCAAGTTCAACTTTAAAGTTTTCAGTTCATCAACTTTAAAGTTTTGTTGAAACAGATTACATCAAAACTTGTAAGTCCAATCGGCTTCTTTTAACAAATATTTCAAACATTACAAGCAAACCCAAAAAAACAATTACAAAATGGCAAATTACAGTTTGTTTTTTTTATTTCATAAAATAATAGTTTACATACCTTATGTTGTAACATGTAGGCTGAGTTATTCACAACAGAATTCAGAATGTAGTAAAGATGCACAATATTTGTGTGTTAGTCCTTATTGATTCAAGCAGATTCACTGGACATTCCTTCCTGGCTCAACATCTGAAAAATATGGAGAAAGTCTGTCAGTACAAAGCAAGAAATCAAACCAAGTTCAATGTCATGTGACTGTTTAAACTTACTGTTTGTCTTCTAGAGCGCACTCTTTCTCCTCTTCACATACTGCGATATACCACTTGGCTTGTACAAGTCTGTAAGAATAATAAGACAAACATCAAATGTCAGAAATTATTAGCTTTACCACGTATAGTCCAATATTGCTCAAACACTTTCTAAGCCATTCTGTAAAATGATGTGAGCAAACAGATGAACAATGAACACAAAGCTCTAGACTTCTACATTAACAGAGTAAAAGCGACGTTTTTTAATGGTAGCATTATGTGCACAAATGTTATCAAAACATCCAAATAGTTGCTAATAAGTAAGTTTCAAACAAATAAACTGGAATTCGAGTGTTGCACCTGTAGTCCGTTCTCATCATATTTGATGATTTTTACCATATAATATATGATCTGACCCTGGGCCCCCCCTGCAATCCCAGGCACTCCCACTCGGGAACCACTGCTTTAGGCGACAGTTTGTGCTTCCTACATTTAATTAAGCTTGTCTAGTTGCACACTCAAAAGTTTTCTGAAACAAATTTGTATAAATGTGCATGGAAATGCGACAGAGAAAAAAAGACACACAGAAAAAAGGATGCCCCACTATGAGCCCAAAAAAACAATTGTGCATTTATTTCTGTAATTCAACTTAAACTGAAACTAATATATGATACTCATCATTCAAAGATAGATATGTATAGCCTTTGTTTGTTATAATTTTGATTATGGCTCAGCTTATAAAAACTAATGTAACTAAATTAAAAATCTCAGAAAATTGGAATATTTTGAAAATGGACTGAAAGCCATAATCATCAAAATTATAAGAAAGGCTTGACATATGTCACTTTGCATGATGAGTCTATATCATATATTAGTTTCACAGTTTAAGTTGAATTACAGAAATAAATTAGCTTTGAACGATATTCTAATCATCGAGTTTCTCCTGTAAATGCTTCAGTAAAGATGAAAAATTTACTTTTGCAAGTGTATTATATTTACTCACTTTTAAAGCGAAGAGCTGAGAGTCTTTCAGCGAGTGCTTCTCATCCTAATTCGCGCTGAGCTTCTAATGTCAGTGCACGAGATCCCATCGGCCTCAGGTCTACTGAAACAAAAACATTTAACATAAACATTTGTAAATACTTCAGTAATAGATGAGCGGTACAAACTGAAACCTGACACAAATCTACTTACTTGGCTGATTAGCTGAGTCCCTGCATTCTTCATTTCCACATACTGTACGACATACTGGTGGACACTGGAAAGCCTTCATCCTCACAGGCCTCTAGGTCACAGCACCTCCTCCTGTATTTGTAAAATGGACAAACAGGATACTGAAGTCAGGACACTTCACCTTAACACAACAATGGCAATAGTTACTGACTTTACCTTCTTCTTTGTGCATATCAAATAATTCCAAGTTAGTAAGACGGAATTTGTAGAGTTGATTCTCTAGATAAAAAGAAACATTTGTTAGTACTCTATAGGTATCCATGACAGAATTAAAAGATCATAAACCATGGTAAATGGTCTTCATTGCGCTGTTCAACCTACATGATGCACTCATTTACACTCCGATTCATACTCCAGCATGTGCAGACGACACTGGAGACAAGGTGAAGTAGGGCTGAACGATTAATTGCATTTGCAATTTTATCGCGATATTACACAACGCGATTTCGTAATCGCAGGGAACGCGATTTTGGAAGTGAATGAAGCAGCAAGATATGGCAGCAAAGTCCGCTCCGCAGCGTGCTTTTGTTTACTTCTCAGTCTAGTTGAGGTGCGCGGTAGATTGTCGATGTACAGTGAAAATATCAGCGTTTATCATGCAGAGCTAAGGACTATTGCTTTCTTCTCGTTAGCATTGTGTTAGCCGCAGCGCTAATCACGCCATCCCCTCGCTGCTACTACACGCTCTGATGATCAGAGGATTCACACGTCTCCTCCACAGAGATATAGCCAGGTGAGCCTGTGCTGCTTGTAAAGAGTAAAGAGACGTTTGTGGCTCAGTTTAGGAGGCTTATGTTTGGGAATGTTGTGGATAAAGAACTTATCTCAAAAGCATAATGACTGTTCATGACCATAACGTATCCGCGGAGGCGATGTGCCATGTGGTTTTATTTACCTTTGCATCTACGCATATGCCTCCGTAGGTATAGAGTAGACGCTAGATATAAACACTAAACTGCTGTATGAAAAGTTTTGGAAACTACGATCCGAGGCGGGAGTCCGTGCCATGTCTTTACTGAGTAAATGTGCTGTTTACTGCTGAAATGTCACTAAATGGCTGTGAGTCAATCTCTTTGACTCACAGCCATTTGTAGTAAGTAGTAAGTAAACGTGTCTGTGTTTGGCACCTCATGTCACCGTGTCCTTGTGTCACTGTTCTTCTCTTTCTTCATATTGTCCAAAGTTACATCCCAAAACCAAAATGCTGCTCCTAATTCCACTGTGTTTTGGCGTGTGCTCCATCTGGCCTCTCCGTGTCCATCAATAATGCGCATCTGAAGCAACTACGAGTCGCAGCTCAGACCGGGATTTGATTGGCCGAAATAATCAATAGTTTATTTTGTATTAATTGGGAGTTTGATTTCCTAAAACTTTTCCAACTAGTTAAAGCAGACGTTTGTTTTTACTTTTCCTGCACTTTAGTGTGGGTGATGTTACTGAGTTTTATCCTTTTTTTTAAAATATAGCTATATAATTTATCTTTTATTTATAGACTGTACTGTTAAGTTCAGACAGTTCAAGAAGTGCAGTCCACATGTTCATACATTTTGAATAGGTCAAGCAACAATTTTGTTTGCTTTATTGTTGCAATTTTCACTTCAAATTAATCTAATAGTTTATTATGAAACAGACTGATTTATTGCTTGTGTTAGGTGAAAAATACATAAGAGGACTTTGCAACAATAATCGCATATTTAATCGCAATATTGAAGAAAAAAAAAAATCGCAAATTAGATTTTCCAAAATCGTTCAGCCCTAAGGTGAAGTGTCTTGCTCAAGGGCACAACAGCAGCATGCACCTGTGGGAGCTGGGACCATCTAGGTGAAAAGGACACAGTAAAGAATTGCCCCAATTCCCAGTTGTGATAGTGACAAAAACACCAAAAGAAAACTGTTCTAATTAAACTTTGTGTTCTCATTAAAAAAAAAAAGTCCAACATAAATGTCTCACACAAATGTAGCAAATGCACACTAAACAGCTACGCCTACTTTCTGCCCAAAGACAGGAGCGTCGGGGACTTTTCTCACAGCCAATCATTCATCACATTTTATAGTTCCAATCACAGATGCATATTTGTAAATGAAGAAGAGTCTCAAATCACATCTCATTCAGAACAAACTAATCATTTCTGTTACCTGCAATTAAAATAGTCAAGTGATTTGCCTTTTGATTTGACAGAGTGCAATATTTGTTATGTTTAGTGTTTTTGTAGTGGGGTGGTTTGGCATTTTCTAGGTTTAAGCGTTTCTCTGATCCAGAGAGCTGTACAATACATTTTTGTAAAGAATTGGAAAAGTGTGTTGTCTGGCACAAAATCCAGGATAAAAAAAACAAAAAAACGCAATAAACCAATTAACAAAAAGTGTAAAATAGGATCATATAATCAGTAAGTGTACGGTCTCACCTTTATTTTCTGCTACAATTTCCTTTCTTGTCTGGTACTTGTTAACCTGCGTTACAAAAACAAATTAGGGTTGGGCAATTTGGCCAATAAATAAAACTATATAATTTTTTTAACTACTTTGGACAATGACCTAATCGATTTTATTCAACATTCTCTTAAACAAGGACCATTGTAGCTCATACAATCTTTTTAGGCCCATAAGCAGTTGTATAGTTTATTTTGGCTTAGCCCTTTTACTTAAAAGATTATTACAATGATTGTAATTTCTTCTATTAGCCCAAAGAAATATAACTTTTTTGGGATGACACCACGGCAGGTACTATGGGTGATTTCCACAGGTCTGGATGGCGTATTCGTCTTGCAGTTACTTCCACTGACCTCTGGTTTCTCTGCGATGTGTTTTTTTACGGTCAGGTTATTCTAGGGTTTGCTGGGCGGGGTCCCACACCTGACGTTAAAAACAGGATTTCACTCAGACTCTGGAGGCAGGAAGTTGTCTTTTTATCCTTTTATTTTCTTTTAACCATCCATTGGTTAAGTAGGTAGTCAGTTAGCCAGTTAGTTAGGTAAAAACCTTAGTGGAAACACAGAATACACAAGTAAATGCAATATACAGATTTACAGGCAAATATTTAAATGCAAAAACATTTGTTATGTAGCATTCAGGTTACATAATCAAAAGCACTTTCACCCATATAGCTTTTACAGAATTTCATATATGAATTACAAATAAATATTGATTTTAGAACATTTCACAATTTGATTTTACCCTTTAAAAAGGGTTTTAACTTTTATACCAGCGATTATGAATGCTCAACTTTTTATCCACCTTGTAAATGCATATGACTTACACAGCACATTTTAAACCAAATTATTTATGCTTTTTATAAGTTTTACAAAATTATTGATAGTTTACTAAACAATGATGAATTACTTAGACTATTTTACATAACCCACAAAATCTGCTTAAACCCGTGTATACAACAAATCACTATTTACAAAGTGCTGCTGAACGCAGCATTAGCACAACAGAACAGAAACACATAGCTTCACTTTCAACATAAAGGCACACACTTGCGCTTACCGGCAGTCTCTTCAGCTCTAAAAGTGAGAACCCGGTCCCGCTCAGTGTTTGTTGAGAGTCTTTTGTTAAGTTTGTGGAGCTTCCCCGTGCTCCTGCCGTGGTGTTAGGCTGCTCCCTGTGCATGACAGTGGAGTGAATGGAGCGTCATTATGAACAGTCCAGGTGTGTGCACCTGATTGCCAACTGGTTCCACCTGGCCTCAGGTGAGGGGGCGGAGGAGATGGCAGATCGCCGCAACAATAGCCTTTATTTGTTATAATTTTGATTATAATGGCACAGCTAGTAAAAACCCCAAATTAAAAAATGTTAATATTTTTAAAATGGACTGTTAAGCCATAATCTGGTTTTAGATGGTTATCACTGATACTTCTCATTAATTGTCAATAATTGTGTGAGTGGTTGGTGGTGGTCGGAGGGACTGTTGGCGCAGATGTGTGCAGCTTCGCTTCTGTCAGTCTACCCCAGGGGAAACTGTGGCTACAAAATGTAGCTTACCACCATCAGCATGGAGTGAATGAACCCCCCTCCTTTTCATGTGTGAAGCGCTTTGGGTGTGACTTGTGTCATATAAAAAGCGCTATACAAATAAGATTCCCTTCCCTTAAACAGCTCAATCCTGATGATTTGTTTCACATTTCTGAATGAGAATAAATGCGCTCAGTCAGTGTTGAGTTTGCTTTTTTCTTGCTCACTGCTGTAATACTTTTTCACCACTAGATGGCAACAGATGATCACACTGTGATACTGTGATACAGTGTAACACAATTTTGAAAGGGTGTGACACACACTTTGAGGTATCATCTACCCATCACTATTATGATGCACTATGTTTAGAGCTTGTGCTGAGTGTTGCTTGTATGGTTGTGTGTAAGATTATATGAATGGTATTAAATGGTATTAAACATTGTTATGTTTGTGTATTGTTTGCTACATCCTTATATTTTTGAGGAAAGATCCATAAAATCACTACAGTTCGGATTTAGAGCAAACCACTCAACCAAGACTGCTAATTGCTTCTTCATTGATAAAATCAAATCACTACTTGACAATAACTGTATTGTTGGTGCCATTTTTCTACATCTTAAAAAAGCATTTGATACAGTGAATCACAGAATACTGGTGTCCAAACTCTCTCTGTTTAATTTTTCAGTTAATGCCCAAAAATGTATTTAATCTTATCTTTTAAAATGCGGCGGCCCTAGTGTTAGTGTTTGGTGCAGAATACGACCCCGACAACACCCATGTCCAACCCCCCGCCCCACTAGAGGAGCATCAAGGAGACTGTATAGTACTGTCACGGGCACGAGCGGACTGGTTTTAAGTTGGTTTTAGTGTGTTTTATCTGCGTGTTTTTAGACTGATTTTATGCATGTTTTTAAAAGTACCAAAGCTCTGTTGTCCTGGCAGCCCCGCCCTTGATCACACGCACCTGCACAGTGATTGTGCAGGGAGAGAGGGCAGACGGCACAGGAGGGCCGGGCCGCCGCCGCCACGACAGTAAAGGCTGTTTTATAGTCGAGCGTCCGGTCCCGCCCACCGCAGCCCCGTCTGCTTCACGCAAGCCAGAATCGTTCGAACTTCCGTGTAGCTCCTCTGCCTTGTGATGTATATTTTAAACGTTTTTTTTATAACATAAAAAGTGAAAACACAAAAGCACTAAATTATAGGAACAATATATTCATGAAAAATAACTTCAAAGAGGGAGACCGAAGGAATTTGTTGTGTGTTTCCTTGTTTTGCGAAAGGATCAACCAATCACGGCACTTGTGTTCTGCAGCACTGGCCGCGGAGTCGCCTTGTGCGGCAGGTGCACGTCAGCGGCAGATGCAGCTGTCGCGAACTCCCTGATTGGCTCCCACGTGCGTCCAGCACGTAAACGCGGAGCTGACGCTGAAGTATAAAAGAGCCTTAACGGCAACAGAGGGGAGCCGAGCCGAGCACAAGGCGCATGGATGCAGTGCGCAGGAGGAAGCGCGTGAAGGCGGTGCGCAGAAGGAGGCGCCAGGGACGCATAGCGCGAACCGGCCGCGCACGCCTCGATCTACGTGCACGTATCGACACTAGCCCGCAGACCTTTCTGTTTCCACCACACACACACATGCATTTGTTGTGGGTGGAGCCGCATAAAGCCGCACGCTGTACAGATCGTCATTAAAAGTTTTTTGAGCCGCGATGAGAACAAATGTGGACAAATGCTGTCATCTGGTAGCCTGGCTAACGCCAGACTAAAATCACAAGTGATATTTAGTCTGGGGACCACCAATTCATTTTCTCGTAGGAGAGGTGTGGTTTACGATTGTCCATAGCCGTTTATTGGGCGCTACAAATGTCTAGCATGTGTCTGCCATGGATGTATTATAAGGTGTCTACACGTAGCCATAGCCAATCATATCATCGTATCAGATGACGTATGACGTACCCGCTGTAAACTTTTGAGCTAAACTATTTAGAACACGGTATAAAGCTTGATCGAAAGATGGCATCGCGTCTGCTGCTGTCATGTTGGATCCGTAAATATGTTTTTATTTTTTTTATCCCTAAACAAACTACAAGCTTCTGTATGTCAAATAGCGCGTCATCGTCTTACCGTCCCTCCTCGTTCTGTGATTGGTGCCCAAATCCATGGAAAAATGTCGGCCATGGTCTCCAGGCTGTTGTGAAGTTCGAAAAGATTCGAGCGCACACAGCAGTCTGGCGTTAGCCAGGCTAGTCATCTGGTGGGAGTTATGGAATCATTCAGAGGAGCCAAGCTGTATTAAAACAGAAAATAAACTGCTAAACTACGAACTATGAAGGTAAGCTACAGGTAAATGTTATGCCAACACCAGCTAAAGCTGCGCTAACAGCGGCTAAATGCGGAAAAACCCCTTTTAGCACAGCGGTATGATGTTGTGAAATATTAAATCCATATGACCTGTGTGTCAATAGTGAGGGCAGTCCACTCTCTCGTTGCCAATCAGAGGCCAGAGTCTGTTGACGTCACATCAGACACGGGGTAACCCGCTTTGGCCACAGCCAGAGGTCGGGCCCAAAACCTATACCTGTTCAGACCAGTTTGGCCCTGGCCTTTGTTATGGAAAAGCTCGACAAAGCGGGTGAAAGAGCCATTCGGCTGACACGCGCCTGCATGTGGAAAAGAGCCTTTTACGCACCGGGTCGGGTAGAGCGATGGCGGCGTGGGGGCGCGTGTCGAGGCCGGGGATGTCCCCCGGACAGGAGCGGCAGCAACAAGCTCTCCGGGCATACGTTCCCCGAGGTGGACACCTACAGCGCCTCCGTAGTTCCTGGAGCCGGCCGTACCCACTTCCCAGAGACTGACTGACTGCACTTTAATGCACCCCTCTTTAAGCCCTTTTTAAACCCAGTATTTATACCTTTTATAATGTATGTTTTAGCCCTTTTAACTCTATTACATTAAATTGTATTTAATCCTTTTAACCTGGTTTTAATCATTGGCCACACCACATCCTCCAGTGAACCCGAACCTGTGCCAGTACCACTCCGAAAAACCATATTTGGTCAGTCAGCTTTTTCAAAAGAGTGGAACAGCCTTCCAACAACAATAATACCGTCGTTTAGTTTAAAAATCGGCTCTTTCAAAAAAATGTCATAATTAAACTCTATGCTGCCCTCTTGTGACGACCCTTGCATATCTTTGTTCTGTTCTTTTGTTCTTTACATCTTCCACTGCCTTCTTAGCGCTCTGTTGTAACTAGTTTATTGTATTATTTAGTCCTTCTGCTGCTGTTTTTGTTCTCTTACTTGTTGATATTGTCTTATTGTTTGCTGCTGTACTGCACACTCCCAGTCATTTGTTTTTCCTCTCTACTTTTATTTTGCTTGTGAGGAAAAAAAACATGATGCATCCAATTATAAAATAAATAATGTATCAATGTAATGAACTTACAGGATACTTTTCTAGCTTTCCTGAGAGTGACCCTGAAAAGTGAAACGTGCCGATAAACAAAGATTTGGGATGCTACAAAAATGTTGGATTGAGTGAGTTGGGACACAAACATTTTTAATTCACTAGCTTCTACTTCCATTGTTTGCTACAGGGCTGCCAACTTTTCATCAAACATTGGAGTGAGACATCGGTTGGTCCTGAGCTGAGTGGCCTTTCTCATGGCCATAGTGTCTCGTTATCGTATAAAATTATAAGCCAAAAACAAATGTATGATTTACATGGATGAGCACATCAGGAGCTGCATAATGGATCTGTCAGAGGGTAGTCTGGCACCACTCCACATGACCAACAGAACCTGTTTAAAGTGTGGCAGGACACTTGAAAGGGGGGGGGGGGGGGTTGGGGTTCCTCCCAGATTTGTTTTATAATTCAGATATGATTTCCTGCAATCTGGTGCATTTTCGATCATAAATATTACTTTTAGCTGGTCTATTTACTGGTGTTAAAGAATTAATTTTCTGGGCCCCCTTCAAATTTGGGCCCCTCAGCAAATGCCCAGTTAGCCCCCTTCATCGTTACGGCCCTGCCAAAAGGTAAAATCATGACACAAAGCATTGTGCATAGTTGAGGACAGTCAGTCACATGCAGCTCAGAAACACATTTATAACATCCCCCGCATTGAAGTCAGTGATAAAGTTTGACTTGTGTTTCCTGTTATCATAATTTATTGATTTTTATATTAGTCCATTTTTTATTTTTTATTTTTATTTATTTATTTGGTCGGGACAGTGCATGTTAATGAACATACATGGGTCTCATGCATGTAAATATATATTTAAACGTACCCTGGCATTCCTTTTAAAAACAATTATGTAAGGCATTGTTTGGCTTCTATTTGAGTTTTTAGTCAAGTTTTTCTGCGTCAGTCATTCCAATTATTACCAACAAAAAGTATGAGCTTTAGAAAATCTGAAAATTCCCTGTCTTCTGCAGTATGTTAGAGCATGTTTGATGATTAAACTTTGAATATGATTATTCAATGTAATAACTATCAGAGGCACATATCGTAGCCTGCTCAGCACTACTTACATCGATCTGCAGTAAAAATGTCCACATCCCTGTTTGAAGGCTTCTGCAGTCCGCTCCACACGCATAGCTCACGTACAGACACACGCGCCAGAGGAGTGGACAAGCACACAGACAAAATGAAGCGTCTGCAGCCGCTCGCTGCAAAAAGTCAGGGATATTTTTTGGTTGAGCGTGTGATATGAGGAGTGTGGCGTGAGAGCGTGTGAAGGCACTCGGTGAAAGCGTGAAAGTTGGCAGCCCTGTTGCTATAATAATTGAGAAGGGGGGAAAAAGCCTTTAACAAGTTGTCATTAAGAATTGGTGCCGCTTGGTATCTTTTCATCAATTCTAAAGAAATTGATTTGTTATAATTTTTTCATATTCAATAATGTTGCCAGCACTGTGACACTAGCCTACATTAGCTTGTTGATTTGGTAGCTAACCTGGAGGAGCTTCTTTTTAGCTGCAGTTTGTTATTTCAAGCAAACGAGCTATGGCCTCTGTTACAGCTGTTTCTTTTTAAGACAGAAATGTAATCTATGGAAAAGTGCACTGAATATTTAGTGTAAAATGGTTAAATATAGAAAACACCATGGACAACACTCACCATCGTCCACCATTTTGGCTCTGGATTTCTTCAGTGTATTTGAGAGGAAGCTATCAACTGCACTACTGCCATCTATAGGTCGTACACACAAATGTTGTTTTCAGATCCATCATGTTGATACCATGGATGTATTCTTCCTCTTTTTGGAGTTTTACGGCAGCCGACACCAAACTGGATCCATCTTCTCGAGTAAATTACAAAATAAAATAAAAAAACAAAAACGTAGAGAAATCTACTAGCCCACCCAGTTATCTCCGAAACCAATACCTACATTGAGTGTTCAACTCCCTCCATCAGTGCTTTGTCCAAATCCTCTCCAGAAATGCCATCAACATGCAAAAATGTCTGTGCTGCTTCATGTACTGTATCACATTTTAGCAGATTTTCCATGTAGCCCAGCCGTACAATTAATGATCAATGCCACAAAAGCCAAAAAGGACTTTTGATCCTCTCTTTAACTTTCTTCACAGCCTCAGCATATGTTACTTTACTTTCCAATCTAATTTTAAGCACTTTTCGCACTTTTCCTTCTTGTTTCCTTCTCGTGCAGTGTACTGACCCTACCCGATGACCTCCGTCGCAATGCAGGCACTTAAATACTCATTTGTTTTAGGTTAGTGTTGTGCTTTATTTACAGTAAAAATAATAACTGAACAAGAGCTATTACTACATCAACTTTTTTTTTAAATTAATAACAATACATATAAAAATAATATGCGTCATATTTTTAGACAAAATGTACTGTTACTGACATATTTAGTTGACACAACTGTACGGTGCATGTTAAATCATGTGTCTGAAAAAGAATCAGTAACCTGATTCAAAATAATACCATGTCCCTGAATATAGCCCACCACATTTTTAGGGCATTTAAAAAAAAAAGGCACCATCACTAATAGTAATGTGTATGATGTCATAGCATAGCAAGCGCTTGCTTATGGACGGGTTCCCGGACCAGATTGAAATTGAACTTTCCAACAAAGTGATACAAATGAATAATGGACATGTATCTGACCCACAAAAAGCGGAGACTGAATCTGAGTTAGCATTTGGCTCAGAGGACACTTTTAGACGCTAGTTTGTATCTAAAGTAAATCTCAGAAGGTCTTTACATTCATTAATGATTTCTAATGAGGCTTTGACCGAAACGTGGCCGATGGTTTGACAACAGCTGAAAACATCTGGATTGTTCATAATGTACGATGTTTGGTGGCTAATGGTAACAGCTATAGAAACACTGAGCAGGCTAACGGACTCTGAAAAGTCTGCCAGACAAACCGTCTTAACTGTCCGCATACACTAGGATTGAACGCCGCTTCTTTTTATTTCTATGGAGGTAACTGTTTAATGTTATTCATTGAAGGTTTTATTTCTGTGATTTAAATAAAATGTTATTTAATATTTTCCCAAATGGGGCAGACAACCTCTCCTGTTAGTTGCTAGTTTCCACTTATGTTTAACCTTTTTAAGTTTTGGACATTTTGGGGCAATTTAGAAATTCCTTCTGGATGTTTTTTTAGGTGCAAATTAGCAATAATAAGGAAAATGAGGAAATCAGGTCACCCTCTGTCACTGTGGCTCTGTCTCATTGGTAACATAGTCCAATGAGACGGAGCCAGAGTGCAACCAGAAAGTGGGCACAAGTGGTTTTTTGAATGCTGTAGCCTTAAATGTGGTTATGAGCGTCAGCTCCTTTCCTATTACACTGTAGTAACTCAGAGTCCCAGCCTCCCAGTTCAGATACAACGCCATTTTTTGAGACGGAAACTCACATATTTTCCTGTGAGGTCTTTTCTGAGTGTGTGCTTGCTTTGCACATTTGTCAAACTCTAGACAACTGTGTGGCTGGTTAGAGCAGAACACAGCCCAGGAGTTGTCGTCAGAGCCTATGACACTTTTCGTAGCAGCTCCTTTGTAGCTGACTCCGATGCCCACAGTGCCGTCCCACTCCAGCTCCCAGTAACAGAGACCGCTCAGCTCCTGCTCACAGAAAACATGGCGGACGCTCACACCATTGGCCTCTGGAATCTTCTCAGTCACGTTTTTCCAGGTCCTAGCTTTTTGGCCCTCAACTATAATCCGTGGATGTTTAAATCTTCCATCAAAGGTCAGGTCTGCGGTGTCTGAACACATATAATGTAATGTTGAGTAAAGTAAGACATTTACCTCTTGGTCAAATAACAATACAACTTACATTTCTTTAGTCCTGGCTTCAATCTGTGCTCGCAGCAGTGGTCCAGACTGGAAAACAAACATTATTTATTATTTGACAAAGAGATAGATATTATCTAGTAGTTAGTACTTTGTGCGTTCACTTTTCAACATCACACTTACTGAATAACTGAATGTGCAGTATAACAATTATTCATTTATTGGTTGGGACACTGCAGGTTAATAAACACATGTGGTACTCATGCATGTAAATACAGCACACAAGATTCATCCTGGCCCATTGTACATGGGTTTAGTGGTAGAGAAAACAGTGTGGGGAGACTTGGTGCCAGTGATGGATCGTTTGTGAATGGTAAATGGTCTCAACTTATATAGCTGCTTTTCCACCTACGTTAGGTAGCTCAAAGCGCTTTACAGCAAGGATCCATTCACCCATTCATATACCAATGTATGCAGACACTGGAGGCAAGCTGGGTGAAGTGTCTTGCCCAAGGACACAATGACAGTGTGCACCTTCAGGAGGTGGGATTCGAACCCCTGACCTGCCGATCATGAGATGAGCCGCTTTACCATCTGCGCCACTGTCGCCCCCTGTGAACAATCCGTCTCTCACAGACAATTGTGACGAGTGAATCATCAGAACTGTTTTCTGCAGATACGTATATAATCCCTAAATAAAAATCTAGTGGTAATACACGCAAAAAAAATATAAACGCAACACCTTTGTTTCTGCTCCCATTTTTCATGAGATGGACTTAAAGATCTAAAATTCATTCCAGATTCACAATATTACCATTGTTCACAAATCAGTCCAAATGTGTGATAGTGAGCACTTCTGCTTTGCTGAGATAATTCATCCCACCTCACAGGTGTGCCACATCAAGATGCTGATCTGACATCATGATTAGTGCACAGGTGTACCTTATACTGCCCACAATAAAAGGCCACCCTGAAATGTGCAGTTTTTTTGCTTTATTGGGGGTCTGGGGACTCAGAACTCAGTATCTGGTGTGACCACCATTTGCCTCATGCAGTGCAACACATCTTCTTTGCATAGAGTTTATCAGATTGTCAATTGTGGCCTGTGGAATGTTGGTCCACTCCTCTTCAATGGCTGTGTGAAGTTGCTGGATATTAATGGGAACTGCATCCCAAACATGCTCAATGGGTGACATGTCCGGTGAGTATGCTGGCCATGCAAGAACTGGGACATTTTCATCTTCCAAGAATTGTGTAAAGATCCTTGCAACATGGGGCCGTGCATTATCTTGCTGAAACATGAGGTGATGTTCATGGATGTATGGCACAACAATCAATAAAATGCACCTGTGTTCTTCGTCCATAACAGATGCCTGCCCATACCATAACCCCACCACCACCATGGGCCACTCCATCCACAACATTGACATCAGCAAAGCGCTCACCCACACGACGCCACACACGCGGTCTGCCATTTGCCCTGAACAATGTAAACCGAGATTCATCCGTGAAGAGAACACCTCTCCAACGTGCCAGACGCCATCGAATGTGAGCATTTGCCCACTCAAGTCTGTCACGGCGACGAGCTGGAGACAGGTCAAGACCCCGATCAGGACGACGAGCATGCAGTTGGTTTCTGACAGTTTGTGCAGAAATTGTTTGGTTATGTAAACCAATTGTTTCAGCAGCTGTCTGAGTGGCTGGTCTCAGACGATCTTGGAGGTGAACCTGCTGGATGTGGAGGTCCTGGGCTGGTGTGGTTACACGTGGTCTGCGGTTGTGAGGCCGGTTGGATGTACTGCCATATTCTCTGAAACGCCTTTGGAGACGGCTTATGGTGGAGAAATGAACATTCAATGCACGAGCAACAGATCTGGTTGACATTCCTGCTGCCAGCATGCCAAGTGCAAGCTCCCTCAATGCTTGTGGCATCTGTGGCATTTTGCTGTGAGACAAAACTGCACATTTTTTATTGTGGGCAGTATAAGGTACACCTGTGCACTAATCATGATGTCAGATCAGCATCTTGATGTGGCACACCTGTGAGGTGGGATGGATTATCTCAGCAAAGCAGAAGTGCTCACTATCACACATTTGGAGTGATTTGTGAACAATGTTTGAGAGAAATGGTAATATTGTGTATCAATGAATTTTAGATCTTTAAGTCCATCTCATGAAAAATGGGAGCAGAAACAAAGGTGTTGCGTTTACATAGCGTTTACATACATATTTTTGTTGAGTGTACATAGCGGGGGAAACAGAAAGTACCTGTTTATTACTTTGATATCACTTACCAAACCTTTTTTAACGTTGCATTTGGATCGTTTTCCAGAGCTTTCAGGTTTTGCCCCTCTGGCCCTGGATGATTGTAGCTCAGATCTAGTTCCTCGAGATGAGAGGACCGGTTAGATCTGAGAGCTGAAGTCAGGGAAGAGCAGCCCTCTGCAGAAATCCTACAGCCTGCCAGTCTGTGGACAAAAACAGCAGAGAACATCCACTAGAACGAGCAAAGGTGCCTGGTCAATCACCATGGAACTTCAGGTAACTACAGGCATAAGGGAACATACAGGTGAAACTCGGAAAATTAGAATATTGTTCAAAAGCTAATTTATTTCTGTTATTCAACTTAAAATGTGAAACTAATCTATGATACAGATCGACTCATGGAAAAATACCCCCAGGGAGCCCGAGAGGGGTGGAGAATGAGAACCCCAGTCTGACAGACCTAAGGTTACCGACTAATGGCAATGGAGAAACGATCGTAGTATGCAGGTGCGGGAAAACCTGCAAAAACAGCCGTGGCCTTAAGATCCACCAGCCCTCCAAGGGCTGAAGAAGCTCATTCGCTGGGCACGGATGGCGTTTAAACCAGCCAAGTCCCGTTAGCTAGTGCTGAAGAAGGGCAAGGTCACGAAGCATCCAAGGGGCAAAGATACCATCACTGTCAGAACAGCCGTTGAAAAGCTTGGGCAAGATTTTCGACAGGAGCCTCAGAGACTCTGCATCAGTCCAGTCAACCTGCCAGGAGCTGGACAGCTGGTTAAGATCAACAGACCGTTCTGGCCTCCCTAGCAAGTTTAAAGTGTGGATTTACCAACATGGTATACTGCCAAGAATACTCTGGCCGCTACTTGTGTATGAGGTCCCCATTTCCATGGTGGAGACCTTGGAAAGAAAGGTCAGCAGCTGTCTTAGGAGATGGCTAGGGTTGCCCAGGAGTCTCAGCAACATCGCCCTTTATGGAAACACCACAATGCTCCGGTTGCCTCTGAAATCTCTGGAAGAGGAGTTTAAAGTGACTCGGGCACGTGATGTACAGAGACTCCAACGACCCAAAGGAGCGCACAAGCTGCTGCGGCACAAAGATCTTGGGGGGGGGGGGAGCAGGCTCGAGCCACCCCGAGCCTGCTCTGCCTCGGGGTCGCTCGAGGCAGAGCAGGCTTGGGGATGTTCCCAACTCCTTCTCCTTCTCGACATAAGGAGCAGAAAGGAGAAGCGCCAGCAAGTACAGGAAGAGGTCAGAGCTGCAGTGGAGGAAGGAAGGACGAGCAGAGCTGCTGGAATATGGCAACAGGGGGCCTGGACCAGGTGGGAGCAGGCCATGGACCGCAAGGTCACCTGGACGGAGCTCTGGCAGAGCGAGCCGCACCGCATAACCTTCCTGATTCGGGCAGTGTACGATGTCGTGCCTAGTCCAGCAAACCTCTGTACGTGGGGAAAAGCAGAAACACCAACTTGCCACCTGTGCCTAGCTCGTGGAACGCTGGCGCACATTCTGAGCTCCTGACCAACAGCGCTCGGCCAGGGTCGTTACACCTGGCGTCACAACCAGGTGCTGAAATCTATTGCAGACACCATCAGCAAAGAGATCAGCAAAGGTGCCCGAGGGAGTAACACCACTCGCTCAATCGCATTTGTTAGGGCAGGAGAACAGCTACAAGCAGGGAGGAAGGCACCAGCAGGGATCCTGGCAGCAGCCAAAGACTGGAAACTCTCTGTGGATTTGAAAAAGCAGCTGAAATTCCCCTAGCACATTGTCAGCACATTGTCAGGCCAGATATCCTCCTAGTTTCAGAGAGCACCAAGACTATCGTCATCATGGAGCTGACCGTGCCATGGGAGGACTGCTTGGGTGAAGCTCACGAAAGAAAGATGACCAAATATGAACCATCTGGTCACAGACTGCTGAGCACAGGGCTGGAAGGCGAGGTGCATGCCTATCGAAGTTGGCTGCAGAGGATTTGTGGGGCGCTCCCTCCACAAAGCCTTTACTGCGTTGGGCATTACAGGAACAACAAGGAGCAGTGCCATCAAGAACATCACTGATGCAGCCGAGAAAGCCTCGAGATGGCTCTGGATCCATAGAGGAGAACCATGGGGGCAAGCGAGTGCTACCTGAACAGAAGTCGCGGTCTGATCAGCCGCGGCTGGGTCGCCTGGGCGAAGGTGTCTGATGTTGAAAGACCCGAAACACCCAATGACCCCAGGTTACATCACTGATGATGTGTTCAGGTGCATCTGAAGATGTATTTTAAGAACTGACATAGACTCATTACATGCAAAGTGACATATGCTAAGCCTTTAGTTGTGATAATTGTGGCTTACAGTCCATTTTCAATTTTTTGAGATTTTTAATTTGGGGTTTTTAAAAGCTGAGTCATAATAATCAAAATGATAACAAATACAGGCTATACATATGTCACTTTGCATGTAATGTGTCTAGCATACATTAGTTTCACAGTTTAAGTTGAACAACAGAAATGAATGCACTTTTTAATGATATTTTAAGTTTTACCTGTATAGTCGAAGTCAAGTTCAAATAATGAGTCTCTGATACTGTGGTGAGTTTGTGCAAACAGGAACTACAATTTCTTTTTCTTTTCTTTTTTTTAAAGGTCCACAGACAAAGTTTTTCTCAAATACAGTTGCAATTTTATGAGATATTTCCAAAAGAATTAGTAAATTTCATTGCAGCAGTACAATACAATAAGTGACAGTACTTCAGTTTTTACAGATTAACTACATTCCGTTTGAGGAAAAGGGTGGTTAATGGGTTCTTGGGACCGACCGGGGCCAAGGAGAAACAAAAAGTCTCAACTGATAATGGCTTGAGATGTATTGTAGTGAAAAATAAAAGTGCTGCTCCACTTTCGCACATGAGCAAATGAGCCCTTAGTGTATTGTTTAATTCTGATCACAAGTGTAGTGTGCAGACCTGTTAAAAAGCAACGTCTTACCTGAGAATCCTGAGTTTGCAGTGGAAGCTTTTTACTCCTTCAGAGAGTTTTGCGACGCCTGAGTCCATCAGCTCATTGTGACTCAGATCCAGTTCAGTGAGATTTGAGGAAGATGACATTAAGACCGAGGTTGACAGACCAGTGCAGGACAGCTCAGAGAGTTCACACCAGCTCAGCCTGGGACCATTACAAGTAACAAAGTTAAACAGCCAAGATGTAGTATCTCATTTATAAAGACCTTTAAATGTACTTAGTTACATTAACCTTTGTATTTCATGCTTTAACTTCAAACAATATGAACATGTGTGTGTTAAAGTTGCTCAGGATAAGTCACTGCTCTTAAGCATTCAACGGGGCATACCACAGGGCTCTATACTGGGACTTTGCTGTTAGTCTTTTTATTAATCCTTTGCCACTAATCTGTCCCGGTGTAAATTGCCAACTTTATGTGGATGATGCTGTTTTTTATGCACCCAGAACAGTCACTGGAATAGTCAGCGGAGGTTTTGTCCACTTGTATGGCCGAGGTCAGTCAATGGCTCACTCAAATCAGTTGGTGCTAAATTGAACTAAAACTGTATCAATGTGTTTTTGAAAGACAGAATGTAGAGCAAAGTTTTCTGAAAACTATAAAATTGGTAACAGATTTTAAATACCTTGGATTAGTCCTTGACCCCCAATTAAAATTTGAAAAACATCTAAAGAAAATCTCAAAAACTATACAAAGCAACAAAAATAATTTCAAACTTATTAGACTCTACATTCCAAACCAGGTCACCCTTCTGTACATATTCTCACACTCATACTGCATGACAGCATGGGCCCAGGCTGCTCTCTCAGACACCAAACACATCAGTAGCCTCATTTATCAAACTGTGCGTGAGACTCTGAATTTGAAAGTGTAGCAAAGTAACGAAAAATTCTGTGTACAATTTTTTTCCGATTTATAAAAGACTGCGTATGCACAGGTACGCACACATGAATGCAATCTTCCCTTCGCTGATCACACATGGAGCAGAAAGCTGCGGATATCACGGCCCGCCCTCTGCCCGCCTTCATTTGACCATAAAAGGCAATGCAAAGTGACTTATGAATGAGATTTCCCTAAACATGAGGCGGTAATGAGTGGGTTTTACTGAAGGTGAGGGACAGAGAGGGAGGGGCTGACGCTGCAGCAGCTCGTGCAGAGACGACACAGGCTCGAGGAGATTAATGAAGTGTGAACTCTGCTTCTCTGATCACACGGCATCTTTCTGTATATTCCATCAATAAACCTTTTCAAAACACATGTTTAGAACATAAAGAAGCGCCTTAACTGTCGGCTGTATTTACCAATGGCAAGGTTGGGGTTTGCCTATAACCACACAGTAAACTGTGGGGCATTTCATTCATTCATTCATTTGTTCATTCATTAATTTATTATTCCTGCTTCCTGTTTAAAAGGCTTCAGCGAGTGCCAGTGCGCATATGTGCACGGGTATGAGCGTTCACGAGTGTGCACATATGCGCACCAATAAGGACAACTAAAGTATACAAACAAGTCGCATACGTTTTTCACAAATATCGTGATAAGTTGCTCATTTCATTCTAATCTTTGTCATTTCTGAAGAAAATAAAGTTAAAATAAACTAGTTCTATAAAGTGACCAAACATGACATCCACAAACTGGCTTCCCCTCCTCTTTCCTCTCCTCTCTCCGTCTCTCAGCAGTGTTTCTGAAAAGTGCGTACCTCGTCCGGCAGCTATATATTTTGCATGGAGAAGAGCAATGTTTCACGTTCAGTTTGCTTTCTATAAATAACACCTTTGGCGCAGAGGAGCTGCTACGCAAAGTTCTGGCCTCATTTTGTGCACAGCAAGCTTGATAAATGAGGCCCCAGGTAATTATACAATCAAACTATTATGGACAAGAAGTCAGTCTGCTTCCATCACTGCAATATTCTCCAGAAGTGTAAATTCTTAAGCTTTGAAAGCTTTAGCGATTTGTTCAATTTGAATCAAAAAGTTAGATATTTTTCATTCGATTTGGGATTCGTTACTTCAATGAGTTCAAGCAGGCAATTGTGTGAATGAGGAATGGATGAATGCCCCCCACTCAACTCCCCACCTCAACCTTTTGTTTCTTTTTTTTCTTTTTAGGTGTTGTTAAAGAATGTTACAAAATATTTAATAAAAAGAATATAAATATATAATACATACTCATGGATGATATTAAATCTTAATATGCATAAAAACCGAATTGTCCAAAAATCACTATAGTTTTTCCTGAGCGTATTGTTGATTAGGGGAAATCTAGAAGAGTGTAAATGGTACTTACAAAGCCTTTGTTGCTACTTTTACCACCGGCATCATCCCCAGAAGGACTTTCTCTGATTTGAAATATTTTTTCAAATCAAACACATCGAGCTTCTCATCAGAGGTCAGCAGCACGAAGGTCAGAGCAGACCACTTGGAAGGAGAGAAGTTTTCATAGTCATTTTTCTCTGAATGCAGATACTTCTTGATCTCTTCCACAAGAGAGTGATCGTTGAGCTCATTCAGACAGTGGAACAGGTTCATGCTCATGTCGGCATCACCAGAACCTTCATCGATCTTTGTTTTGATGTAGGCAATGGTTTCTTCGTTTACCTGCACTGTGTTTTCAGAGTTTTTTATCAAATCATTCATGAGATCCTGATTAGTCTTTAGAGAGAGGCCAAGAAGAAAACGAAGAAACAGATCCCAGTCTCCGTTATCACTTTTCAAGGCTTTGTCTACAGCCGATTTGTAGAAATCTGAAGCAGAACAGCTTGAGTCAGACTCATTTGAAGAGGAGCAGAACACATTTTCACCCATATTATTGAACATGTAAGAGACATGAAAGGCTGACAGGAACTCTTGGATGCTCAGATGAACAAAGCTGAAAAGAGGTTTTGGATAAAGTTCACTTTCATTCCGTTTAACCTTTGTGAGCAGGCCTGAGTAGACAGTAGCTTCTACATCCAGCCCACACGACTCGAGGTCCTCTTCAGTGAACAGGAGGTCTCCTTTCTCCAGCTGTTTAAAAGCAAGTTTGCTCAAACCTAAGATGGTTTTGACATTTCTTTCATTCCAAATTTTTGAATCCTCCTCTGAAGCTTCATTGTACTTTGAATTGGCCTGTCTGCACTGCAGCAGAAGGAAGTGAATGAACAAATCTGTCAGAGTCTTTGGCGCCACCTGCTGATTGTGTTGTACAAAAGACTCAAGAACATTTGCTGTGATCCAAGAAAAAACAGGAATATAACCCATCAAGTAAATGCTTCTGGACTGTTTTAGACATAACAAGATTTTCTCAGCCAAATCTGGATCGAAACGCTTTCTGAAATACTCTTCCTTCTGCTCGTCGTTGAACCCTCGGACCTCAGTCACCCGGTGAACCTTGTCATTGGGGATGCGCTGAGAAGCAGCAGGGCGAGAGGTGATCCAGACTTGAGCTTCGGGAAGCAGGTTACCAACTATGAGGTTCATCAAAAGATTACTTACTGTAGTTTTCTGCTGAATATCTTTCAGTATAGAATACTGGCGAAAGTTAAGATCCAGGCGACACTCATCAAAGCCATCGAGAACAATCAGGATTTTGTACTGCTCATAATTGGTTATTTCTGATGTCTTCATGCAGGGGAAGAACTGATGGAGAAGTTCCTCCAAACTATACTCCATGTCTTTCCTCAAATTCAGTTCACGAAAAGGAAGAGGGAAGGTGAAGTTTATATTCTGAGTGGAGGGTCCCTCAGCCCAATCCAACATGTACTTCATCGAAGCAAACGTCTTACCAATTCCTGCAACTCCAGTTGTAAGCACAGTCTTGATTTTAGCTTGTGGTTTGTCAGAAGAAGGTTTGAAAATGTCCTTATAATGAATTGGTACTTCCTTCCTCACTTCTATGTTCTTTGCCTGTTGAACCAGTCTGGTCTCACTTTGTTGGTAAACTTCACCACTCTGTCCTTCAATGATGTAAAGGTCAGTGTAGATGCTCTTTAGGGAAGCAGAATTTGAAGTACATCTGTCAACACCTTCAGCCACACACTCGAACTGTTCAATCAGCACCTTTTTGAGGTTACGTTGACTCACAAGGTCTGGTTTTTCTGTAAAACACACACAAAAGACACATTAAACAAACAAACTGTGGCTGCGATAACACATACATAGAAAAACAAATCTACAATACAGCAAGGTAATTATTAGGGCGGGGCAAAATATCGGATTGGATCGCATTACTTTTTTGCTTTTGCTTTTTGCAATACTTTCAATACTAAACAATCGAGAGAGAGAGAGAGGGGCTTCCTGTTTCTTTCCAGCTGTATTGTTTGTGAACTCTCTGGACGCAATAGCTTTTTGGATTAATTTAGCAATAACTGCGATTGATCTTTAGAATTGGACATTGGATTTAGTAAACAAATACTTGCAGTGAGGATCTGTTTGGAAAAAATCACTCACAACTCGGTGTAGAAAGTAAGAAAGAGCCAAAGCCGGTCACAAACCAGTGCGCTAACTAGCCACGAACAGCGGATTTAGGAGTCAGCTGACGCGACATTGTAAAAAGAAATCTTCAAAATATGCCTCCTACGAGAAATGAGAATGAAGAAAATGAAGAAAATCCTAAACACATGGTCCATGAACTGCAGTGACGTGCGGTGAGGTTTGTTGCTGGTGAGGCACATGCTATTGACTCCAATATAAAGTAAACAAAACTGCAGGGGGAAAAATGCAACTTGCTGTCTCTGGTAATTGTCTTACTTTTAAATAGCATTCAATAGCAACACATTTAAACATAAAATACATTCACACGATATTGCAAATAAAAATGAAAAGACAACATTATGAACGTGACCGGGACTCGTACCCCGCCCGTCCAAATTTTGAGTTATTGACAAACCTGATGCGCCACGCGGGCGGTGCGTGATAGCGTCGACATGTTCAGTATAAAGACTCGTCTACAGCATTTCCTCCATAAAATGTCTAATTAGTTTTTCCTTTTATGTACTCCTTTACGTTTAAATTGCCTCTCCTGAACCGTGCAGAATAATAAAACAGACTGTTTTTTTCACGTGTAGTCAACATGTTTTATAGAAATGTGTAGCGCTGACACAGCGCCCCACTCGTATCGTCAGGGCAGTGCATTGGAGGCGAGCCTCACTTCGGGACTATCAAAACGCGGTTTAAAGTCAAATGAACAGGTTAAACAAGTCGTTCTTTTGCCTGATTCTTTATCCAGATGATAGAAAACCAACGCGCCCAACAAAAACCCATTTACAAATGTATTTTACTTTTAGGGGGCGAAAAAAGCCCCGAATGGGAGAGAGCGCTGAGCGAATGAGCCGAGCTCAAGTGTGTGCAGGACGCTGGAGGCTCGCCGCAGCTCCGCCCTCTTTACACGATATCGACAACTGGTGAAACATTTGGGCATTTTTTAACCACGAGATTGATTAAAATCGTAGAAAATCCCTATCATCTTAAGAGAAGGGACTTGTTTTCATAAAGTTTATTGTATTTTTTAATTTTTGTTTTTTTCCATAATGACTGGTGAGGCCTGGCCTCACCTGCCTCCCCTGACCGCACGTCACTGATGAACTGTAAGGTCAAGCTTAATGGCCCACCTGAAGAAGCTAAAGTGGTGGTTGTGAGGAAAATTGAGGAACTGGATCAGTGCTGCTGAGTATGACCAAGTGTGAAGGTAAAAACTCAACTGGACTCATGAATACACACCACGTTCCAAATTATTATGCAAATTTATTTCAGTGTCCCACCCTCCTGGAACCGCCACCTTAACTTGGTGGAGGGGTTTGAGCCCGAATGATCCTGGAGCTCTGTTGTCGGGGGCTTCGTGCCCCTGGTAGGGTCTCCCATGGCAAACAGGTCCTAGGTGACGGGTCAGACAAAGAACAGTTCAGAAGCCCCTTATGAGAGACCAACAGGCCTGGTTAGAACCATGAGGCCGTCCTTCTGTGGACCCACCACCTGCAGGAGGAGCCATAGGGGCTGGTGCAATGTGATTTGGGCAGCTCCAACAGCTGCCCCCACGACCCGGCAACGGACAAGTGGAAGAAGATGGATGGATGGATATTTCAGTGTCAAAAAGGTAAAAAAGAAAAGTTTTTCAATGAAGCTCACTGATGATATTGTGTCTCAGGGCTCTTTGAATCACTGACATCAACCTCAGACGCCTGGGATGATTAGTTGTCAGGTTAAGTCCAGTTAAGGGAAAAACTACTGAAAAAGGACGTTACACATTTTTAAGCAATATGGGAAAGAAAAAGGATCTCTCTGCTGATGAAAAGCGTGAAATAGTTGAATGCCTTGGACTAGGTATGAAAACCTTCTATATTTCATGAAAGATTAAGTGTAATCATCGTACTGTTAAGAGATTTGTGGCTGATTCAGAGCACACACAGGTTTGTGCAGATAAAGGCACAATGAGGACAGTTTCTACCAGACAAACACATCAGATTAAGAGAACAGCAAACAGGTATTTGAAGATGCTGGTGCCTCTGGAGTCTCCCGAACATCAAGGTGTAGGACCCTCCAGAGGCTGCAGTTGTGCATAAACCTTCTATCCGGCCTGCTCTAAACTGTTCATTGAAGTTGACGAGCAGAAACGGCTGCAGTGGCTCAGAAATACATGAAGACTCATTTTCAAACAGTTTTGTTCACTGATGAGTGTTGTGTAACCCTGGATGGTCAGATGGATGGAGTAGTGGATGGTTGGTGAATGACCACCATGTCCCAACAAGGTTGTGATGTCAGTAAGGAGGGGCGGAGTCATTTTTTGAGCCAGAATCATGAGAAGAGAGCTGGTCGGCCCCTTTGGGCTCCCTGAATGTGTGATAATGACCTCTGAAAATAATGTGGCGTTTCTGACTGACCACTTTCTCCTATGGTACAAAAAGAAGAACTGTGCTTTCCCTAAACAAAATCATCTTCATGCATGACAACGCACCATGTCCTGCTGTAAAGAATACCTCTTCATCATTGGCTGCTATGGACATAAAAGGAGAGAAACTCATGATGTGGACCCCATCCTCCCCTGACCTCAACCCTATTGAGAACGCAAAACATCTATGAGGGTGGGAGGCAGTTCACATCCAAACAGCAGCTCTGGGAGGCTATTCTGACATCCTGCAAAGAACTCACAAGTTTAATGGATTTAAGAATTCTGAAACTGCTATCAAATAAGGGTCCTATGTTAAAATATACAGTAACTTGACCTGTTAAGATGTTTTTGATTGAAATATCTTTTGATTTCAGTAAATATGACCTCCTAATGCTGCAAATTCAACAAATGACCATTTTCAGTTCATTAGAAACTTTAAAGTGTATTGAAACGATGAGTTGCATAATAATTTGGAACAGTAGATTTTGAGTTTTTTACTATATTTATTTTTGAAAAAAATACTGTTATCAATGGGAGGCTTTTTCAGTCACATTTATATTATCCTCTAACAGTTAAAGACCTGAAAATTATGCTGACTGTCATTTTAATTGATCAATTTAGAAAATCTTAGAAAAATATCATTTGCATAATAATTTGGAACGCAGTGTACACCATGTCAGATTTAGAAGGACTCGATAATCTCACATCTGAAAATAAAAATAACTTAACACTTTGGGTTAAGCAGCATGAGAATATGGAATTACAGGCATTTGAGTACACAGATTACAATGATGTGGAGAATAACATTGATCCGGACAGTAATTTGTTCAATCATATCAATAATAACTGCTGTTAATGAGGAGCAATATGAGAGTATAAATAAGGATGGGAAATTGTCACTGATCCATATCAATGCTAGAAGCCTATATACAAACTTTCCACAAATGAAATGTTACCTGAGTCCATTTACACAACCCTTTAGTGTTATTGGAATTACCGAAACATGGATTAATCTCAACAAGGATATCAATTTAAACCTTGAAGGTTATGAGTTTGTTCATTTAGATTTAGGAAAAAAATATGGTGGGGGAGGTGTGGGTCTATATGTGAGCAATAAACTCAAATTTCAAGTTATAGACAAAACGTCACTTGCTGTAAATAACTTGGTTGAATGCAAAGCAGATAAAATATATAATGAAAATATAAGCATGCACTCATTAGCTGGGTATATAGATCCCTGGGGTCTGGTATAGAACAATTTAAAGAATGGTTTGAGGAAATGTACATAACAAGTAGTCATAAAACAGTCTTTATATGTGGAGAGTTCAATATTGATTTGCTGAATACAAATAATAACAAAATGATAAATGATTTTATCAAGACAATTTACAGCATGCCTTTGTATTCAGTGATTAGACCAACACGAATAACATATTATCTCATTGTGCAACTCTTCTGGATACATGATCCAGATGATCACTTACTGAATATGTTAAATCATTCAGTAAGTGGAATTTTACTGAGTGATATCAGTGACCACCTTGCAGTGTTTACTGTATATGACCAAAATTATAGAGTGACTCAAGGATCTACACCTAATAGGGAGTACAGTTGAGTTAGAACAGGGGCGTAAGGATTAGTAAAAAAGAATACTATGGTAAACTGCTGCATAGGAATAAAAACAACATTAAGGTCATTTGGAAAATCTTAAACACTGTGACGAACAAAGGTAAAAAAAGAACTTTCCAAATTTGTTTCATGCTGACAACAAATACAACAACAATGTGAATATTGTTGTTGAGAAACTAAATGAAATGTTGTGAATGTGGGTTCTGACTTGCCAGGCAAAATACGTGATTCATTTCCACCAGATGGGTGGAAGGAACATCTGACTGAACGTAATTTGAGTTCTATGTTTGTATCAATTATTGAAGAAAATTAAATTATAGCAATAGTAAATGTGCAAATAAGAGATCAAAAGACTGCAATCATATTGATACTGTATGTCCGTGAACAAAAAAATTGAGGGTATCTCAAAACCACTAACATATATTTTAAATATATCATTCAGGACATTTATTAAATTGAAAACCGCTAGTGATACCACTGTACAAATCAGGAAACAGACATACTTTTAATAATCACAGACCTGTTTCATTGTTACCTCAGTTCTCCAAAACTCTTCAACAATCGACTGGAAAACTTTATGAATAAGCATAGCTTACTATCAGAGTGTCAGTATGGTTTAAGGGCTAAGCGTTCCACAGCCTTGGCACTTATTACTTAAGTTGGAAGCTACCACACTCTTCCACGGGCACAAAGACCAGACAGCTACATATCAACTCGTCTAAACTCAGGTAACAACGTATCACAGTATGGAAGAACTGTGTGCCCTCAGTCACACAAAACGACCAAAGATGTTGTTAGCACTTGGCCTCTCCCAGTATATTTGTTAAAGAATTCTGTAAATAAAGTTATCAGAAGTATTACATTTAAGTTGACTGTTGCTAAATGAATCTGTGTGTTGTTGAATACTATGATCTATGTGTAAAGTGTTGGTTGAAATGTGAGACCTTTTGGAAATGTGACCTTTTGTTTGGATAACCCCAGGTTGTGTTCAAACAGAACAGAGAAAAGTTATAAAGATGTAAACCATGTTTATGAGAGTCATTAAACCCCCCTGGGAGGAAGGGGTGAAGGGCGATCACACACTCTCTTGGCCCCCCTTATCCTTGGTTCAGGAAAGGAGGGGTTAATCATTTACACCCCCTCTCAGGAGGCAGGGAGAGAATGTTCATGACAATTTGATGTGATGTACCCTTGTGATGTGTTTGAAGGTTGTGATATTTTCAATAAAGCCAAGTGGAAGAACTGAATCGGTGGGAGTCAATATAGACTGGCGAGACGACTGGTCGATTGCATTCTCCCCCTTGGCGCCAAGTACGATGAAAATCTCATGTCTGTCTTGTTTTTGAGCGTTTCACGAATTGCTGGTATCAGAGCAATAAACTAAATATTTACTGATATTATTCCTATATAGCTCCAAGCAGGGTGAAGTTAGAAGCGAAGAAGCTCTTCCACGGGCACACACAAAGACCAGACCGGTACGTATCAACTCATCTAAGCTCAGGTAAGAACATATCTCAGTATGGAAAAACGATGGCCTGTTCCTTTAAGTCCAAGAATAAATTGTTACCAGGAAATATTCAAAAACGTTTTATTGACAATGAAAGTGTTTAAACTAAGAAATAAAATGTCCTTCAAGTCTATGTTTATACAGACAACAAGAAAAGCTTTTCTGTCTCGGTACGTGGAATAAGATTATGGAAGAAGTTACCAGTGGAAATCAAGGTGTGTAATAATATCAAACAATTTAAAAGTAAATATACAGAAATGGTTCTTGCAACATATGACAAAATGTAACTGTAAAAGTTACTACACTGAATGTTTTTATTGTTTGCTGATTAATCTAAGTTAATTCGATTTCTGATTGAAAGACTTCAATTGGGTACCATCAAGTTTGTCCAAATTATAGAAGTAACACATTGAACTGCTGCTGCTTGTTTCGTTGTCATTGCTATAACTACTCAAATTATACAACAGTAACTTAGGGCCCTCTCAACAGGCATATAAAGCCTCGTCTTCTTAACACATCACACAGTATAGGAGGTAAACATCATCCACCAAGTCAACTAGTCAGGGCAGCTGGGTGGGGACTTGTTGATTGAGGGCTACCACCCACTCTCAACAGGCCACTACACTCTGGCTTTTTAACACACCATACTAGATAGGGTATACAAATTGGGCATGTCATTATCATAATAATGATAATAAACAGTAGATAGTAATGACAACAAGGAAGTGGCAAGACGACAGAACATAATGTCCAATGTGCCTATATAATATGAAATCGGATATTCATTGATAATGACAAGAAGGATAATTGTTATGATCAATAACAATAACTCTTAATTACAGTAATTATTATTATTTATTAGCATGCTGTGAAATAATGTGAAATGCAGCTAAACCTCTTTGTTTGCCAGTGCTGCAAGTAGTGAGCGAAGTCTGTTGATTGTATGTTGACAATTGTAACTACATTAGAATAACAGTTAACTCACAAACATGCACAGATATATAGTTGTGTTTTGAAACTGACACAGAATACTCGGGAGGATTAATTATCTGATGTAAAAGTAAAAGTAATGTCGAACTGTAACTTCATGAAATGCAAATGTAATTTACATGAACAAGGGGTAGAAACGTATAAGCTTCTTGCTTCAGTCTACTCTCTTTGAGCTTTCATAACTGAATAATTGTGAAATTTTGGAGAAAGAGAAATAAGTTAACTGCTCAAATAAACTAACTACTACTACTACTGCTAATACTGGTGTTTGAAGGCATTTTCATCATGCACTCCCTTGTTTTCAAGTAACAGCACTTTGTTACATTTTCTAATCTTACACTTTAAACACTATAATAAATGTCAAATGGAATTTGGTTTATAAACTTTGGACACATGATCTAACACACTTCAAGGTAAACATAATACTTATCATAATTACTTACTGTATCGCAATACGTATCAGATCAGCCCCTGAGTATCGTGATATGTGGATTGTCCCAGTCCTAGTAATTATATCAATGGTTCCCAAAGTGGGGTCTGGGGCCCCTGGGGGCCTTGGAGACACTACAGGGGGGCCCCAAAGCTTGTCCAGAAAACAAGTTTTAAACCACAGTCATTGCTAGATGTTGCTTTTTATGTAATTTTAGCTGTAAAACAATAAGTAAATTCCAATGAATAGGATAAATTATATTCTATTGGGGGCCCTGAGATAATTTCGGATCGACAAGGGGCCCACGATGTTGCGGACTTTGGGAATGGCTGACGTATAACTGCCAGTCAAATTGCAGGGCTGGGTACCAGTACTGGATCTATCCGTGTATTGAGTGTTACCATCACTCAGACCAGAGTCAAACAGGGTCAACCAGGTACACGTTTTGGGACCGCCCTCAGCCCTGGGCCAAAGCGCGCTGTACTGATACTAACGTGATGTAGACAGACCGCTGGCCTCTGATTGGCCAGAGGAGAGAGGACAGCCCCCACTAAAACAGGCAAGTCATACGAGACTTGTAGTGTAGTCTATGTGACGCAGGTATACACCGGATAACCAATAGAAAGCCTGCAGAATTACCGTATAACCACTACAAATAGGGCAAAGATACATCACTCATTTGTGCAGTGTTTAGTTTAGTTTAGTTTAGTTTAGTTTAGTTTATTTATTTGTTTGAGCAGTTAACCTGCTCAAAGGGAGTGGGCTGAAGCCAAAGGCTTATAAGCGCCCACCCAAAATAAAAATAGTAACATTACATTTAATATTTACAAGGTAGCAAATCATAAACAAAGGAACATAGGGCAAAGTAACAATAAATGATGAAGAATAAGACAAAAACAACAGCAAAATAAAGAACAAAAGAATGTGCTACTTTTATGTTATAAAGGTGCATTCATACATATTATACTCTGAGATCTTGCTACTTCCCAGTTGTCATTACCATCCTCAATATAATTTAATTTGGGTTTAATTATCATTAATTATCATTATTAAAGGTGCATTAATACACATTATAGCAGTGTTATTTTCTTTCTTTCCAATTAGAGACTAGCCCAAACTTCACAAGTACAAGTAGTAGCTATTTCCTCGACCCCTCAGCCCTCTCTCTCTTTCTCTGCCTCTACGACAGACACGGCCCGCGTGTTTTGGGCGCAAAATAAAACCTTAAGAATAGCTGATAATGAGAGGCTTATTAACGATCCTCATGGCGCTGGAGGAGTCAGCGCAGCTTCTTCCCTGTCAACTCCACCTTCCCTGTTCATCCCCTCTCTGAGAGTCCTCCATGTTGGCCCATCTATGCACATTTCTCTGCAAAGGCAGTAACAGGTGTGGGCTAGTCTGTATTTTACAACAAAGCGCTGAAGTCCGCGGGAAAGGCGCCACGTACACTGTTCAAAATGTGCGTTTTACACTCAGACACTGGAGCTGTCGCTGAAGGATTGAAAGAGACTGGAAAGGCTGGTTATACTTCAGCGACAGCTCCACATTTACGTGTTGGACGCACGTGGGAGCCAATCAGAGAGTTTGCGACAGCTGCATCTGCCGCACAAGGCGACTCCGTGGCCAGTGCTGCAGAACGCAAGTGCCGTGATTGGTTGATCCTTTTGCCAAACGAGTAAACACACAATAAACTCCTTCAGTCTCCCTCTTCCAAGTTATTTTTCATGAATATATTGTTCCTATGATTTAGTGTCTTTTTACAGGGCTCAAAACTGCGACCATTTTGGTCGCAAATGCTCCCAAAATTATGCCTTTGCGATCTAAAATAAAATCACTCACATGTTTGCGACTGCAAACAAATACTCCGGTCCACCTTAAAAGAAAACCTTCTCGTGCTACCTTAAAAGGCTTGTGTCATTGTTTTCACAAACGCTGCCTGTCAGCAACAGCAAACTTTCTGTTCTAAAATAGTTCGAGAGCATATAAACTACGATCTGTCCTCTGTTGTGGCCCAGCGCCGCTGTCATTCCTCTCAGTAACACGCGCTGGGCCGTCCTGCACCAGCTCAGCTCGTGTTCTCTGCGTGTGCGTGTGCTCCGCTCTCATTCATCTGCCTGCTTTCATTGAACGAGCCACTGTATTTACGCAACTGTAGTCTCCATCCATCCATCCATCCATCCATTTTCTTCCGCTTTATCCGGGGCCGGGTCGCGGAGGCAGCAGACTCAGCAGAGATGCCCAGACTTCCCGATCCACGCACACCTCCTCCAGCTGTTCTGGGGGGACCCCGAGGCGACACCAGGCCAGCTCGGAGACATACAGTAGGCCCCATTTCGTTTTGTCGCCTTTCACGCGTGAATAGCACAAGACGCACGTGTGAAACACGCGTCTTTTATTTTTTTTTCCCCAGTGATGCTGCAATGACCCAAACAACCACCAGGTGGCACTTGTGAGCAGGGTTAGGAACATTGGCTTCTCACCGCTCTTTCTTCTCTCTTCACCGGCCAACTTTTCTGTGGCTTTATAGCTCAATGATAAGGAGCTAGACTCGGGTGCGAGAGGCCCTGGGTTCAAGTACAGGCTACGACAGTTGATTTTGTTGACGTTTACATTTTTTCTAAAAAATACTTAGTAATTAGGCCAACACATTTAAAATAGTTGCTAGACTGTAGTAAACTTGTAAAACGCGCTGGGTGTCACATATGGCTGGGGGCATTAACGCACGGGTTGCCACTATTCATTCTATAAAAAGTCCACTCTCACAATATAGTTCCCCGTGGCCTTGCCATCCCGGGAGCGCGTCAGCTTTTAATATAACCTACCCTGCTCCAAACATAGTTTATTGTAAAAACGTGATGATGATGATGATGATGATGATTAGGCTACTAATGTTTGTTTAATGATTAAGTTGTCCTCCTAATTTGTCCTGTTTGATTTTTTTAGACAACGATCCAAAACACACATCCAAAAGTGTCAAAGCCTGCATTCAAAGTGAGGGGATCAACTGGGTACCGACACCGGCAGAGTGAGTTACCGTAGTTATTTTAATTATATATATATATATATATATATATTCTGGATGAATACATGCTGTATCGGAAAATAGGCTAACAGTACTGACATGTCCATGTGTTTTTGTTTAAGGTCGCCGGATCTGAACCCCATTGAGTTAGTGTGGGCGTCCATGAAAAGATACATTCGCTGTGAGGCCAAACCCATGAGCAAGGACGCACTGATCTCCGCAATAGAGTTTTTTTGGCTAAACAAACTCACAACCCAGGTCTGCAATAAATATATAGACCATCTGGACAAAGTCATTGACCAGGTCATAGCGTTGAAGGGAGAGGCAACTGGCATGTGATATCCCCACGGGCCAAGGGATGTCCACGTTAGCCTACTATTGTTAGGATTTCTATATCCAGTGTTTTGTCAAGGTGCCAATTGCTAATTTAATAAAATAGATTTAACTGATCATAAAGTCAATCATGATACATAACACGTGGAGTATCAGGTTTGTCAATAACTCATAAATTGGACGGGCGGGGTACGAGTCCCGGTCACGTTCATAATGTCTTTGTATTTTATGTTTACAAATACGGGTGTTTAAAAGCGTCACAACAGTAAAGTGAGGAGCCTTTTCTCTCCATCAGAAAGTGTCCAGAGTGTGTTCACAGGTTGGGGTGGGGGTAATTGCACACAAGCAACCACAATGTGTGCAACCAAAATTGCCTGAGACAAGAATCGAACCCGGATCCCCCGGGTCATAACCTGCAACACTAACCATTCGGCCAGCACAATGTCACTAGGCAGAGAAAGTTTGCACGCAGTGTTATACCTAAGCGTTTAAGTCGCCGGTAGAGCTACAGTGGACTTAACCTGCCACCTTGTGGCGATAAGATGTAATATGCTTCACGCAGCTGCGTGCTTCATGAAAAGCGTGAGTGAGGACGACAAAACGAAATGACGCCCACTGTAGTCCCACCAGCGTGTCCTGGGTCTTCCACGAGGCCTCCTCCCAATAGGACATGCCTGGAGCACCTCCCGAGGGAGGCGGCCAGGAGGCATCCGGAACAGATGCCCTAGCCACCTCAGCTGGCTCCTTTCGACGTGAAGGAGCAGCGACTCTACCCCGAGCTCCTCCCGGGTAACTGAGCTCCTCACCCGATCTCGGAGGGTGCGCCCAGCCACCCTGCGAAGGAAACTCATTTCGGCCGCTTGTATCCGCGATCTTGTCCTATCGGTCATTACCCAGATCTCATGACCATAGGTGAGGGTGGGAACGTAGATCGATCGGTAAATCGAGAGCTTTGCCCCCTGACTCAGCTCTCTCTTCACCACAACAGTCCGATACAGCGACCGCATCACTGCTGACGCTGCACCGATCCGTCTATCGACTGTAGTCTCTTTATGAGAAAACGAAGAATATATATGTCATTCATAAACTCATTGGGACTGGGGACTATCTCTCAAATGTCACTCGAATCGATGTCGTGCGGAGAAGCAGCGCAAACGTCAATCCAACCCACTCGCCCCCTCGTGCAGCTGAAAGCGAATCATCGCCGCTCTCGCAAAATACAAAACGTAAAGTCACAAACGCAATGTTTAACACGTCTTCTAAGGTTCTGGCAAAGGAGTTCGCTGCGTGTAGTGCGATCTATGGAGCTTTCTCCTGCAGCACAGAGTGAGGAGAGTGAAGGCGCAGAGTGAGGAGACGAAGTGCGGTGAAGCAGGGGCGGAGCAAGTCGTGGGTTGGAGGCAGTTGGGAGGCACAAAATCTGGTGTCCCATTTATAATGTTAAAATTTAGTCTAATGAGTTTTGTACATTGCTGAATCATTGCAAACAGCTAAAATAATACTTCTAAAATGCAACAGAAGGCTGGAAGTGGCGTGTGATATGTTTAAATTCCCTTCATCCCTGTTAAAAGCTTCCCTGTTTCTTTTTGGTTGCGCTCCTAAATTTTTGACTGTTCTCCTAAATTTCAGAATTAGGAGCACAAGCGCTACCAAGAAAAAAAGTTAATTTCGAGCCCTGTTTTTATGTTATTAAAAAATTTCTGAAAATAGACATAACAACGTGAAGGCAGAGGAGATATGCGGAAGTTCGAACGATTCTGGCTTGCGTCAAGCGGACGGGGCTGCGGTGGGCGGGACGGGCCACCGAAGTATAAAAAAGGCCTTAAAGAGTAACTAAACGGGCGTGCCAAAGCCTTTCCCCAACCACAAACAAAAGTCAAAATTGCTGTGAAAGAGGCGGTCTCTGAAGTTTGGGGGTGACATGCGGGGGTGAGTGTGTGGGCCTTTGCATTGGCACAATCACAGCAGACAGATTACATGGGAGGGACTTGGTTATAAACCACAGGTACAGCAGCAGGACAATGGGCAGCACCTGATGACGATGTGTGGAGCTGGTGCGGCTTATGACGTTCTGTGGAGGCCGTGGACACGTCTCCAGCCAATCAGGAAATTCTAATTTAGTAGCAGAGTTTACACAAGTTTGCGCTATAATGTCAGAATAATGTCAGGGACCAGTAGACAACACTATGAGACATTCATTGAGACAGTTTATCAGTAAAAAAACTTGATTTGGTGTTTAGTTACTCTTTAAAGTGGATGGCCCCGCCCACAGCGCTGACCGAGCCATGCGCTCCCCTTCGTTCATAACATTGTCCAAAAAAACACGTCCTTCTCCACGAAGCAGCGCACATGTGGGTGTGTATGTGGGGCTGTGTATGTGGGGGTGTGCATGTGGGGGTATGCAGGCGCTTGCTCAACAGTGCGAGAGTCCAGACATCAGCTGATTTGATCAGAGTGTGGGGTTGGGGAGAGCAGACTGGCCTTTATTCATTTAAATTTACACTTTGGCTTCTGTCCCACAGCCTCATTTAGCAACAACCTGTGAATTACAGGTACAATCCTATAGGCCTATTGCTTGTTATTGAAGTAACATTTACTACACAGTTTAGGTTTCTAATCTATTTAGAAATGTATTTAGCGTCTGTTAAATAATACAGTATACCTACTAGAAAATTGAAGACTACACCACTGACAACATCATACCAAAACAGTGATTTTGCGTATGACAGCATTTAGCTGCTGTTAACCAGTGTTGGGAACGTTACTCTAAAAAAGTAATTAGTTATAGTTACTCACTACTTGTTCCAAAAAGTAACTGAGTTAGTAACTGAATTTCTCTATAATGAAAGTAACTCGTTACCAGGGAAAGTAACTATTTGCGTTACTGTTAAATAAAAAACTTGCTAAATATCAAATTTTTTTTTTTTTTTTTTGCAGTTTTCAAAAGTCAGTGTGAATGAGTAGAACAGACAGAGGTGTTTGTATTTATGTACTATCAAGTCAAAGATGTTCATAGTAACTGAATGAACTGAATGGGGGGTAGAGTAGGGGGAAGCCTCTGTGACTGAACGGTATTGACCAGTGTTTGCGTGGCTGTTTAATTAATTTAGGAATACGGCTGTATTCAAAGAGAATGGGGAGGAACAGGAGTAAAAGAAACATGTGCCAACGGAGCCAACGAGGCATTGTGCAAGTCTCTCTGTTCATTCATCAGGCAAAACGGAAAAATAATGTCTCTGGAGCGGAGAGCGGGGAGAGAGGAAGAAAAGGCGCTGAGAGAGACACAGGGAGGGGGGAAAGACGCGTCTCCACCGATTCTGCATCTTTGGTTAAAAAATAAGTTCCAACACTACAGATCAATGAATCATTGACAATGATCACCAACTCGATTCTCCCCCACAGTAGTTGTTGGAGCAGAGAGCAGCGATGCAACAGTACTCCGTGAGACTCCGCCCACCCTCTCCACCGCTCCTGCTGCGTGAGCTGACACCGCGGCGCTCATCCAGTCGAATTGTAACGTGCCACTTTGTTTACCCAGTAACGATAACGGCGTTGTAACGACGGGCAGAGTAATTAATTAGATTACTCCGTTACTGAAAAAATAACACCGTTACCTAACGCCGTTATTTTAAACGGCGTTATTCCAAACACTGCTGTTAACACAATTTTAGCTGGTGTTAGTGTAACCAGGTGCTTATTATTGAAATGTTTGTGTATTGAGAATGAGGAGTTGACGTCACGGCACAGAGCCCCCCCTCCCCATCCCCCCCTCGCCGTCATATTGGCTGCGCTCCGGCGGCAATACACATTGTTTACGTGTGTTGTTAACGCCGTAGTAGTGGAGGTTCTTGCTATTCCGCACTGTTTTACCGCCTGGAAGTCACTGCTGCGTTAAAAACTGCTCCAATACCTCACACGATAGACATGGAAAACGTAGGAACAATGGGATACAGTTTTTTAGGTTACAGAAATGGACACGTCAAGGAGCGCAAGTCTCTGACCTGTCAAAACATGTTGGAAACGTTTGTGTACATTGAACATCTCGTAACAATGTAGTGTTTACGAAACACGCACTTTATTACTTTGTCATTTTGCTAAATGCAATGTAATGACAACACACTAAAACGCATGTGAAGAAAGTTAGTTTTGCCAGTACAGCTGTTTTCACCAGCTGGAGGCTTAAGCCAAGTCCTGGATCCACAGCAGAAAGTCTCGTAACTTTCCAAAGACTTGTGGCTTTTAAACTCCAGCATCGTGTAGTAACTTACACCAAATATAAGGTAGTTTACTGTGTCCATGTATGTGCACGGAGGTAAATGGTCCAGGTCTCCGCTGCAGGGAGCTCGTGTGTTGATGTTTTGAATGTCCGCAAGCTTCTCCAAATACCTCTGTTTTGCGCTTGGTATGAGCTTGTTCCTGTAAAGTCCCTTTTCTTTCGCCTTATCTCTTTGCATTGCTTTACTTTCTTCATTTTGTTGTTGTATTCATAGATCCGTCTCTGTCTCGCTGAAAACGTAAATGCGCAAAATTTAAAGTGCTCTGGAATATGAGGGATGCGGGAAATTCAGGGGGCGTGCACCCAATCCGCAGCCAATATGTCCGACAGGCTCAGAGTCCCCCCCCCCCCCAAATCACCCCAACTCGGCACGTGACTCCTCATTCTCAATTGACGAGTCAGTGTTGTAAATTCCCACGGCACTAGGCCTGTTAACGCACCACTTGCATCCGCTATGTCTGCGCCCTCACTGATTAGCTAAACTAGTAAAAGATGTGCTTGTGGGTTTGAGTGTATCGGGGCTGTGGTGCAGGTTGACGTCTGCGGTTACAAGTACTTGTTGTTTTGCCGTTGGATTTACTTAATGTATATGTACACCATTTGATTGTTTCTATAATCTGGGCTGAAGGTGCGCGGTGTCCATGTTGCATGGCAATGCCTAGGGCCCCACCTTTTGACTTAATGTGGTGGTGACGCTAAGGTATTACAGCAGTTAGAGCTCGTGCTTCACCGCTAGAAGGTCCCGGATTCGATTCCCACCTGGACGGGGCCTTTCTGTGTGGAGTTTGCATGTTCTCCCCGTGTCTGTGTAGGTTTCCTCCGGGTACTCCAGTTTCCACTACCACTAAAAACATGTACAATAGGCCAGGATGAATGAGAGTATGTTGAGAGTGTAGCCCAAGGCTACAATCCGGTGTGGCTTGTTTACATGCATGAGACCCATGTATGTTCATTAACATGCACTGTCCCGACCAAATACACCAATAAATAAAATAAGTATGTTCATTGTAAATACATATGTAACGGTATATGCAACATAACAGTGCTAATGATATGTTTTTTTTTAGCCGCCAGCCACTGCTGTTTCTATTGTGCTCTCAAAATAACGCATGTGTGTATCATGCAAAATCGAATTTAACCATGTTGTTATGCTATTTCCTTATCAAAAACACCTTCAGAGAGGTTTTTGGCTTCATTCACGCAGTTCTAAGTAATTCTCCTGAATCCTGCTCTATGAGCAGCTGCTCCGCCCTCTCCTGGTAAACCACTGAGTTGTGACACTCGTGACGTATTTTACATCATAGTGTCAAACAGGAAGTGCCCGACGTCTGTAATGTAATGCCTTATGGACTTACTTTAATTTATAAAACAGATTTTTCATTATTTCTGTTGTAAGAAGAAGAAAAAATGGAAGTCTCCAACATGTATCTGAACAGAAGTCTTGTTTTTGAAGACTGAGCTCTTTCTAACCTACTCTGGACACGCCTGTTCTTTTTTCTTACCCAACGATAATGTCACGGATGTGCGTTTGGCTACGAGAGGAACAGGACTATTCAACCTTCCTAAAGAAGAGTGCACTCGCCAGCGACTATATCAGCCAACTTGATGGATGCTTGGTGAATCTTGGCCAGAATCAAAGTGGATTCACTTTTATAACACCTGTAAACACCCGATGATGGGAGGCCAGGCTGAGCGGTGAGTCAATCAAAACGCGCGTGTGTGTTAGCCATTTATGAAACTGTGTTGCACATGTCAACTCCTTATAACTGCATTATGTGAAGTAACTTCACTTTTTGCAGCAATATTTATAATATTGCATGACCGAGGAGAGGGGCGGAGTTAACTGAATCGAAGCGTCTTGTCAAATACCTCCAGAAAATACTTACATTTCTCTCAAAATGAGTACTCCATAGTGGTAGAGGTACAATATATCATATAAATGCCTATTGAGAATGAGGAGTTGTCGTCACGGCACAGAGCCCCCTCGCAGATCCCCCCCCTCGCCGCCATGATGGCAACAGTCCGGTGGCAATACACATTGTTTACGTGTGTTGTTAACGCGGTAGTAGCAGAGGTCATTGCTATTCCGCACTGTTTTACGGCCTGGAGGTCACTGCTGCGTTAAAAACTGCTCCAATACCTCACACGATAGACATGGAAAACGCAAGAACAATGGGACACAGTTTTTTAGGTTACAGAAATGGACACAGCATCTGACCTGTCGTAACAATGTAGTGTTTATGAAACACGCGCTTTATTACTTTGGTCAGGAAGTGTCCGCTAAATGCAATGTAATGACGACACACTAAAACGCATGTGAGGAAAGTTACTTTTGCCAGTACAACGCTGTTTTCACCAGCTGGAGCCTTGTAGAGCCAAGTCCTGGATCCAGCCACAGCAGAAAGTCTCATAACTTTCCAAAGACTTGTGGCTTTTAAACTCCTGCATCGTGTAGTAACGTACACCACATACAAGGTAGTTTACTGTGTCCATATATGTGCACGGAGGTAAATGGTCTAGGTCTCTGCTGCAGGGAGTTCGTATGGGTCAATGTCTTGAATGTCCGCAAGCTTCTCCAAATACTGCTGTTTTGTGCTTGGTATGAGTTTGTTCCTGTAAAGTCCCTTTTCTTTTGCCTTATCTCTTTGCATTACTTTACTTTCTTCCTTTTTGTTGTCGTATTCGTAGATCCGTCTCTGTCTCGGCGAAAATGTAAATGCGCAAAATTTAAAGTGCTCTGGAATATGAGGAATGAGTGAAGTTCTGGGGGGGTGCCCCGAATCGGCATCCAACATGGCCGATAGGCTCAGAACCCCCCCCCAAATCACCCCAACTCAGCATGTGACTTCTCATTCTCAATAGTTTACTTTGAAATGGCTAAAATAGCATGATACAGATCCTTTAATAGCTTGGTGAGTTAGCCGGTAAAGTCAAAAGTGCAAATCAGCTGTTCTTGCCTCACAGCTAAACTTTGTGTTTGGGGCTTCTCTCGGTCTACCTCTCTTCTATTGTATAATTAAAAGAAGTATTTTTAATATTGTGAAACTAAAATAAAATTGTAATCTTTTTCTACTTGTCTTGCCTTTTGTACATATTAAAAGCCAGACTTACATGTTGCCCAAATTAAAGGTGAGCCTTGACCGCTAGGTTACATTAGCATAACATCTGCATCTAGCTTTCCTTCACAGTTCGTTTTTAAGCTGCTTCTTCCTTTAGTTTTTGCCACGTCACCCCTGAATAATTCCATAAACCCCACCAAAAGGCGTGGTGTGTTCAAAGTGTGTTCAAATTGCGACTCACAAATCTTTTCATGGCTGTTCTGTTCTTTCAGTTATGTGTATTTCTACGTGTATGTCTATAGGAGCACCGCTCACAACAACGGTGGTCCATTTGTACTGGAAATGATTAAAGTGCAAAACAATGGCGTGCCACATACTGCAGCAAAACAGTGCTGGGTTTAGGGTGACCAGATGTCTGGATTTCATTCATTTATGCGCTCCTCTGCCTCCTCTGACCTCTAAACGTTTCTCTTCTCTCCAATCACTGCAGCTTTGTGTTTGTCATGCTGTTGAGACTCCACTTGCAAAAAAGCATTTTGATTTGATTTAGCATTTAGCTTAGAGGCCACTTTTATTCACTAGACATGATAGGCCTGTAAGCTATTTTTTTCCCCCCAGGATGGGAAAGGCCAGTCGCTCCTTGATTGGCCAGTCTCCGACATTAGCAGCCACAGAGAAGTGGAGCTCCAACCATGACGTCACCTCCACAAGACAACGCTAGCTTAAAGCAGTACTAAGTAACTCTTGTACCTAGAGGCCATAAGCGCAACTGCAGGTGTCATAGCATGTTACGTTATTTTACGTATTAATTGTCCGTGAGAGTAAATACTACACTGACGAAGGGAGAGAGGGATATTGTACATTCCATTATATATATAAATTTTTTTCAAACTTGGCTGTAAATACTGTTTAAGTGGCGCTAGCCCACAGTTAGCTTTGCCCTTTAGCCTGTTAGCGTCTTCTTTGTGATTCCATTAGTGTGTATTGGTGACTCCGACCCGGAGGCTGGCAAGTTGCAATTGTGGTTTTCTGGCCAGAGACACTAGGGGGAGATAAAAGACCCTCCAATCATCCCATTAACACGTGCATTACCCTCAGAGGAACTACGGAAATGATTTCTTAAGGTAAACACGTTACTTAGTTTGGATTAGTTTAAAGCTGTACTAACAGTGTACCTGACCTGGCTGTCATCCACGGCGTTGCCATATTAATATGTTTTGCTCCACTTGTCATGATGCATGTCTGTACCAATTTTTTTTTTTAAATCTACGACAAACTTTATTTTTGTCCGTGTCCAATCTCGCAATGTTAAAAAAAAACTGAGGTGGCGCTATTGCACCACTATTTTGAAATTCTACATTTGAAATAGCCAAAAGTTCTATCGGATCAGGTTTGAATTTTAGGCCAAACGTTTTTGTTAATGCTCACTGGGTGAAAATTGCGACGGCGTGTAGGAAAGAAGAAGAAGTAGAAGAAAGAATAATATTTCCTTACTAAAACAATGTTTCCGCTTTCGCGAGTACCATAAACTATATATTTTCGGAGAGTGCATTCCTACCTCATTGTAGGGGTCCTGGGACCCAGGGCTCTCAGTCGCCCATGGGCTTTTATGTGCTTTGTACAATTACAGTGTTGATTTTTACATTATATACAGTGCCTCTCGAAAGTACTAATACACCTTGAACTTTTGCACATTTTGTCATGTTTACAACCATAAACAAAGATTTTATTTTGAATTTTTTACTGAAAGTTCACACACAAGTAACAGACAACTGTGAAGCCCTAACCATTAAATAGAGGCCACCTGTGTGTAATCTACTCTCAGTATAATTCCAGCTGTTCTGTGAGGGCCTCAGAGCTATGGTCAGAGTGTATTGGTCACTAAACAACATCATGAAGGCCACGGAGCTCACCAGAGAGGTCAGGGATAAAGCTGTGGAGAAGTTTAAAGCAGCGTTAAGTTATACAAAGATTTCACAAGATTTGAACATCTCACGGAGCACTGTTCAATCCATCATTCAGAAATGGAAAGAGTATAGCACCACTGTGAACTTACCAAGACACGGCCGTCCACCTAAACTAACAGACCGAACAAGGAGAGCACTGGTCAGAAATGCAACCAAGTGCCCCAAGATAACTCTGGAGGAGCTGCGACGTACTGCCGCTGAGCTGGAGGAATCTGTACATGGGACAACTATAAGTCGTACTCTACACAAATCTGGCCTTCATGGACGAGTGGCAAGAAGAAAGCCATTATTGAAAGGAGGCCATAAGAAATCCCGTTTGAAGTTTGCTAGAAGTCATATGGAGGACACAGCTACCATGTGGAAGAAGGTGCTTTGGTCAGATGAGACAAAAATTGAACTTTTTGGCCCAAATGCTAAACGTTATGTATGGAGCAAACCTAACACTGCTCATCATCCTGAGTGCACCATCCCCAGTGTCAAATATGGTGGGGGGAGCATCATGCTATGGGGCTGCTTTTCCTCAGCGGGGACTGGGAAGATTGTAAGAATAGTTGGGAAGATGGATGGAGCCAAATACAGAGACATTTTGGAGGAAAACCTGCTGGAGTCAGCAAGAAAATTGAGGCTGGGGCGGAGATTCACCTTCCAGCAGGACAATGGCCCTAAACACAAAACTAAATCTACAATGGAATGGTTTGAGTTGTCTTGTAAGCTTGAGTTGTTTTGTAAAGAGGAATGAGCTAAAATGGCAGTCTCTAGATGTGTAAACCGTGTAGAGTCATTGCCCAAAAGATTTGCTCCTGTTATTGCAGAAAAAGGGGGTTCCACAAAGTATTATTTCATGCTGTATGAATACTTGTGCGCGCCCCACTTTTTGGTTTTCTATTTTTTGAAAAACATCATGTATCATTTTGCTTTCACTTCACAGTTGTCTGTTACTTGTGTGTGAACTTTCAGTAAAAATGTCAAAATAAAATCGTTATGTCTATGGTTGTAAACATGACAAACTGTGCAAAAGTTGAAGGTGTATTAGTACTTTCGAGAGGCAGTGTATGTATGTGCACGGAACGTGCACGATGAGAGGAGTGCGTTAGTGAGCGTTTGAGAGGATGGAAGCACTTCACGCTTCATTTGTCCACATGTAGCCACCTGTGTCTACATGCAGTGTTTACATGAAGTTAAGACACTGCATGTAGACACACTGCTTTGCACACTGCTGTCCAATTACAGTGTTTGTTTTCCGATACATGCGTACGTGCACGGAACGAGGAGTGCGTTAGTGTATGTTTGAGAGGGCGCTCCGCTTCGCTTCGTGGACCCTATACGATTTCAAGAGCCCCTTCGCCAGCACTGTTGGTGCTCGGGGGTATTTATACTGTAGTATTTGAACCAATCAGGACTTAATAATAAAATATTGTACCAATCAATAACGTACATCTGGCAACCCTGCCTTTCATAAAAAACCCACCTCCTTAGTTACTGTTGCTAGCTTATGGATGCCAATTGTGTTAAATATATATCAGAACGGGGGTTAAGTGTGTGTCAGTAAACCTTCATAGAGCAATACCTGTGTGATGGAGTTAAAAGCACTCTGCTTCTGTAGTTACAACTTCCTCAATCTTACGACCTGTGGCCACTCAGACCAATATCCTCCATACCCTATTTCAAAGTGTAACTCTGTAGATTTAAGTCCCAGATTTAACAAGACGTGTGGAAAGCAGAAGTTTGCAAGTTATCCCTGTGTTTGCAAAGGTTTCCTCTACCAGTAAAATACATACAATAAATTAATCATATAGAAATTTTAAAAAAAGAAAGAAAACAAAGCAGTACTTTTTTGAATTTTAAATACATATACTATTGTACTATTGATCTCACCTCGTATCTGAGTGGTTCTGTGAATGAGGTCCGAGGGCAGCTTGGCAGCAGCAGCAGGTCTGGAGGTGATCCAGAGGTGAGCAGAAGGAAGCAGGTCTTCTCTGATCAGGCTGCTCAGGAGCACGCTCACTGGAGCGGCCGTGTTCACATCACTAACACTGTCACTGTTGGAGAAGTCCACTTTAAAATCATCCAGACCGTCCAGAATGAACACAGTGTTCAGCTTGTTATAGTCAGACATCACACACTGTTTAGTCTCCTTAAAGACACGGTTCAGAAGTTCCACAAAACTCAGTGTCTGTGGAAGCCTGTCAAATAGTGAATATTTGAGAGGAAACAACAATGTTGACTCTTCATTGGTTCTAAAATAACTAAACCAGCCGGAGCCTGATTTAGACCACTTGTGCACATATTTGCACACCAGGTAGGATTTCCCCATACCAGCTTCTCCGATGGTCAGCACAGTTCTTATCTGACGGTTTGCTTCTCCTTTGAACAGATCTGATATTTCGATTTGTTTCTTTTTTCCATTTTCTTGCACTCCGTCTAGTCTTATGTGTTCTGTGTTCTTCTGGTTTGGGTGGGAACGGTCATCTTTGAAATCAAATACTGAGGGCAGTACTTTCTTCAGGTTTGATGCCAACTTCTGCTGCCTTTCAGTTGTCTCTAAGAAATGACAGTTACATGTTACTAAACCAAGTAAACAGATACTATATAGCCAGTGTTGGGTCGTATGCTTTGAAAGTGTATTTAGTAACAGAACACTGAATACTTTACAGGAAAATGTATAGTGTAACATATTCTGTTACTTTGTCCAGTCAGAGTACTATTCTGAATACTCTGCTCTTGGTGACTGTGTGGTAGGGCTGAATGATTAATTGCACTTGCAATTTTATCGCGATATTACACAACGCGAAAAGTCCGCTCCGCCCCGTGCTTTTGTTTACGTCTCAGTCTAGTTAAGGTGCGCGGTAGATTGTGGATGTACGGGGTCGACCCGTCATTCCGACACTTTTTGGTACCGCTATTCCGACAATCGTTTTGAGCGTATCTGTTTGCCCTCGGCTTTTGTCCCGTGTTTCGTGAGAATAGCTGATAATGAGAGAGGCGTATTAACGATCCTCATGGCAGTAGAGGAGTCAGCTCAGCGTCTCCAGGCCTGTTCATCCCCGCTCTGAGAGTCCCCACTGTCGGCCCATCTATGCGCATTTCTCAGTCCCTCTACAGTGGCTCGTGCCGTGAGATGGTTTTGGGCAAAGGCAGTGACAGGTGCGGGCTAGTCTGTATTTTACAACAAAGCGCTGAAGTTCGACGTGTGCATTTTACACTCAGACACTGGAGCTGTCGCTCAAGGCTTTAAAGAGACTGAAAAGTGGATGCTCCCCGCTCACAGCGCTGACCAATCAATCAATCAATCAATCAATCAAACTTTATTTATAAAGCTCTTTTCATACCAAAGGCATCACAAAGTGCTTTACAGATTACAACATTTAATCCATCCGCTCCCCTTCGTTCAAAACATTGTCCAAAACAAGTCCTTCTCCACGAAGCGGCGCGCATGGGTGTGTGTATGTGGGACACTGACCTTTTACACATAATGGACACGCATATGACGCGCCCCACGGACAGCGCTCCAGATAACCTGGAGCCCATCATTAGACTCACATTTACAAAAATATAAGTCAGTTGTTTTGTTGAAAAATGTGATTGTGCTCTTATAGTGTTTAAGATATTAATTAATATAATTCTATTCAGGGCGCGTGCGTCATTGTGCTTTTGTTGCCCCACTTTATGCACCACTCTAATTTTATGCATTTCTGATTTGGACTAAAAACGAAAAAATAAAGAAACTATAATAATATTAACCTAAACAAAAATGATCAAAGGCATGTGGCCTTCGATCCATGGTTATTCTATCTCAAAGTACATTTGGAAAAACACAAATTATAATTATAGTGTTTCCCGCAATTGGAATCAATAGAAAATATTGAAACGTGTAATGGCTAATAAATGGGGAGGAAATACTGCTAAAACAACGTCCAAATATTATTGTTTACTGCTTTCTGATATGCTATCGGTTAACGCGGCCGCAGTGTTCGTTGTTCAACATCTACGTCCTGCGTCTCGGCAGCACATTTTGTTTATTATTATTTTTGTTTATTTATATTCTATATTGCGTCCTCACTCCTCTCTCAATGCCGCTGCCCATTACGCATTGTGCGTCTGCCTTAAAATGTCCCCACACTGAGGCGACAGTGACTGAATGGAATTAAGAAGAGCTTTTTTAAATAAAAAAACTGTGTTTGTGCCACTGTTTTATTATTGCAGTTATGAGGAAGACGAGTAGACTAAAATAAACACGTGCCAACGCTGCCTGCGATCGGGGACACTTACGCACAGGCGTTGTGCAGGTCTCTTCATTCATCAGGCAAAATGTAAAACAATAATGATGCCCCAACACAAAGTTAGCCGCCTGTAGTATTCTCTGGAGCCGGTCACAGCGGAGGGTGCAGGAAGGGGTTACTGGTCGGGGACACAAGGAACTGGTAGAGATTTTGGAGCAGAGCGATGCGTCAGTCTGCACAGAGACAGCCAGTGCGCGTCTGTCCTGCAGACAAAGGAGCAGACCGCGCAGTAGACACTGAATGATAAGGACCGTCGGGTGGGCTAAGGACAAAAGTGTGTGTTCACTGGTCCACCCGCAGTGCCGCGTAATTGTGCCATAAGGCCTGATTACTGGACATGTTGGCATGTTTCCTTTGCTGCTCTTCCTCATCGTTCTCATTTAATATGGATCGTTTTTATGTCAACTGCATTAATAAAACAGCGGCACAAATACTGTTCAACATCATTCAATCACAGTGGCCTCAGTGGTGCCTCTTGGAGCATCAGACAGCCGACGCACAGTGCGTAATGAACGCATGACAGGCGGCGGCACTGAGAGAGGAGTGATGCATGTGTTGCTCCATTTGTAAAAAGATTCCCAATTTAACGTGCATATGGCTGCAGTGCAGTCGTCAGAAAAAAAAAAACTTGCTGAGAGCTAGGAGCGGCTGTGGCACGAGCCGCTGCACTTGGCTCTCCGCACACCGCGTGATGGAGTACGGACTCCTCCAGCATCAGCTATTCTCAGGGTTTTGTTTTGTGCCCAGAAAACACGGGAGCCGTGCGCTATTGTGCACGAGCGCGAGAGGGAACCGTGTAGAGACATAAAGAAAATAACACTGCATTATCTGGTCCTAGGCTCTTGTGATCGTGACACTTTATTTTCGAAATCTTTTGTCTTGTGTGAGTGGACGTGAGGGTAAATATAGTTAATTCTAGTAGGCCTATGTATTTTTGATAATTATCTTTTGTGTCGAAATGGCGGGACGTTGCACAAAAGATAAAAGTGTCACCACTCCGACAAAGGGGGGGAAAATGTTGGAGTGCCGGGACGTTTGATAATAAATGGAAACACCGCCACTCCGACAATTAGACCTCAACGTCGGAGTAGCGGTGTGTCGGAATGGCGGGGAGTGACCTGGATGTACAGTGAAAATATTAGCATTTATCATGCAGCCACGGCAAATGTCTTTTGCTTTCTTCTCCGTTAGCATTGCGTTAGCCGCAGCGCTAATCACGCCATTCCCTCGCTGCTACTACACGCTCTGATGATCACAGAAACTCCCTCACCTCCGGATTCACACGTCTCTGCCTCCACAGAGATATAGGTGAGCCTGTGCTGCTTGTAAAGAGTAAAGAGTGGTTTGTGGCTCAGTTTAGGAGGCTTATGTTTGGGAATGTTGTGGATGAACTTATCTCAAAAGCATAATGACGGTTCATGACCATAAAGTATCCGCGGAGGCGATGTACTTTTATTTACCTTTGCATCTACCGCATATGTGCTCCGTAGGTACAGACGCTAGATATAAACACTAAACTGCTGTATGAAAAGTGTTGGAAACTACGATCCGAGGCGGGAGTCTGTGTCATGTCTTATTTTGCAGAGGAAATGCTCTGTTTAAGCTGAAATGTCACTAAATGGCTGCGAGTCAAAGAGAAAGTAAAGTGTCTGTGTTTGGCTCCTCATGTCGAGGTGAGGACCTTGCAACAATAATCGCATATTTAATTGCAATTGTAATATTGAAGAACAAAATCACAATTAGATTATTTTCCTAAAACGTTCAGCCCTACTGTGTGGAACAGTGTGGTACCTCTGCACTCGGTGACTGTGTGGAACAGTGTGGTACCTCTGCACTCGGTGACTGTGTGGAACAGTGTGGTACTCTGCACTCTTTGACTGTGTGGAACAGTGTGGTACCTCTGCACTCGGTGACTGTGTGGAACAGTGTGGTACCTCTGCACTCTGTGACTGTGTGGAACAGTGTGGTACCTCTGCCCTCAGTGACTGTGTGGAACAGTGTGGTACCTCTACACTCGTGACTGTGTGGAACAGTGTGGTACCTCTACACTCGTGCTGTGTGAACAGTGTGGTACCTACCTCGTGACTGTGTGGAACAGTGTGGTACCTCTACACTCGGTGACTGTGTGAACAGTGTGGTACCTCTGCTCTCAGTGACTGTGTGGAACAGTGTGGTACCTCTGCTCTTGGTGACTGTGTGGAAAGTGTGGTACCTCTGCACTCTGTGACTGTGTGGAACAGTGTGGTACCTCTGCACTCGGTGACTGTGTGGAACAGTGTGGTACCTCTGCACTCTGTGACTGTGTGGAACAGTGTGGTACCTCTGCACTCGGTGACTGTGTGGAACAGTGTGGTACCTCTGCACTCGGTGACTGTGTGGAACAGTGTGGTACCTCTGCACTCGTGACTGTGTGGAACAGTGTGGTACCTCTGCACTCGGTGACTGTGTGGAACAGTGTGGTACCTCTGCACTCGGTGACTGTGTGGAACAGTGTGGTACCTCTGCACTCTGTGACTGTGTGGAACAGTGTGGTACCTCTGCACTCTGTGACTGTGTGGAACAGTGTGGTACCTCTGCACTCGTGACTGTGTGGCAGTGTGGTACCTCTGCACTCGTGACTGTGTGGAACAGTGTGGTACCTCTGCACTCGGTGACTGTGTGGAACAGTGTGGTACCGTACCATGTTCTGCACTCGTGACTGTGTGGAACAGTGTGGTACCTCTGCACTCGGTGACTGTGTGGAACAGTGTGGTACCTCTGCCCTCAGTGACTGTGTGGAACAGTGTGGTACCCATCGTGACTGTGTGACAGTGTGGAACCACGGTGGCATGGGTACTCCACTCACGTCATGCCACTCGGTGACTGTGTGGAACAGTGTGGAACAGTGTGGTACCTCTGCACTCGGTGACTGTGTGGAACAGTGTGGTACCTCTGCACTCGGTGACTGTGTGGAACAGTGTGGTACCTCTGCACTCGGTGACTGTGTGGAACAGTGTGGTACCTCTGCACTCGTGACTGTGTGGAACAGTGTGGTACCTCTGCACTCGGTGACTGTGTGGAACAGTGTGGTACCTCTGCACTCTGTGACTGTGTGGAACAGTGTGGTACCTCTGCACTCGGTGACTGTGTGGAACAGTGTGGTACCTCTGCACTCTGTGACTGTGTGGAAGAGTGTGGTACCTCTGCACTCGGTGACTGTGTGGAAGAGTGTGGTACCTCTGCACTCGGTGACTGTGTGGAACAGTGTGGTACCTCTGCACTCGGTGACTGTGTGGAACAGTGTGGTACCTCTGCCTCGGTGACTGTGTGGAACAGTGTGGTACCTCTGCACTCGGTGACTGTGTGGAACAGTGTGGTACCTCTGCACTCTGTGACTGTGTGGAACAGTGTGGTACCTCTGCACTCTGTGACTGTGTGGAACAGTGTGGTACCTCTGCACTCGGTGACTGTGTGGAACAGTGTGGTACCTCTGCACTCTGTGACTGTGTGGAACAGTGTGGTACCTCTGCACTCTGTGACTGTGTGGAACAGGTGGTACCTCTGCACTCGGTGACTGTGTGGAACAGTGTGGTACCTCTGCACTCTGTGACTGTGTGGAACAGTGTGGTACCTCTGCACTCTGTGACTGTGTGGAACAGTGTGGTACCTCTGCACTCTGTGACTGTGTGGAACAGTGTGGTACCTCTGCACTCGTGACTGTGTGGAACAGTGTGGTACCTCTGCACTCGGTGACTGTGTGGAACAGTGTGGTACCTCTGCACTCTGTGACTGTGTGGAACAGTGTGGTACCTCTGCACTCGGTGACTGTGTGGAACAGTGTGGTACCTCTGCACTCGTGACTGTGTGGAACAGTGTGGTACCTCTGACTCGGTGACTGTGTGGAACAGTGTGGTACCTCTGCACTCGGTGACTGTGTGGAACAGTGTGGTACCTCTGCTACTGGGGGACTCGGTGACTGTGTGGAAGAGTGTGGTACCTCTGCACTCGGTGACTGTGTGGAACAGTGTGGTACCTCTGCACTCGGTGACTGTGTGGAACAGTGTGGTACCTCTGCACTCGGTGACTGGTGGAACAGTGTGGTACCTCTGCACTCGGTGACTGTGTGGAACAGTGTGGTACCTCTGCACTCTGTGACTGTGTGGAACAGTGTGGTACCTCTGCACTCGGTGACTGTGTGGAACAGTGGTGGTACCTCTGCACTCGGTGACTGTGTGGAACAGTGTGGTACCTCTGCACTCGGTGACTGTGTGGAACAGTGTGGTACCTCTGCACTCTGTGACTGTGTGGAAAGTGTGGTACCTCTGCACTCGGTGACTGTGTGGAACAGTGTGGTACCTCTGCACTCCGGTGACTGTGTGGAACAGTGTGGTACCTCTGCACTCGGTGACTGTGTGGAACAGTGTGGTACCCCTCTGCACTGGACTGGGGGGTGGACTTCACTGGACTGTGTGGAACAGTGTGGTACCTCTGCACTCGGTGACTGTGTGGAACAGTGTGGTACCTCTGCACTCTGTGACTGTGTGGAACAGTGTGGTACCTCTGCACTCTGTGACTGTGTGGAACAGTGTGGTACCTCTGCACTCGGTGACTGTGTGGAACAGTGTGTACCTCTGCACTCGTGACTGTGTGGAACAGTGTGGTACTCTGCACTCGGTGACTGTGTGGAACAGTGTGGTACCTCTGCACTCGTGCTGTGTGACAGTGTGGTACTCTGCCTCGTGACTGTGTGGAACAGTGTGGTACCTCTGCACTCGGTGACTGTGTGGAACAGTGTGGTACCTCTGCACTCGGTGACTGTGTGGAACAGTGTGGTACCTCTGCACTCTGGTGACTGTGTGGAACAGTGGTGGTACTCTGCACTCGGTGACTGTGTGGAACAGTGTGGTACCTCTGCACTCCGGTGACTGTGTGGAACAGTGTGGTACCTCTGCACTCGTGACTGTGTGGAACAGTGTGGTAACTCTGCACTCTGGTGACTGTGTGGAACAGTGTGGTACCTCTGCACTCTGTGACTGTGTGGAACAGTGTGGTACCTCTGCACTCTGTGACTGTGTGGAACAGTGTGGTACCTCTGCACTCTGGTGACTGTGTGGAACAGTGTGGTACCTTCGCACTTGTGACTGTGTGGAACATGTGGTCCTCTGCACCTCGTGACTGTGTGGAACAGTGTGGTACCTCTGCCCTCGTGCTGTGTGGAACCAGTGTGGTACCGGTCTGCAACTTGTGACTGTGTGGAACAGTGTGGTACCTTCTGCAACTCGGTGACTGTGTGGAACAGTGTGGTACCTCTGCAGTCGGTGACTGTGTGGAACAGTGTGGTACCTCTGCACTCTGTGACTGTGTGGAACAGTGTGGTACCTCTGCACTCGGTGACTGTGTGGAACAGTGTGGTACCTCTGCACTTGGTGACTGTGTGGACAGTGGGTGGTACCTCTGCACTCTGTACTGTGTTGGAACATGTGGTACTCTCTGCATCTGTGACTGTGTGGAACAGTGGGTCCTCTGCACTCTGTGACTGTGTGAACAGTGTGGTACCTTCTGCCACTCGGTGACTGTGTGGAAAGGTGGACCTCTGCCTCGTGACTGTGTGGAACAGTTTGTGGTACCCCTCTGCCACTCGGTGACTGTGTGGGGAACAGTGTGGTACTCGCACTCGGTGGACTGTGTGGAATCAGTGTGGTAACTCTGCACTCGGTGACTGTGTGGAACAGTTGTGGTACCTCTGCACTCCTGTGACTCTGTGGAACATGTGTGGGTACTCTGCAACCTGTGACTGTGTGGAACAGTGTGGTACCTCTGCACTCTGACTGTGTGGAACAGTGTGGTACCTTGCACTCGTGACTGTGTGGAACAGTGTGGATACTCTGCACTCGGTGACTGTGTGGAACAGTGTGGTACCTCTGCACTCGGTGACTGTGTGGAACAGTGTGGTACCTCTGCACTTCGGTGACTGTGTGAACAGTGTGGTACCTCTGCCCTCGTGACTGTGGGAACAGTGTGTACCTCTGCGTCTGTGACTGTGTGGAACAGTGTGGTACCTCTGCACTCGTGACTGTGTGGAACAGTGTGGTACCTCTGCACTCGTGACTGTGTGGAACAGTGTGGTTAACCTCTGCACTCGGTGACTGTGGGAAGTGTGGTACCTCTGCACTTCGGTGATCTGTGGTGGACAGTGTGGTACCTCTGCACTCGGTGGATGTGTGGAACAGTGTGTTATCTGTGCACTCGGTGACTGGTGTGGAACAGTGTGGTACCGTTGCCCTCAGTGACTGTGTGGAACAAGTGTGGTACCTCTGCACTCTTTACGTGTGAACAGTGTGGTACTCTGCATCGGTGACTGTGTGGAACAGTGGTGTAACCTCTTGCACTCGGTGATGTGTGGACAGCCTGTGGTACTCTGCACTCGGTGACTGTGTGGAACAGTGTGGTACCTCTGCATCGGTGACTGTGTGGCAGTGTGGTACCTCTGCACTCCTGTGACTGGTGTGGGAGGAGTGTGGGTACCTCTGCCTCGGTGATCGTGTGGAATGTGTACTCTGCACTCGGGACTGTGTGGGAAAGATGTGGTCCTCTGCACTCGGTGACTGTTGGACAGTGTGGTACCTCTGCACTCTGTGGACTGTGTGGAACAGTGTGGTACCTCTGCACTCTGTATGTGTGGAACAGTGGGTACCTCTGCCTCTGTGATGTGTGGAACAGTGTGGTATCTGCACTCTGTACTGTGTGGAACAGTGTGTACCTCTGCACTCTGTGACTGTGGGACCAGTGTGGTACTCTGCACTCGGTGACTGTGGTGGAACAGTGGTGTGTACCTCTGCACTCGGTGACTGTGTGGAACATGTGGTACCTCTGCACTCGGTGACTGTGTGGAAAGTGTGGTACCCTCTGCAACTCGTGACTGTGTGGACATGTGGTACCTCTGTCACTCTGTGACTGTGTGGAACAGTGTGGTAACCTGCACCTGTGACTGTGTGGAATCAGTGTGGCTTCTGCACTCTTGTGACGTGTTGGAACAGTGTGGTACCTCTGCAACTCGGTGACTGTGGACAGTGTGGTACCCCTCTGCACTCGGTGACTGTGGGAACAGTGTGGTACCTCTGCACTCGGTGACGTGTGGGAAAGTGTGGTATCTGCACTCGGTGAGTGTGGAACTATTGTGGTACCTCTGCACTCGTGACTGTGTGGGAACAGTGTGGTAATCTCACTCTGTGACTGTGTGAACAGTGTGGTAACCTCTTGAACTCCGGTAGACTGTTGGAACATTGTGGTACCTCTCACTCGGGTGAACTGTGGTGGAAACAGTGTGGTACCTCTGCACTTGTGACTCTGGTGGAACAGTGTGGACTTCTCCTCTGTGCGTGTGGAACAGTGTGGTACCTCTGCACCTGATGTGTGGAAACCATGTGTACTCTGCACTCGGGTGACTGTGTGGAACAGTTGTGGTACTCTGCACTCGTGACTGGTGGAACAGTGTGTACCTTCTGCACCGGTGATGTGGTTGGAACAGTGTGTACCTCTGCACTCGGTGACTGTGTGGAACAGTGTGGTACTCTGCACTTGTGACTGTGTGACAGTGTGGGTACCTCTTGCAACTCTGTTGACTGTGTGGGAACAGTGTGGTACCTCTGCACTCTGTTGACTGTGTGGAACAGTGTGGTACCTCTGCACTCTGTGACCTGGTGAACAGTGTGGTACTTGCACTCGGTGACTGTGGAACAGCTGTGGTACCTCTGCACTCGGTGACTGTGTGGAACAGTGTGGTACCTCTGCAACTGGTGACTGTGTGGACATGTGGTACCTTCTGCACTCGTGATCGTGTGGAACGTGTGGTATCTTGCACGGTGACTGTGTGAACAGTGGTGGTACACTCCTGCACTCTGTGACTGGTGGAACAGTGTGGTACCTCTGAAACCGGTGAACTGTGTGGAACATTGTGGTACTATGCCTGGGTGACTGTGTGAACAGTGTGGTACCTCTGCAGCTCTGTGACCTGTGGTAACAGTGTGGTACCCTCTGCACTCTGTGACTGTGGTGGAACAGTGTGGTACTCGCACTCTGACTGTGTGAACAGTGTGGTACCATCTGCACTCGTTGACTGGTGTGGAAAAGTGTGGTACTTCTGCCCTCGTGACGTGTGTTGAAAACCATGTGGTACCTCTGACTCGTGACTTGTGTGGAACAGTGTGGTACTCTGCACTCTGTGACTGTGTGGAACAATTGTGGTACCTCTGCACTCGGGTGACTGTGTGGAACAGTGTGGTACTCTGCACTCTTGACTGTGTGGAACAGGTGGTACTTGCACTCGGTGACTTGTGTGGACAGTGTGGTATTCTTGCCCTCTCAGTGACTGTGTGGACAGTGGGTACCGATCGCACTCGGTGACTGTGGGAACAGTGTGGTACGTCTGGCCAACGTCGTGACTGTGTGAACAGTGTGTACCTTCTGCACCGGTGACTTGTTGTGGCAACAGTGTGGTACCTTGCACTCGGTGACTGTGTGGAAACAGTGTGGTCCCTTGCACTCGGTGACTGTGTGACAGTGTTGGTAACTTGCACTCTGCTGACTGTGTGGAACAGTGGTGGTACCTCTGAACTCGGTGACTGTGTGGAAATTGTGGACCTCTCACTCGGTGCTGTGTGAACAGTGTGTACTCTGCTAACTCTTGCTGACTCTGTGGAACAGTTGGTACTCTGCACCTCCTGTGACTGTGTTGGAACAGTGTGTGTACCTCTGCAATCTGACTGTGTGGAACAAGTGTGGTACCCCTCTGCACTTGGACTGGTGTGGAACATGTGGTACTCTGCACCTCTGACTGTGTGGACGTGGTGGTACCTCTGTACTCGTGCTGTGTGGAACATGTGTACCTCTGCCACGGTGACTGTGGGTGGACATTTGTGGTACCTCTGGACTGGTGGACTGTGGGAACAGTGTGGACCTGCACTCGGTGGACTGTGTGGAACAGTGTGGTACCTCTGCACTCGTGACTGTGTGGAACATTGTGGTACTCTGCACTCTGACTGTGTGGAAGGAGTGTGGTACCTCTGCAACTTTTTTTCTGTGGAATAGTTGGTACCTCTGTATCGGTGACTGTGTGGAACAGTGTGGTACTCTGCACTCGGTGACTGTGTGGACAGTGTGGTACCTTCTGCACTCCGTGACTGTGTGGAACATTGTGGTACCTTGCCACTCTGACTGTGTGGAAAGAGTGTGGTACCTCTGCAATCTGTGGAATAGTGTGGTACCGTACTCGTGACTGTGTGGAACAGGTGGTACCTCTGCAACTCGGTGACTGTGTGGAACATGTGGTACTCGCCCTCGGTGGACTGTGTGGAACAGGGTGGTAATCTGCACTCTTGGACTGTGTGGAACAGTGTGGTACCTCTGAACTCGGTGACTGTGTGGAACATTGTGGTACCTCTGCACTCGGTGACTGTGTGGACAGTGTGGTACTCGCACTCGTGACTCTGTGGAACAGTGTGGGTAACCTCTGCACTCTGTGACTGTGTGGTAACAGTGTGGTACCTCTGCAATCTGACTTGTGGAACAGTGTGGTACCTCTGCAACTCTGCTGTGTGAACAGTGTGTATCTCACTCTTGACTGTGTGGAACAGTTGTGGTACCTCTGTACTCGGTGACTGTGTGGAACAGTGTGGGTACTCTGCATCCGGTGACTGTGTGAACATTGTGGTACCTCTGCACTCGGTGACTGTGTGAACAGTGGGTCCCCCTCTGCACTCGGTGACTGTGTGGAACAGTGTGGTACTCTGCACTCGGCTGACTGTGTGAACATTGGTGTACCTCTGCCTCTGACTGTGGAAGAGTGTGGTCTCTGCACCTGTGGAATAGTGTGGTCTCTTCTCGGTGACTGTGTGGAACAGTGTGGTACCTCTGGCACATCCGGTCCTGTTGGAAACAGTGTGGTACTCTGCTCTCAGTGACTGTGTGGAACAGTGTGGTACCTCTGCACTCTGACTGTGTGGAAGAGTGGGTACCTCTGCTCTCAGTGACTGTGTTGGGAACAGTGTGGTACCTCCTGCACTCTGTGACTGTGTGGAAAGTGTGGTATCTGCAACTCTGTGATCTGTCGTGAACAGTGGTACCTCTGCCTCTGTGACTGTTGGAACAGTGTGGTACCTCTGCACTCGGTGACTGTGTGGAACAGTGTGGTACCTCTGAACCCGGTGACTGTGTGGAACAGTGTGGTAACTCTGCACTCGGTGACGTCGTGGAACAGTGTGGTAACCTTGCCTCCGTACTGTGTGGAAAGTGGTGGTACCTCTGCATCGGTGACTGTGTGGAACAGTGTGGTACCATCTGCATCGGTGCTGTGTGGAACGTGTGTACCTCTGCACTCGGACTGTTGGAACAGTGTGGTACTCCTGCATCTGTGACTGTGTGGAACAGTGTGGTCTTGATCCTTGTGACGTGTGGAACAGTGTGGTACTCTCACTCGGTGCACTGTGTGGAACATTGTGGTACCTCTGCACTCGGTACTGTGTGGAAGCAGTGTGTACCTCTGCCTCTGTGACTGTGTGGACAGTGTGGTACCTCTGCACTCCGGTGACTGTGTGGAACGTTCGTACCTCTGCATTGGTGACTGTGTGAACAGTTTTGTACCTTTGCACTCAGACTGTGTGGAACAGTTGGTACCTCTGCACTCTGACTGTGTTGGACAGTGTCGGTACCTCTGTATCGGTGACTGTGTGGAACAGTGTGGTCCTCTGACTTGTGACTGTGTGGAACAGTGTGGTACCTTCTGCCACTCGGTGACTGTGTGGAAACATTGTTGGTACCTCCTGCACTCGGTGATTGTGGAACGTGTGTACCTCTGCACTCGGGTGACTGTGCTGATGGAACAGTGTTGGTACTCTGCCACTCTGACTGTGTGAAAGTTGTACCTCTGCACTCTGGGAATAGTGTACCTCTGTACTCGGTGACTGTGTGGAACAGTGTTGTACCTCTGCACTCGGTGACTGTTGCAACAGGTGGTACTCTGCTCTCAGTGACTGTGTGGAACAGTGTGTACCTCTGCACTCGGTGACTGTGTGAAAGTGTGTACCTTGCACTCGGTGACTGTCTGGACATTGTGGTACGTTGCACTCTGACTGTGTGGAAGAGTGTGGGTACCTCTGACTCTACGTGTGGAACAGTGTGGTACCTCGCACTTCTGCACTGTGTGAAGAGTTGGTCCTCTGCACTCGGTGACTGTGTGTGGAACAGTGTGGTACCTCTGCATCGTGACTGTGTGAATTGTGTACCTCTGCACTCTGACTGTGTTGGAAACCAGTGTGGTACCTCTGACTCTGTTGATAGTTGCTACCTCTGATAACTCGTGACTGTGTGGACAGTGTGGTACCTCTGCACTCGGTGACTGTGTGACAGATGTGACCTCTGCTCTCAGTGACTGTGTGGAACAGTGTGGTTACCTCTTGCACTTCTGACTGTGTGGAAGAGTGTGTACCTCTGCCACTTGTGAATATGTTGGTACCTCTGTACTCGGTGGACTGTGTGGAACAGTGGGTACTTTTGCACTTGGTGACGTGTGGCAAGAGTGGTACCTCTGCCACTCGTGACTGTGTGGAACAGTGTGGTACCTCTGCACTCCGGTGGACTGTTGTGGACAGCTGTCGGTACTCTGCTCTCAGTGACTGTGTGGACAGTGTGGTCCTTGCTCTCAGTGACTGTGGGAACAGTGTGTACCTCTGCACTCTGACTGTGTGGAAGAGTTGTGGTACCTCTGCACATTTGGCTGGTGAACAGTTGGACCTCTGCTCTCAGTGCTGTGTGGAACAGTGTGGTACCCTCTGCTCTCAGTGACTTGTGGAACGGTGTACCTCTGCTCTGGACTTGTGTGGAAGAGTTGGTCTCTGCACTTGGTGACTGTGTTGGGAACGGTGTACCTCCTGGCACTTGTGACTTGTCTGGAACAGTGTGTACCTCTGCATCTGACTGTGTGAAAGTGTGTACCTCTGCCTTGGTGACCTGTGTGAACAGTGTGAGTACCTCTGCACTCTCGACTGTGTGGAACAGTTGTACATCTGCACCTGACTGTGTGGGAGAGTTCGGTACGCTCTGCACTTGGTGACTGTTGTGGAACAGTGTGGTACCTCTGCACTCTGACTGTGTGAAGAGAGTGGTAACTCTGGCACTTGGTGACTGTGTGGAACAGTGGTGGTACCTTCTGCACTTCTGACTGTGTGGAAGAGTGGTATTCTGCACTTGGTGACTGTGATGGACAGTGTGGACCTCTGCACTCTCTTGCGTGCCTGGAACAGTGTGACCTCTGCACTTGCGTGTGGAACAGTGTGGTCCTCTTGCACTCGGTGACTGTTGTGGAACAGTGTTGTACCTCATGCACTTGGTTGACTGTGTGGAACAGTGTCAGGTTACCTCTGCACTCGGTGACTTGTGAGAACAAGTGTGGTACCTCTCGCACTCGGTGACTGTGTGGAACAGTGTGGTACCTCTGCACTCGGTGACTGTTGAGAACAGTTGTGGTACCTCATGCCTCAGTGACCTGTGTGGAAACAGTGTGGGTACCTATGCAATCGGTGACTGTGTGGAACAGTTGTGTACCTCTGCCTCGGTGACGTGTGGAACATTGTGTACCTCTGCACTCGACTGGTGGAGAAGTGTGGTACCTCTGCACTCTGTGGAAATAGTGGTACCTCTGTACTGCGGTGACTGCTGTGGTGGAACAGTGTGGGTACCTCTTCACTCGTGGATGTGTGGACAGTGTGGTACTCTGCACTCGGTGACTGTGTGACATTGTGACCTCTGCACTCTGATTGTGTGGAAGAGTTGGTACCTGTGCCTCTGTGGAATAGTGTGGTACCTCTGCTTCCAGTGACGTGGAACAGTGTGGTACTCTGCACTCGGTGACTGTGTGGAACAGTGTGGTCCTTCTGCCCTCGGTGCGTGTGGAACAGTTTGGTACTCTGCACTCTGTGACTGTGTGGAACAGGTGGTCCTCTTGAACTCGGTGACTGTGTGAACATTGTGGACCTCTGCATCGGTGATGTGTGGCAACAGTGTGTACCTCTGCATCTGTGACTCTGTGGAACAGTGTTACTCTGCACTCTGTGACTGTGCTGGAACAGTGTGGTACCTCTTGCAATCGACTGTTGGAACAGTGTGGTACCTCGCACTTGCTGTGTGGGACAGTTTGGTACCTCTGCCACTCTTGACTGTGTGAACAGTGTGTACCTCTTACTCAGTGACTGTGTGGGACAGTGTTGGGTACCTCTGACTCGGTGACGTGTGGAACATTTGGTACCTCTGCACTCAGGGTGACTGTGTGGAACAGTTGTGTACCTCTGCCACTCGTGGACTGTGTGAACAGTGTGGTACCTCTGCACTCGTGACTGTGTGGAACATGTGTACTCTGCACTCTGACTGTGTGGAAGAGAGGTGGTACCTCTGCACTCTTGGATAGTGTGGTACCTCTGTACTCTGATGACTGTGTGGAACAGTTGGTCCTCTGCACTCGTGACTGTGTGGAACAGTGTGGTACCTTCTGCTCTCAGTGGACTGTGTTGAACGTGTGGTACCTCTGCCTCTGACTGTGTGGAGAGTGTGGGTACCTCTGCTCTCAGTGACTGTGTGGCACAGTGTGTACCTCTGCACTCATGTGACTGTGGGAACGTGTGTTACCTCTGCACTCTGTGACTGTGTGGAACAGTGTGATACTCTGCACTTGCTACGTGTGGACAGATGTGTACCTCTGCCTCAGGTGACTGTGTGGACAGTGTGTACCTCTGCACTCTGACTGTGTGGAACAGTGTGGTAACTCTTGCACTCAGGTGACTCTGTGGACAGTGTGTACCTCTGCACTCGGTGCTGTGTGAACAGTGTGGTACCTCTGCACTCGTGACGTGTGGAACAGTGTAGGTACCTCTGCACTCGAGTGACTGGGTGGAACCAGTGTGTACCTCTGCATCGGTGACTGTGTGGCAACAGTGTGGTACTCTGCACTCTGTGACTGTGTGGACAGTGTTACCTCTGCCCTGTGACTGTGTGGAACAGTGTGGCCGCTGCACTCGGTGACTGTGTGGAACATTGTGGACTCGCACTCGGTGACTGTGTTGGAACAGCTGTGGTACCTCTGATCTGTGACTGTGTGGAACAGCTGTGGTACCTCTGCACTCTGGTGACAGTGTGGAACCCAGTGATGTGTACCTTTGCACTCTGACTGTGTGGAACAGTGTGGTACCTCTGCACTCTGACTGTGTGAACGTGTGGTACCTTGTACTCGGTGACTGTGTGGACAGTGTGGTACCTCTGCACTTGGTGACTGTGTGGAAACAGTGTGGTACCTCTGCACTCGGTGACTGTGTGGAACATTGTGGTACCTCTGCACTCGGTGACTGTGTGGAACAGTGTGGTACCTCTGCACTCGGTGACCTGTGTGGACAGTGTGGTACCTCTGCACTCTGACTGTGTGGAAGAGTGTGTACTCTGCACTCTGTGGAATAGTGTGGTACCTCTGTACTCGGTGACTGTGTGGAAACAGTGTGGTACCTCTGCACTCGGTGACTGTGTGGAACAGTGTTGGTACCTCTGCCTCAGTGACTGTGTGGAACAGTGTGGTACCTCTGCACTCGTGACTGTGTGGAACAGTGTGGTACCTCTGCACTCGGTGACTGTGTGGAACATGTGGTACCTCTGCACTCTGACTGTGTGGAAGAGTGTGGTACCTCTGCACTCGGTGACTGTGTGGAACAGTGTGGTACCTCTGCACTCTGACTGTGTGGAAGAGTGTGGTACCTCTGCACTCGGTGACTGTGTGGAACAGTGTGGTACCTCTGCACTCGGTGACTGTGTGGAACATTGTGTACCTCTGCACTCTGACTGTGTGGAACAGTGTGGTACCTCTGCACTCTGTGGAATAGTGTGGTACCTCTGTACTCGGTACCTCTGCTCTGACTGTGTGGAACAGTGTGGTACCTCTGCACTCGGTGACTGTGTGGAACAGTGTGGTACCTCTGCTCTCGAGTGACTGTGTGGAACAGTGTGGTACCTCTGCACTCTGACTGTGTGGAAGAGTGTGGTACCTCTGCACCTACTCTGTGGAATAGTGTGGTACCTCTGTACTCGGTGACTGTGTGGAACAGTGTGGTACCTCTGCACTGGTGACTGTGTGGAAGAGTGTGGTACCTCTGCACTCGGTGACTGTGTGGAACAGTGTGGTACCTCTGCATCCGTGACTGTGTGGAACAGTGTGGTACCTCTGCTCTCAGTGTGACTGTGTGGAACAGTGTGGTACCTCTGCACTCTGGACTGTGTGGAAGAGTGTGGTACCTCTGCACTCGGTGACTGTGTGGAACAGTGTGGTACCTCTGCCTCTGACTGTGTGGAAGTGTGGTACCTCTGCTCTCAGGTGACTGTGTGGAACAGTGTGGTACCTCTGCCTCATGACTGTGTGGAACAGTGTGGTACCTCTGCACTCGGTGACTGTGTGGAACAGTGTGGTACCTCTGCACTTCTGACTGTGTGGAACAGTGTGGTACCTCTGCACTCGTGACTGTGTGGAACAGTGTGGTACCTCTGCACTTGGTGACTGTGTGGAACAGTGTGGTACCTCTGCACTCTGACTGTGTGGAAGAGTGTGGTACCTCTGCACTTGGTGACTGTGTGGAACAGTGTGGTACCTCTGCACTTGGTGACTGTGTGGAACAGTGTGTACCTCTGCACTCTGACTGTGTGGAGAGTGTGGTACCTCTGCACTTGGTGACTGTGTGGAACAGTGTGGTACCTCTGCACTCTGACTGTGTGGAGAGTGTGGTACTCTGCACTTGGTGACTGTGTGGAACAGTGTGGTACCTCTGCACTCTGACTGTGTGAAGAGTGTGGTACCTCTGCACTTGGTGACTGTGTGGAACAGTGTGTACCTCTGCACTCTCTGACTGTGTGGAACAGTGTGGTACCTCTGCACTCTGACTGTGTGGAACAGTGTGGTACCTCTGCACTCGGTGACTGTGTGGAACAGTGTTGTACCTCTGCACTTGGTGACTGTGTGGAACAGTGTGGTACCTCTGCACTCGGTGACTGTGTGGAACAGTGTGGTACCTCTGCACTCGGTGACTGTGTGGAACAGTGTGGTACCTCTGCACTCGGTGACTGTGTGGAACAGTGTGGTACCTCTGCCCTCAGTGACTGTGTGGAACAGTGTGGTACCTCTGCACTCGGTGACTGTGTGGAACAGTGTGGTACCTCTGCACTCGTGACTGTGTGAACATTGTGGTACCTCTGCACTCTGACTGTGTGGAACAGTTGGTAACTCTGCACTCTGTGACTGTGTGGAACAGTGTGGTACCTCTGCACTCGGTGACTGTGTGGAACAGTGTGGTACCTCTGCACTCGGTGACTGTGTGGAACCGTGTGGTACCTCTGCACTCGGTTACTGTGTGGAACAGTGTGGTACCTCTGCACTCGGTGACTGTGTGGAACAGTGTGGTACCTCTGCACTCGGTGACTGTGTGGAACCGTGTGGTACCTCTGCACTCGGTGACTGTGTGGAACAGTGTGGTACCTCTGCACTCGGTGACTGCGTGGAACCGTGTGGTACCTCTGCACTCGGTGACTGTGTGGAACCGTGTGGTACCTCTGCACTCGGTGACTGTGTTGATGTACTCTGCTGGGATCTTGTTCTCTCCTGAAGGTCTGGTCAGGATCCACAGTCTGGCAGAAGGAAGCAGGTTTCCTCTCAGCAGGTTTGTCAGCAGCTCGTCCACTGGAGCGTTCACTGTAATGGCGGTCACCTCCCTGTTGTTTTGAAAGTCCAGAGGAAGTGTACACTTGTCTAGTCCATCCAGGATGATGGTCATCTTATATTCATTGTAGTAACGACCCTTGGAGACTCCACAGTCTAAGAATTTGTTGAGCAGATCCTTCAAACTCATGTTCCCCTTGAGCTCAGAAAGTTGAATTGAGAGCACAAGATGTGTGTCAGTACTGCACTTTCCTTCAGCCCAGTCCAACCTGAATTGGTCTGTGTGGAAGGTCTTGCCAATGCGAGGAAGTCCTCTGGTGAGCAGCGTCCGCACACCTGTGCGGTTTAATAGGTCATTGTACTGGATCTTTTTTTCTGGGGCCTTGGGGTTGATCTCAAAAAGTTCTGTTTCAAGATGTTCTCTCTTCACTTTCTGTTTGATTTTATCTTTCAGTTGTTTGGAGAGCTCACCTCTGACATCTTTATCTACGACAAAGATAAGATGAAAACAGATATGGATAAGTAATTTAATTTAATGTATTTTTATGTATTCTAATCTCTCAACTAGCCTATAGTTTCACATTTATTATTATAGTAATAATGCCGATATGCACCAAGGATATTTTTGGCAATTAAAAAAAATTGTCTATAATCTATGCTTCTAATCATGCCAGTGTTGACCTGTGACAGCAGGGGCGCTGCATGAGGGGAATAGGACTGATTTATTTGGAAGATTCATGTTAAGTACAGTGGACAGGGAAAGTCTACACAATCCTTCACTTTTTCTAGAATTTGTTATGTTACAGCCTCATTCCAAAATGTAATACATTTGGAGGTTTTCTGATCAATCTACACGCAATAACCCATAATCACAAAGTTAAAAATGTTTTTTAGAATGTTTTACAAATGTATTAAACTGCAGCACTCCACTATTCAGACTTTATGGTAGAGATGGTTGTCCATCTATAGGTTCTTCTGTCAGAGGGACTCCACCCTGACACAAGGCCCTTCTCGCTGATTGCTCAGTTTGGACGAGCCCAGCTCTATGAAGAGTCCTGGTGGTTCTGAACTTCTTCCATTGACAAATGATGGAAGCCACTGTGCTCTTTGGGACCAACAATGCTGTAACAGATTTTCTGTACCCTTCCCCTGATCTGTGCCTCTATACAAACCTGTCTCTGAGTCTACAGACAGTTCCTTTGACTTCAGGGCTTAGTTTTTGCTCTGATGTCACTGTCAGCTGTGGGACCTTATAGAGAGGTGTGTGTCTTTCCAAATCAAGTCCAATCTATTTAATTTAGCACATGTGGACACTGGTCAGTTTGTAGAATCATCTCCAGGACGATCAGTGGAAAAAGGAGGCTCCTGAGCTCAGCTTTGACTGTCATAGCAAAGGGTGTGTATACTTATGTACATGCAAGTTTTATTTTTAATACATTTGTAAAACATTCTCAAAAATAGTTTTTTTTCCACTTTATCAATAGGGGATATTGTGTGTAGATTGATGAGAAAATAAAGACAAATTTAATACATTTTGGAATGAGGCTATAACATAACTACAGTGCCTTGTGAAAGGTACTAGTTAATATTAGTACTTTTGCAAGGCACCATATATGTGGGAAACGTGTAGGGGTATGTAGAGTTTCCCTATCCACTGTAGGTACTTCAGAGAGATCTGGTTTGAAAGACAAAATCAGTAGATTCCAAAACAAAAAATGGTAAGTCTCTATGTCTTATGGTTCCAATGATATTTAAGGTTTCTATCACTTTTGGTTTCTGATATATCAGCCTTTTTATCGGCCAATAGCGTAAAATACCCAAATATCGACTGACTGATATATCTGTTGGCCGATATATCAGTCGGTCCCTGATAAAAATGACAATATTTTCAAGTTTTGGTAATCACTTTTGGAAATAACCAAAGATTTGCAAATGGAACAGACCAAGAGTAGTAAAATTCAAAATCAAGGATGTAGAAAATGTATTTATTTATTTTATGCACTTTGTTTATTAAATCAAAGGACAAAGGATGCCGTCATCCCCTGTTGTTGATGATCTGACAGCTGTACAGTGAAGTAAAAACGCTTTTAAAACCAGTATTCTCACCTTGTATCTGAGTGGTTCTGTGAATGAGGTCCGAGGGCAGCTTGGCAGCAGCAGCAGGTCTGGAGGTGATCCAGAGGTGAGCAGAAGGAAGCAGGTTTCCTCTGATCAGGCTGCTCAGGAGCACGCTCACTGGAGCGGCCGTGTTCACATCACTAACACTGGCACTGTTGGAGAAGTCCACTTTAAAATCATCCAGACCGTCCAGAATGAACACAGTGTTCAGCTTGTTATAGTCAGACATCACACACTGTTTAGTCTCCTCAAAGACATGGTTCAGAAGTTCCACAAAACTCACATCCTTCTGTAAAGAAAGCTCTGAAGACTTCAAAGGAAAGAGGAGGACTATTTCATCTTTGCCTTTACTCCTGAAGAGAGATCTCAAAGCTTCTATCGCTTGATTCATTACAGATTCATTCTTTGCCCAGTTTTCAATCAACTTCTGTACATGGAATGACTTGCCAATTCCCTCTTCAGCCACCGTCAGCACAGTGCGTATCGTTTCCTCTCGGTCTGGTTTGAATAGATCATATAGTGATGTTATTTTTTGTGGCTCAGCTCCTTTTTTCTCAAGGATATGTTCTGTGTTTCTCTTTGAAGGATTCTTGTTCTCTGGGATGTTCATTCTCTTGTTGAATCTTTTCTTTAAGCTTGATAAAAGCCTCTTCTGGCGCTCCAAAGTCTCTGAGAAAATCAATTACACAATTATACAACGCTAAGGAAATATTTATTCATATTTTAACCTGATATTAAATATCAGTTAATGATGTCAAAATTTGCACCAAAACATACGGGCTGGGCGATATGGCCAGAAATGTATATCACGGTATAAAAAAAGAAATATCACAATAACAATATATTTGGCAATATAATTTACACCTGACAAAAAGACAAAGTCTAAGGCCGATGTGGCAAATTAATTTAAAGCTATTTTATTCTCTTTATTCATCTAAATTCACCTAAATCTGTGGGTCTACCTCCATCTAGAAGAACACGAAGGCTAGGATAAAATAATGTCACCATAACTGCTGCACCTTCCATCATAGTAAATGCTCCTGTTCACCGGTTTACATGTGTTTTTATGAGTGGTATAATGGTTCAGCTATCTCACGGTTTGGTTCACGGTGCAGGACCCACAGTTCGGTGCATCACAGTGCAAGTACAATATACAAAATAATAAGTTGGTTTTGAAATACTCTTCCTGGAACCACCACCTTAACTTGATGTCGGAGACTTCGTGCCCCTGGTAGGGTCTCCCATGGCAAACAGGTCCTAGTTTAGCGATTCAGAAGCGAGGAGGAGCTGAGCGTGAGATTAGGAGAACGCTCCATGTGAGAAGGTTATTATTAGCCTTAAACCACGTTTGCATCGTGGTTTTCTTCCCTATGTTGTTGTTAGCGCCAGGCTTAGGAGAGTTAGCTAGCGAGCAAGGCTATGCTATAAATTGTTGGAGTTCATTCAAGACGTAAATTCTGAGCCATTTCCTCGCAAATATGAGAGCCTCAAGCGACATACTTCCTTCATTCTTTCACATCATTAGATTTTTTAAACGCCTGCCCCTGAAGCCTCCACAGTGGTGTTTATGCTCCTGCTTTGACTGACTGCTGAGTGCAACATTAGCTGCGATCTCTGTCTGCCTCTGGTCCTGAAATCAGCTGTAGTGCCATGCAAATAATTTAATCTACAACGGTATGAAAATATTACACTGGTGTCCAAAATTGTCATTGTACAGTTCATGTATAATGACAAATAAAGCAACAAACAAACAAATGATACCGGTGTAACCGTGCACAATATGATATGGCCCAGCTCTAATTTGATAACTGTCAATAACAATAATAATTGTTATTCAATACAGACCTGCCATGTATTTTTATCAGATTACGTCTATACGTAATGACGTATGAGCCGGATGTTTAGATTCAAGAGGAACCTTGAAGAGCGGCATGTTGGTCCTCCACACTTATGCAATAAAGTGACTGAACGAATACGCTTGTCTTGATTCAATTCAGAGTGCACTGCCTAATAAAGTATTAAGGTCAGCACACAACAGTGTTTTCAGTGTTTGTAAACAAAAGTCTGCATCATGGATTAAAGGCTGGTTCTGTTCTAACAATGGTCCTCCTACATACCTTGGTGAGATACTAGATAGAACACTGTCATTCAGTCTCAAAGCAAAGTCTACCAACTGTATAATACGACGTCTAGCCAGCACCACATCAGGAGCTTCAAAACACTGCACATTTCCACTCAGGCCCTGGTATTGAGTACCAGGATTTGAATTCAGGGCTTCATAATCAAGATAAATCTTGTATTTTTATCACAAAATATTTCTTGGCTTGAAATGTCTTTCCAATCCCAGCTACACCTTTAGTCAAGAGGACTGTCCGCCTATGTTTGAACAAAGTATCACAATCCTCAGCTTTATTTGTGTTTGTCTCAAACATTTCTGAATCCAGACTTTTCTTGACATCAATTTCATACTTTTCCTAGAGGGTTGTCAGATTTTTTGCTAAATCTAAATCCAAAAACTTAAACAAAAAAAAGAGAAAAATCCTTACATATAATTTTTAGAAATGCTTGAATAAATTTACCTTTTGAAGGTGAATCATCTTTTTGTGGCACGGTTTCATCTTTAAGCCTCTCTTCTTCACTCTTCTTAGAACTGTGAACACAGGTAATAATAACCAGCAAAACTTTATTGCCAAGTTTTGCAAAGTGGGAAGTTAGGCCCGAAGAGAGAATATAAAAACAATCAGCGAAATTAAAGCTGGGGACACATGTGATTTTTTTCAGTCTTAAGAGATTTTGTGAAGACTCAAGGGGATGCACCAATACCGCTCTTTCTAAAACGTACGAGTACTTTGATTTGAGTACTTGCTGATAACCGAATACCGATACAAGTACAAGGCATGTTCTTCCAAATACTTTTTGATCGTTTATAGACTGACTTTTGCACAGCAGATTGGATTGAACATATATTCTATTTTATTTTATGTTCCATTCAGTAGGATTTTATATTTTGATTGCATTTAATTTAATTATCATTATTTTTGATTAATGATGTGATTTGTTTTTCTTGGGTCTCACGTTGCTGATTTATAAAAGTGTTAAATGGACGTGTTTGAGTCCACAGTTACATCAGAGACAGAACATGTCCAAAAGTTACTCAGTGAATATGTTGTATTCATTTATTTTTTATTGAATAATAGTATTAGATGGTTACTTATAGGGCTGAACGATTTTGGAAAATAATCTAATTGCAATTTTTTTCTTCAATATTGCGATTGCGATTATTGTTGCAAGGTTCTCTTCTCATGTATTTTTCACCTAACACAAGCAATAAATCAGTCTGTTTCATAACAAACAATATTAGATTAATTTGAAGTGAAAATTGCAACAAAATTGTTGCTTGACCTATTCAAAATTTGTGAACATGTGGACTGCACTTCTTAAAAACTGTCTGAACTTAACAGTACAGTCTATAAATAAAAGATAAATTATATATAGAGATATTTAAAAAAAGATAAACTCACTGATCCAGTCAGTAACATTACCCATACTAAAGTGCAGGAAAAGCTTTAACTAGTTGGAAAAGTTTTAGGAAATCAAACTTCCAATTAATACAAAATAAACTATTTATTATCCATCCATTCATCCATTTTCTTCCACTTGTCCGTTGCCGGGTCGTGGGGGCAGCCGTTGGAGCTGCCCAGGTCACATAGCACCGGCCCCCATGGCTCCTTCTGCAGGTGGTGGGTCCACGGAAGGACGGCCTCACGGTTCAAACCGGGCCTGTTGGTCTCTCCTAGGGGCTACCAGTGTACGCAGACACTGGAGGCAATGTGGGTGAAGTGTCTTGCCCACGGACACAACGACAATGTGCACCTTCAGGAGGCGGGATTCGAACCCCTGACCTTCCGATCATGAGACGACCCGCTCTACCATCTGCGCCACTGTCGCTATTATTATTGTTATTATTTATTATTTCGGCCAATCAAATCCCGGTCTTAGCTGCGACTCGTAGTTGCTTCAGATGCGCGTTATTGATGGACACGGAGAGGCCAGATGGAGCACACGCCAAAACACAGTGGAATTAGGAGCAGCATTTTGGTTTTGGGATGGAACTTTGGACAATATGAAGAAAGAGAAGAACAGTGACGCAAGGAGACATGAGGTGCCAAACACAGACACTTTACTTCTCTTTGACTCGCAGCCATTTAGTGACATTTCAGCTTAAACAGCACATTTCCTCAGCAAAATAAGACATGGCACGGACTCCTGCCTCAGATCGTAGTTTCCAACACTTTTCATACAGCAGTTTAGTGTTTATATCTTGCGTCTGTACCTACGGAGCGCATATGCGGTAGATGCAAAGGTAAATAAAGGCACATGGCACATCGCCTCCGCGGATACTTCATGGTCATGAACCGTCATTATGCTTTTGAGATAAGTTCTTTATCCACAACATTCCCAAACATAAGCCTCCTAAACTGAGCCACAAACCACTCTTTACTTTTTACACGCAGCACAGGCTCACTTATATCTCTGTGGAGGCAGAGACGTGTGAATCCGGAGGTGAGGGAGTTTCTGTGATCATCAGAGCGTGTAGTAGCAGCGAGAGAATGGCGTGATGAGCGCTAAGGCTAACGCAATGCTAACGGAGAAGAAAGCAATAGTCCTTCGCGGTGGCTGCATGATAAACGCTGATATTTTCACTGCACATCCACAATCTACAGCGCACCTTAACTAGACTGAGATGTAAACAAAAGCACGGGGCGGAGCCGACTTTGCTGACATATGTCGCTGCTCCATTCTTCCAAAATCGTGTGCCCTGCGATTACAAAATCGGGTTGTGTAATATCGCGATAAAATTGCAAACGCAATTAATCGTTCAGCCCTAGTTACTTATTACCACTACAACTAGATTGGCCTCTTTATGCATTAGCCTTACATAGGGTTGCCACCTATGTCTGACAAAAAACCTGGACATTCGGCAACCCAATCAACCCTTTTGCCCATACTGTAAGCAGTGGTGTCCTTCACACATCTTCACACCCAAGACAAAAAATGCCCTTCTACAGCGAAATTGGACATAACCTTGTGATAGAGCTATATTAGTTTTGCTTTAAGTAGTTACTTTAAGTGGTTAATGTCAACGGATGTGTTTACTAATATTATTATTGATAATATTCTTCAATGAAGGTACTCGAGTCATCTTCTGTACTCAGTAGTTTAAGTCTCGAACGTTTCGCCTCTCATCCAAAAGGCTTCGTCAGCGGACTAAAGTCCCGCTCAGCCCGCAGCTCAGATAAAGACCACAAGGAGGAGTTGGGGTTCAAAGACTTCAGCTACTGAGTACAGAAGATGACTCAAGTACCTTCATTGAAGATGGACAACTCCTGTACGACTGAGAGCTTACACAGACATATTGATAATATTATTTCTTTATTCAATTGTAATATAATTTTGATACTATTCATTTGCTCGTTTATTTAGTTAATTGCTTTGCTTATTTCCTACACATTTTGGTTGTAGACACCTGGGGGCAGTAGTGGGCACAGGTAACAGGTGATATACTGTATAGGAAGTTTGTTTGCTCATGTAGAATTATTATTATTATTATTTCTTCTTTATTTTGAACATGTGAGCAACACAAGGCACCTTTACAAAATTTTAGACATAAAGGCTGTTACAAATAAAAAAAGACAAATGCAAACTTGTCAGATCTGTTGAACAAAGCCAAAAATATACAAGTGCACAATGTCCAAAAAGGAGTGAGGAGAAGTTAAACTTATTTAACCCCACCCCCTATTCCAAACATAGTTAATAAAATACATTTCCTGTTCCTATATAGAGTTTATCAAAACTCAAAAGAGAATAAATAAATAGTAATAACAAGATTTATTTTTTTTGAAAATGAAAAGGAAGGCACACACATGAGATGAGTCACTTAGAATCTTTAAATTCTGTTGTCTCATATTTCAAAAAAATGTTTTCTCTATATTTCTTCTTGAACTGATTCAGACTTGAGCATTGTTTTAGATCTGAGCTTAAATCATTCCATAATTTGACACCGGTAATGGAAACACAAAAACTTTTCATAGTTGATTTGAATTGTTGTATTGTAAATTTATGGTCATCAGCACTCCTGAGGCTGTACACATTTTGTTGTGTGAGAAAATGTTTTTGTATATTATTTGGTAAGGTATTCTGCTGTACTCTAAACATTATTTGGGCTGTTTGATAATCTACAAGGTCAGCAAATTTAATGACTTTTGATTCCAAGAACAGTATGTTGGTATGATCTAGATAACCGGATTTGTTGATAATTCTCATGGCTCTTTTTGAAGACGAGTTAATGAAATCAGTGAACTTTCGTAATTATTTCCCCAAATTTCAGCACAATAACTTAGATAAGGTAATACCATTGAACAATACAAAATATGAAGAGATTTATGATCTAAAAGGTACTTTGACTTCTGCATTATAGAAATGTTTCTTGATATTTTATTCCCAATATGTTCTATATGGTCTTTCCATCAAATTTCATCATCAATTATTACTCCAAGAAATTTAATTTTTTTCACAGTTTCAATAACTGATCCATTTATTTGTAATTGAACATTTAATTTCTTACTGCGCCTACCAAATATCATTAATTTAGTTTTACTTAAATTTAAGGTCAGTTTGTTAGCATCAAACCATGATTTATTTTTTTAAATTCTGCGCTTATTGCTTCTATTAATTGATCAAGGTTATCACCAGAACAAAACATATTGGTATCATCTGCGAAGGGGACCATTTTCAAGCATGTTGAGATGTTACATAAATCATTTATGTATAAGTTAAACAGTTTAGGGCCCAGCACTGACCCCTGGGGGACTCCACAAGCAACGTTCAAGCATGCAGATGTATGATTACCCATCTTCACAAACTGTTGACGGTTACATAAATAACTTTTGATCAATTTAAAACAACTCCTCCTGATACCGTATTTCTCTAATTTATTTACTAGAATATGATGATCTATAGTGTCAAAAGCTTTTGTCAAATCAATAAATAACCCGGCTACATATTTTTTGGAGTCAATGGCATTGGTTATTTCTTCAACTGTATCAATTATTGCCAGGGATGTTGATCGGTTTTTCCTGAAACCATATTGATTGTCGGTAATTATATTATGCTTTTGTAAGAATGAGTCCAGTCTTGTATTAAATATTTTTCTATGATTTTTGAGAACTGTGGGAGAAGTGAGATGGGTCGATAGTTTGTGAAGAGGTGCTTGTTACCATGTTTAAATAGAGGAATAACCTTGGCTGTTTTCATGTTATTTGGAAATACACCATACACCATTCAAACGACAAATTACACGTATAAGTTAAAGGTTTTGAAATTGCAGAAATAACCCATTTGAGTGTTTTCATATCTAATTCATCACAATCAGTTGATACTTTTGTTTTACATTTCAAAACAGTATCAATAACCTCATTCTCATTTACACATGAAAGAAACATGGTACTTTGGTTTCTATTAATCAAAGTATAATCAGGAGTTTCAGGACAAGAAATTTTAGCGGCTAGCTGCGGACCGTTATTTTACAAAATACTCATTAAATTTATTTAGTACATCATCCATGTTATCAAGACTTTCCTCGTTAACTTCGAAATAATTTGGTAAACTTTTTGGACAGGTAGCCTTACTTTTTATTGTATTATTTAAAATACCCCACATACTCTGCATATTGTTCCTACTCTTTGCAAGTATTTTATAGTAATGTTCTTTCTTAGCAGCCCGAATTATAAATGTTAATTTATTTTTATATTTTTTATACCTGCTTTCGGCCTCCATAAAATAGAATAAAAGAATAATTTAATTTTTTTTTTGATTTTGCTAAGTTTGTTTGACACTGCACCTTACATTGTTCAGACCTCTCAGATCGAGAGGAACAGCTCAGCTTGTGTTTGCCTTTTCTGCTCCTTGCTGCTCTTGGCTAAACAATCCTGGCCTCTCATTGTCAGCTCCTGTAGCATCCTCATCCTTCGTCTCTCTGCCTATTTTCACGTGGTTTATTTCACTCACTCCAAAGACGATCTGCTGTCTATCTTTCTCTGTCTCTATCTGAAATACTGCCTGCTGCTGTCCCGCCACACTGGCCAGACAAGCCTCAGCCAATGAGTGTGCGCTACGTCACTTATAGCTTGCACACAAGTCTAGCAAGTCTGTGCAGCGAATAATTTGCAGAAATATAAATTTTACGCATTATAGAAAAAAATGAAGATTCAGTGTCCCAAGAGAATTTTCTTTCCCCCCTCGACAGACCGTTAAAAAGACGGACAATCAGGTAAAACCGGGACAAGTGGCAACACTAGCTTTACAACAACTCTGTTTGGATTTTCCCGTGTGTTTATAGCAGCTTAGCCAGTAGCCCACAGCATTTAGATTATTTTTGCTACAGCTAAATTTCGCTCCATCTGGCCATACTGTATCTCTTTCTGAGTACTTTTTAGTTGCTGGATTAGTTTTCCAGATGCATTAAGCGTCTGGAAAACTAAGCATAAAGCGGCTTAAGAATTGCCAGAGCTGTTAGCCGCTAGTTAGTAACATTAGGCTGTCGTCTTGTAAACTCTGCAGACCCAGCGCCGAGGTACAATGAAGACAACATTTAAATCCTGCACAGACTCTGATTTAGGGAGCGGAGTCTGTGATAAACTCAGCTCTATGTGGAATATTGTATTTCCACACAATTCTCCAGGTTAGGTTAGGTTAGGTTAAAAACTTTATTGCTCTTTGCTCTCCTTAGCTGCGCCAGCTCAAGTGGTATCGGTTTCTAGTATCAGGACCATATTAATGAGTACGAGTACGAGTACAAGCGTGTGGTATCGGGCCAGTACCTGATACTGGTATCGTATTGGTGCATCTCTATATACTGTAAGGCCAACGCACACCGAGACGCTTTGACGCGCGGCAAAAGAGTAATTATTTTCTATGAGAGAACACACACCGAGTGTGAATGATCCCCTTTTTGCATGCGCCGTTTGAGTAGTAATACCACCAGAGTCACACCTGTGACCCCTAGATGACCTATCTGAAAGCTGTAGTCCCATGTCATCCGAGCTTCTGTTCCTTTTTTCTTCTCACGTTTGGTTCGGAATGGCGTGTTTGAAACAGTTTTACAGACAGTGGTGTCGTTTGAATTTTTGTGTGTGAAATGCTTTTGTTTAATTAAACAGAGGCGAATAACTGAGGATGGAAGGGTGCCTGTCCTGGGCGCACATAAGCAGCAGCTGAGGTCTGCTCTGTGTCTTGGTGATGCTTTGCCTTCTAAAGGCTAGACTTTTACAGGCTATGAGTTGTTTAAACCACAAATACCATGGTCCTATACGCGAATCTGACGCCTGTCAGAGGCTCTAGTGAAACACACAAAGACCGAAAGCAAAGTGTAACTTCAGGCACAGCAGCTCATGGACCACTGTGTCTTTCTCCGCATCATTCTAGATTTTCCCGGGATAAATAAGATGAGGAGCTCCGAGTGACGTGAACCGATTCATCACTACACCGTGCAGCGCTAAGGTAGAAGAAATTAAACATAACCTGATAGGAAGTCTGATACGGAACTGCCCGTGCGACGCATTTCACAATAAAGCACAATCGTTTCTTGTTTATATTATGGTGAAACAGAGAACTGGAACACGGAGGTGTCTGACCTGGAGAACATTTGAAAACAGGGACGATGATGGAAGAAGAGAACTACTGCTGATCAAGGGAGCTGGAGTCAGAGACTAAAAGGTAAGATTAATCTGTCTTTTTACACATAAATGTGCCGCTTATTTCACTTCTAAGTATACATAGTAGTTACAGCATGAGCCCCTGTGGGTCAAAACATTATTAGGCTGAAAAATCAAAACAAACCCATCAGAGAGATGGCAAACATATTAGGTGTGGCCAAATCAACAGTTTGGAACATTATAAAAAAGAAAGAACACACCAGTGAGCTGAAAAACACCAAACTGGAACACCACGGATGACAAATGTGGTAGATGACCAAAGAAATCTTTCCCCGGTGAAGAAAAGCCCTTCACAATGTGTGTCAAAGTCAACAATCCAGAGAAGACTTCACCAGAGAGAATACAGACGATTAACCACAAGGTGTAAACCACTGGTGAGCCTCAAACACAGGAGGCTGAGTAAAAAGCCTTTACAGTTCTGAAACAACATCCTAGGACAGATGAGACAAAGATCAACTTGTCCCAGAGTGATGGGACAAGAACGAGAAAAGTATGGAGAAAGAAAGGATCTGCTCACGTGTGACGGGGCACCAGTAGCCACCTCGTCACTCTCGAACCCTAAAATTGTTTCCCCGCAGGCCGCGCTGTCGTGGCAATTTCTCACCACTATAAAGGAAAACTTGAAAGTATTTGTCTTATCAAAAGTGTAATTTAATTTAACACACGTGCGGAGAGCCGACACACAGAAATACAGGTAAGTCCATGATGGCGAACTCAGAGCATGTTTGTTATTATTTCAATTGTTTTCTTGTCTATTTTGTTAAATATTTCAATTTGTTAAGAGTTATAATGCAAATTGTATTTCAGTGCCATAAAGGCAGGGCTGAACTTGACCGAAACAAAATAAGGATCTAGGCCTGCATTATCTTAAAGCCTCGGTCACAACCGGCCGTACGACTTTTTGGTTGTGCGATTTCTGGCGTTTCCCAAATCGCTGCGTTTATTTTTTTGTTGGTGGAGAACATAGTTGTGGTGTTCAGATCACCACGCACCCAACGTGCGTCACACGCAGGCTGCTCAGACGTGCGGCTGTCGCTTCATTCGTACAGCAAAGGCACGACCAACCTGCAGTAAACGTACTGACCGTGGGTGCCATGCGGGCTTCTTATGAAGTTTGCAAGAACTGCACACGATCTGTACGTCGTGTGCACCAACGCCGTGCGTTATCAGGCAATTTGGAGGGAATAGCTTATATATATGTCACAGCCCCTCAGGCCTCTGAAGCCACTCCCTGAGAGGCCATCTACTCCCCTCCCCTTGTGTTTTTTAGGAGTGAAGACAGGTGTGTTGGAGCCCACAGCTGAGTCTACTCTGCAATTAACAAGCTTCAAGAAGCACTCCCAGACAGCTCAGCCCTGCCAGATCGTATTACTCGCTCCAGTTAGTGCTACGTTCCAGCTCTTGAATTTGTACCTGTATCGTTGTTTGGACACTTATCACTTTTCTCTGTTTCACTCCAGATCTCCACGCTCCAGCCACCTGTGCTTCACTCCGATCAGCTTTACTCACCTGTGCTCCTGGTCCCCGGTCCGCTCCACTCACCTGTGCTCCTGGTCCCCGGTCCGCTCCACTCACCTGTGCTCCTGGTCCCTGGTCCGCTCCACTCACCTGTGTTTCTTGTTCCCGATCAACACCTGAGAAGAAGACCTACTTGGATATTACCTGGAAATGTATCTTGGCCAATAAATACCTACCATATTTGCACTGCCTTGCTGAGTCTGCGCTTGAGTTCTTGCCTGATTCGTTACAATATATTTCACCCTTGGATACAGAGGCGCATGTATGACACACTTTTCCAGGAGCTGGAGAGAGAAAGCCACGGGGACTACATGTCTTAAGGGCCTGTCACAATTGGCGCATTGACCGCAGCGACTTTGTTCCTCCATTTGTTCTGCGCCAAAATTGAAATCGCCATCAGTCGCAAAGATCGTAAAGTAGACCTTTAAGAAATCGCAGTCACAGTCACAATAGAGTACGGGCTGCGACTGGATGCGGTTGATTTGGATAGTGTCCAAATGCGAGTGGTGCAAGGAAGAAAACGAATGGTGACAGGCTTGTGAGCGGCTGGTGAGCGAGTGTTTCACGGGCAACAGACGGTGAGTGCGGGCAGTGGTGTGGACTAGAGAATTTATTTTCTGGCTCGGGTCGGACTCGGACACATCAGCGCGTTAAAACAAATCAAACTGGTGTAAAATTAAAATGGGCCTGTTTAGTTGACTTAGCGTTCGTTTTTGTGGGAAAAAAATCCAATAAACTGGGCCCAGTGCTTTTACGCACCAAAGCTCAGCAACACCCTGAGCTCAGGCCCTGCTCCGGGGAAGTGACCAGCTTCTGTCTGACTTCTGACTCTGTCGTTTGCGGGTGGGTAGTGATAACACATGGACGGCTCGGCAGGTAGCTGCTACCCGCACAATATTTAAACTATATCATTATGGTGTCTACAGACCAAACACACAGCTCGTGCTGTTGCTTCTAAGATATGAATGAAAACGGTTTCCTGATTCTTTGTACTTTGGTGACAGTATAGTTTTACGAGCCTACATTTCTCTGACACTTGAGGCAAATCTCGCCTCTTTCCTCTCTCCCTCTTCTGGATATTATTTCAATATGTGTGGGTTTGGAGTGTGTAGTAGCCTACCTCTCTGTCCAGCGATCATGTCATGATATAATCCACTTAAAAACATGTTTGTAATCCAGTGCGTCCTTTATTTTGATCACGCCCGTGTTTCCATAAGTTTATTGACGCGTATGATTCCTCTGATCCGAATGCCTGAGCTCGGGAAAGGCATTTCAAACCACTGCTGCTTGACATGAAGATTCCCTCTTTCCAGACAATGTCTGTTTCACTTGTGTCTATATGATGTAGTGGGAGTGGTTATGTTGTTCCAAATTCAGATGATCAATACATTTTTCGTGAATCTGTGTTTTTACTCCTCCGGCCTCCTCGCGCCGCTCTGAACAGCGGGTGTGCATTGCCGCTGATTCCCACAGCTCCAAGGCACCTGCCGCCACACACACTCATCACCCGCACATGTGCGTGCACTTACATTGACAATACACAGGAATCAACCGCACCGATGTATTACCAGTTTAAGCATTCAACCCTCATTAGCGTCACGTCAGATGAAAAAATAAAGTGCTTCAATTTAAAGCTTTTAATTTGTGTGATTTATCACGGGCACGGGTGGGTAACGGGTAGAATGTTAACGGGTCCGGGCAGGTGCGGATTTAAATCTTCATATAATCACGGGTTTACAGGCGGGTAGGTGCTGTAGCGGGTGGGAGCGGGTCTCCAAAAGGACTCTGTGTGGCGGTGTAGAGCGCAGCGCGCCATGTGCCATGGCAACATTACGCGCTGCGTAACCTCACTTCAAAGGCTTTAAACACATGATTTATCCATTTATCAAAAATAAAATATAACACGTAAGTCCGTGGTGTAAGAGAGAGGTCAAACGTGGCTCTTTTTAGCAGGTTAATGGGTTCTGTGAAGCACGTGCATCACTGCCAGTAGAAATGTGGTCAAACTGTTTCAAAGTGTCTCGGTGTGCGTTCGCTCTAAGCGCACTGACTGAAAGAAGTTTTGACAAGTATTGAATTCACCTGCGCTACGAGGTAACAGCGGGTTTACGAGCACCCCTGCCCCTCCAAGGGCCGAGCTCGGACAGAAAGAAAACGGCCCGATCCGCGCTCTAGACCAAACGGGGGAAGAGGAAACAGCGTCTAGCCTCTACGAGACTGATAGTGGCGCTCACCAGTCTCTCACCATCTGCGTGACTGAGACGATTTATCTTTCACCATTCTCGCGACTGTAGCGGCCTGTCCTTCTGCGGCTATATTCAGTCGCAATCGACCGCAACTGAATTTTGTGCATGCATGACATTCAGCTGTGACCGATGATCCAACTGCGATTCACACCTTTTCATGCGGTCAATAGCGGTCGCTCGTGCAGATGCCCGTGCACCAACAGAGAGTGTTCACACGACCTTCATATTTTGAGGCTGCAAACGATCGCATAGTGCCCGTGCGCCAATTATGACAGGCCCTTTATATTCACATAGATCCAAAAAAAAAAAACTTTCACACAAACTTGTTGCTGCGCGTCACTGCAGCATAACAGCTTTCTCTCTCCTCTCTCTCTGACACCTGTTCTCTCCTTGCCTTCCCTCTTCTCCTCCGCGTATTGCAAAAGCTTTGTACTTTGTACTTGGTCAGAGGCAGCTCTGAAGCTTTATACATCGGAGTTTTCGTGCAGTAGATGCACTCTCGCCGAACGGGCAATTCACGAACGACTTATGCGACATGTATAGAGGACGCAGGAGATATCTGAGCGTGCGTTGGCCGCACTAACGGTGTGTGTGTGGCACACGACACAAATACGAAGTCCACAAGTGTGGCATACGGAAAAAGTTTAGTACAAAACGTACGAAAGACATACGCCTGCCGTACAGACGACTCACGCAGACGTACGCCGTTCTTGCAATCTGAAAAAACGTAAGCGCCCGTGGCGGGTCTGCAGCTCCAAAATAAGCACGTCAACACGCACTCTCCATGCGTTTTCTTGTGTTTTGTGCACGTAGACCGGCCGTAGAAGCCCGTACGGCCGGTTGTGACCATAGCTTAAGCTGTTGCTCCATCCGAAACCAGTAAATTGGTAAGAGGTCTTACGCCAAACCGGATGTGTGTCAGCGTCCACCATGATAAGAAGCGTCCGAATTGGGCTGTCAGTTAGGAAGGAGTTAGGGAAAGTGGCCTGTATGCTAACTATCATAGCCACTTTAGCATAGGAACCTCTGATGCTAACTCACTGGCGATTAGGAGCTATGTGCCATCCCATAAGCCACTGCGGCAATCTCCCCACCCCCCTCGCGATTCATGCGCAACCACTGTTGCTTGACAGGTGCACATTTAATAATAATAATAATAATAATAACAAAAAGAGATTCTGCACAAGCCAAACTTTATAAAAGTGACAAAATACATGTTGTCGTCATCACAGCTCAGTCACACGGTTTTAAAGAGCCTCCTCAGTAAATGCACTGAAGGCTGTTGTGCTTTTGCTTCATTTAGTAGAAACTTAAGCCACATGGCTAATTTGCATACTGTAGCTTTATGAAACAGCTGTTGAGATAAAATAAAGGGAAATGTGAAGGATCATTTGGATGTTTCTTTTTTCTTAAATGTCTTTATTTGGACACTATTTTGTTGTTGGACAATATACAGTAGGTGGTGGTATGCGCTTTTGTTTGGCCTGCACTGAACTTTAAAGAAGAAGAAACACAGCTGTTGGTGATGTCACTTCCTCTTCCCTGGGTAAGGACGGTGGAATTGGGCAAATGCTGCTGAAGCTCTAGTTCACTAACTGCATAGAGATCTAACAGTTGACCCCATGAAAGGTTAAGGATTAGTTGCTAGTGTTAGGACTTAGAGGCTACAATTTGATGGTTTCGGATGCAGCATGTCACTCTCAAACGGTGAGCATGGAATAAAAGCATCATGGATGGTATTGTGTCTCAGGGCTCTTTGAATCACTGACATCAATCTCAGACGCCTGGGATGATTAGTTGTCAGGTAAACCCAGTTAATGAAAAAATGACTGAAAAAAGGTGTTAATATGGGAAAGAAAAAGGATCTTTCTACTGATGAAAGTGTGAAATAGTTGAATGCCTTGGTCTAGGTATGAAAACCTGCGATATTTCATGAAAGATGAAGCGTAATCGTCGTACTGTTCAGAGATTTGTGGCTTATTCAGAGCACACACGGGTTTGTGCAGATAAAGGCACAATGAGGACGGTTCCTGCCAGACAAACACATCAGATTAAGAGAACAGCTGCTACAAAGCAGCAAACAGGTATTTGAAGCTGTTGGTGCCTCTGGAGTCTCCTGAACATCGAGGTGTAGGACAACTGCAAGCCTCTGGAGGCAGAGATGGGGACTCGCGAGTCAGACTTGAGTCGGACTTAAGTCGAGACTTGCGACTCGACTCGTCCCCTTTAAGACTCGAGACTTGACTTGGACTCGTGAACATTACGAGTCCCTCATGGACTTATTACGCCAATAATACAGCGCACGCGCCTTTCAGAGCCGAGCGGCCGAGCTCTCTCGCGCAGAGCGCGTACATGTACACTGCAGGCGAGCGCTGAGAAGCGCCCGCAGACGAGGAAAATGCGCTTGGAGCATTTTTGACTTTAGGAGCGGAAACGACTGCGGGCTGAGGCGCTCAGCTTCGCGCCTCCTCGGCTGCAGTGTACACACACAAGAGCGCGCTCATCTGATTGACAGGGAGACAACTGAAGCGAGCTTTGCGAATGCATGCGGAGAGGCACTTGAAGACGAATTCGGCTACAAAAACGCGTCCGGTGTATTACCTGCGTAAGCCTTCATTAAGCTTAATAGTAGCGGATTGTAAGTGCCACGGCGAGAGTCAAGGAAAAAGGCGGAGTTAAGAGGAGTTTGAGCTGCTGCATAAGTTATAACCTAAACTAAAGTCACTACTCAGTAAAGTGATTAGTGATGAAATTGTAACAATTGTGACCAGTCACTAGAATCAAAGACACAAGTCGGTTCTGGGGACAGATTATTAAAGTGTAGTCTCCAAGCTTTCCAACGATGTGTAACACATGGAAATCTGATCATATTTGGAGGTGTAGCGGTGATTTGAAGTTAACACCTCAGCTCAAGGCTCAGAGGGGATTAAACGGCCTCTGAAGTTTTGGGCCATTCTCACCTCTCTGCTGTTGGGAGTGACAATAGGGCTCATTTACATCTCATCTGGACCAGTTACCAGTTTCATTATGTGTATCTGTTTTATTTTTGGTTTCATGTATTGATCTCACCTCACAGCAGAAGGTTGTTATTGTTCTTTTAATTTTTTTTTTAATATCAATTGATAAACTGTCACTGGCTTGAGAATGTGTTGTGTAACATCTGTAACTTTTATGTTGAAAATAATGTTAATGTTCAAATCAAAAACTGTGATATATTAAATACAGTATGAGTATGAATCCAAGTATGAATCAGAATCCGAATAGATTTTATTGCCATTGTCATTTTTTGCTAATGATAAATAATAAGTAATAAACTATGGAAAATAAAAAGAATATATCAATCAATAAAGCAAATCACTCAAACATTGCTTAGAGAGCGCTTTTCATACCAGAATGATAAGATAAGTTTACAATATAAAAACAAGAGATCTTTGGGTATTTTAATGTTATTGCGGTGCTCTGATTCATGAAACCTCACACAGTAGACTGTTTCTACACATTATCCCCCCAAAAAATCATTATTTACACATAATATGAATACTTTTTTAAGTGCGTTACAACTTTACTTTAAGCCATAGAAAAATACCAATTGAGTGAATATGAATCAATATTTCAGTAATAAAGGATCAATACCTAATATTTACCCCATTTACTACATCACATTTGCTGCATGAGGTTTGTACTGTCGCCTGAATGGAGGTTGATTTGTATTCCTTTTTTTTTTACACTCAACACCATCTGTTCTTAAACAATATTTTCCTCCAAATCTGCGCCACATGTAGTATGCACAGTGTAATTTGCACTTTATGAAAGAAAAAAAAGAAAAGTTTTCTGTTTTGGCAAGCATTGTGAGTGAAACCTTGATTGGTCATTGTCCACTTTAAGAAAAAAAATATTATTGCTGTTGGCTTCTAGCAAACAGAAAACGGGACTTCTTATGGTTTTCTTTCAAAAATCGCTTGATCTTGCCACTCTGCCATAAGGCCAGATTTGTGCAGTGTACGACTAATAGTTGTCCTGTGTACAGTTTCCCCCACCTGAGCTGTAGCTCTCTGCAGTTCATCCAGGGTCATCATAGGCTTCTTGGTAACAGCTCTGGTCAGTGCGGTCCTTGTTCGGTCAGTAAGTTTAGGAGAACAGCCGGGTCTTGGTAGGTTTGCAGTGATGCCACACTCTTTCTATTCCTGGATGATGTATTTAACTGTACTTTGAGAGATGTTCAAAGCTTTGGAAATGTTTTTATAACCTAACCCAGCTTTATACTTCTCAATAACTTTATCTCGGACCTGTCTGGTGTGTTATTGGACTTCATGATGCTGTCTGCTCCCAATAGTCTCTTAACAGACCTCTGAGACCATCACAGAGCAGCTGTATTTGAACTGAGATTAGATTACACACAGGTAGACTGTATTTAGACATTGGGTCAACATGTGATCATTCAGAAATCATCAGGCAACTTCTGAAGGCAATTGTTTGCACTAAAAGGAAAGGGGGGCCGGAACTTAAACAAATATAATAATAATGATAAATAAACCCGAATTAAATTATATTAAGGATGGTATTGACAACTGGGAAGTAGCAAGATCTCAGAATATAATATGTATTAATGCACCTTTAATAATGATAATTAATGATAATTAAACCCAAATTAAATTATATTGAGGATAGTAATGACAACTGGGAAGTAGCAAGATCTCAGAGTATAATATGTATTAATGCACCTTTATAACATAAAAGTAGCACATTCTTTTGTTCTTTATTTTGCTGTTGTTTTTGTCTTATTCTTCATCATTTATTGTTACTTTGCCCTATGTTCCTTTGTTTATGATTTGCTACCTTGTAAATATTAAATGTAATGTTATTATTTTTATTTTGGGGTGGGCGCTTATAAGCCTTTGGCTTCAGCCCACTCCCTTTGAGCAGGTTAACTGCTCAAACAAATAAATAAACTAAACTAAACTAAAACTAAACTAAATTATGCACATCCCACTTTTCAGTTTTTTATTTATAAAAAATATTCAAAATCATGTATCAATTTCATTTCACTTCACGATTGTGTGTCACTTAGTGTGTGTCTTTCACATAAAATTTCACTTAAATATATTTATGTTTATGGTCCATAGCGTGGCAAAATGTCGAAAAGTTAACGGGGGGCCGATACTTATGTATGTATGTTTATAGTTTGATAAATGGCTAACACACATGCTAACACGCGTTTTGATTGACTCACCGCTCAGTCTGGACTCCCCATGAGATCGCGTTGGTTATAAAAGTTAATCCACTTTGATTCTGGCCAAGGTTCACCAAGCATCCATCAGGTTGGTTGATATAGTAGCTAGCTGAATCCCAGAAAGAAATTCCAACTTCTGGCGAGTGCACTCTTCTTTAGGAAGGTTGAATAGTCCTGTTCCTCTCGTAGCCAAACGCGCATCCGTGACATTATCGTTGGGTAAGAAAAAAGAACAGGCGTGTCCAGAGTAGGTTAGAAAGAGCTCAGTCTTCAAAAACAACACTTATGCTCGGATCCATGGCTCCTCCAGCCGTGGGTGCGCTTGATTAGCGTCGTGGGACAGCACAGACGCGTCGGAGAGTTCCTGTTTTTAAATAAAATGCTGTTTATAAATAAAAATCAGGCCGTAAGGCATTACATTACAGACGTAGAGCACTTCCGTTCCGCTGTGACGACACAACTGAACAGCTCAGTCGTTTACCAGGAGAGGGCGGAGCAGCTGCTCAGAGAGCAGGATTCAGGAGGATTACTGAGAACTGCGTGAATGAAGCCAAAAACCGCTCTGGGGGTGTTTATGAGAAGGAAATAGCATAACAACATGGCTAAAAACTCAAAAAAGTCGATTTTGCATGATATAGGACCTTTAATGATGGTCTGATGCTCTGGGAATAAGCCTTGTTTGTAATGCTTGTTCCGTGGGTATTTGCTGATACGTGGTTACATGCTTCTTTTTATTCTGACATGTGGTGGCAAATGCGTTTAGTAGATCTGATAGTAAAAATAAAAAAAGCACGAACACCTTGTGTAACAGCCCCACCTAGAGTTTACATCACCAGCCGCCACTGGTATAAGGCTAATTTAAACAGCAGATGTTTGCCTAAAATACACCAGATTGCACAAAATTGTATCTGTTAATCAACATTTTCCTGGGGAGGACTGGCTGTTGCTGTAACTTTTTTAGAGTATTTCAAACTCACGCACATATAAAGAAGAGTTATTCTGTAAAATGGTTTCAAATGTATTTCTAAAATAAATAAATAAAAAGTAATATAAAACACCTCCTGTTACATGTAATCTACACACATACTTTCAAATATCGTTCTGAGTCGTCTAGATTAAAGTTCCACCTCCTCCAAAGTCCATTTTAACCACCGCTAATAAGTATGCAATACCTAACCTTATAGAAAGAAAGTGCTTAACCCGTAAAATATATAATATATAACATAAATAAATAAATAAATAAAAGATCCAACATTGTTTGGATGCATATATGTTAAAAACCTGGTTACAGCGAATTAAAAAATTATCTGTAATTACAAATCACAAGCTCTAAAGTCGTCTATTGATGTGGTTGTCGCCCCCTCACCCTGGTCGCCCAAAAGTGTCCCTTATTTTTCTGTTCTCAATTTGGCAACCCTACAAAGAACCTCTGCGGCGGATCTGCAGCTCCAAAATAAGCACGGCACATGCGCGCTCTCCGTGGGTTTTCTTGCGTTTTGTGCACGTAGACCGGCCGTACAGGCTTCTACGGCCGGTTGTGACCATAGCTTAACCTACTCTGGACACGCCTGTTCTTTTTTCTTACCCAACGATAATGTCACGGATGCGCGTTTGGCTACGAGAGGAACAGGACTATTCAACCTTCCTAAAGAAGAGTGCTCTCGCCAGAAGTTGGAACTTCTTTCCGGGATTCAGCGACTTTATCAACCAACCTGATGGATGCTTGGTGAACCTTGGCCAGAATTAAAGTGGATTAACTTTTATAACCAACGCGATCTCATGGGGAGGCCAGACTGAGCGGTGAGTCAATCAAAACGCATGTTAGCGTGTGTGTTAGCCATTTATGAAACTGTGTTGCACATGTCAACTCCTTATAACTGCATTATGTGAAGTAACTTCACTTTTTGCAGTGATATTTATATTTATAATACTGTAAATGTGGAATGAGCGGAGAGAGGGGCGGAGTTAACTGAATCAAAGCGTCTTGTCTTCCGGGTTTGAAAAATACCCCCAGAAAATACTCTCAAATTCTCTCAAAAATGAGTACTCCATAGTGATAGAGGTACAATATATCATATAAATGCCTATACTTTACTTTGGAATGGCTAAAATAGCAAGATAAAGCTCCTTTAACAAATGCTGAATTATAAACATAGTTTTCTACTAAATAAAGATATAAAGATACTAAGACATAGGGAGGAACAAAGTGGTTCAACAGCCCATAAATATATAAATAACGGAGAATTCAAACGTAATGCTTCATGTTAGCAGCGTGCTAATGCTAACACTTGCTAGCTCTAGTTACGACTGCCATTTTTTCGCTTCTACTGAACAATCTGCTGTGAAAAAGTATCCATATGGACCCGATTTAGACTTGACTTTATTTGTATGTGATAAATAAGTTTATATTTCACCAGAAAATGGCTAAAAAGAGTGAAAAATTGTGTTAGGCTAGGTGTTAACAGTCTTAATTATTTACAGGTGATCTGGCCCGCGCTGATGCGATGACGGCGCTGTCCTAGATGTTGTTGCCTTGTCTTTTAACATGGTTCTTTTAATCTTGGTTCACTCATGGACGTTAGTTTTTGTTTGATTTTAACAACCTATTTGCCAAATGAAATTACTTTGCATTCTGCTGCCAGTCTGTGGTAGTATATGAAATGTCTGTGAAAATGTGAACCAATTGAACCCTTTTAATAACGAAAGAGAAACAGAAAATAATTTATTGAAACAAAATATATAGTAAATATAACTTATATTTTTGCTACGTATGGACTCTGCCTGTGTCAATCATAAACAAACCTTATGATGGACCTTAAGGTCCAGAGCCTTCTCTCCAGTGGCGTTGTCAATATTTATGTTAGTTTATTTTGGCTGTAATATTATTTTACAAATGCCATAACCGCTCGTCCTGCTACATATAGAAACCATGGGACTTGGATTTGACTTGCGGGATCACAGACTCAGACTTGACTTGGACTTGTGGGTCAGGGACTTATGTGCATCTCTGTCTGGAGGGTCCTACACCTTGATGTGCAGAAAGATCCTTTTTCTTTTCTATTGCTTGAAAATGGTGGTCTGCTTAATCATGTGGAACATCCTTCTACAGTAGATTTTCCCTTAACTGGACTAACCTGACAACTAATCATCACAGGCATCTGAGATTGATGTCAGTGATTCAAAGAGCCCTGAGACACAATACCATCCATGAGTTTCATTGAAAACCTTTCTTTTTTCTTTGTTTTTTTACCTTTATGACACTGAAATACAATTTGCATAATCATTTGGGACACAGTACACTCTGTTAAGAATTATTATTATTAATCCAATTGGATGGTCAGATGGATGAAGTAGTGAATGGTTGGTGAATGGCCACCATGTCCCAACAAGGCTGAAAGTCAGCAAAGAGGGGACGGAGTCATGTTTTGGGCCAGAATCATGGGGAGAGAGCTGGTCGGCCTCTTTAGGCTCCCTGAAGGTGTGAAAATGACTTCTGAAAAATATGTGGAGTTTCTGACTGACCACATTCTTCCATGGTACAAAAAGAAGAACTGTGCTTTCCCTAACAAAATCATCTTCATGCAACTCATGATGTGGACCCCATCCTCCCCTGACCTAAACCTTATTGAGAACCTTTGGAGCATCCTAACGCAAAACATCTATGAGGGTGGGAGGCAGTTCACATCCAAACAGCAGCTCTGGGATGCTATTCTGACATCCTGCAAAGAAAACCAGGCAGAAACTCTCCAAAAACTTACAAGTTTAATAGATTTAAAAGATGTGAAGCTGCTATCAAATAATGGTCCTATGTAAAAATGATTTGATTGAAATAGCGTTTGATTTCAGTAAATATGACCTCCTAATGCTGCAAATTCAACAAATGACCATTTTCAGTTCTTTATAACCTATAAAATGTATTGAAACACTGCTGTGAGTATTTTGATTATGTCAAGTTTAACAATCTTATGCAATCACTTTCTAAGAAAAATAAACGTTTTCAGTATTACATCTAAATAGTCTAAATAGCAAAAATATGAGAAGATGGCACATTTTTTATCTTCTTTGAATCATGAGTTTTCAGTAATGCTCTGACAGAAACTTGGCTGACTGAGCAGTCAAAAGAACTTGCTCTATATGAATTGACATCCTATAATTCGACTCACTTTTGTCAGAAAATCAAGGTCTGGAGGAGGAGTTTCCATTTTTGTTCACAAAAATCTGGATTTCAATGTCCGATATGATCTTTCCGTGCAATTAAATTAAATACAAATAGAATCTGTATTCATAGAAATATTGTTTAATAATAGGACTAAAAATCTTGTAATTGGTAGTATTTACAGGCCTCCAAACACAGACGTTTTGAATTTCAATCAATGCTTTTCAAGTACTTTGGAACTCATAAAACAGGGAATATAAATTGTGCCATATTCTTAGGGATTTTAATATTAATTTGTTTAAAAAGGAAACACATTCTGCTACAGATGAATTTTTAAATCATCTACATGCAAACAATTTTTTCCTTCAATTACCAAACCAACAAGAGTGACAGGAAATTCTGCAACATTAATAGATAATATACTTTTTAACACATTAAACCATGAGACAAAATCTGGAATATTATGTACAGATATTTCCGACCACTTCCCAATATTCCAAATGGTTGCATTAGGCAACAGTTATATGCTGAATGAAGAGCCTGCCGGTTTCCGAGCATATAATACTGCTAACAAAATCAAATTCAAACAATTACTGGAAAATATTTCATTGGAAAATGTTTTTACGGAAAATGATCCTAACTCATTATCAGATATTCATGCAAAGAATCAATGATGTTTTTGAGAGGTCATTTCCAATTATAAAATCTCATGGGGGTAAAATAAAAAAAACAAAATCAATGGTTTATAAGTGGACTCCTAAAATCTTCACGCATTAAATATAAACTATATAAAAAGTATCTTTCCTCTCCTTCCCCCTTAAATTTAGCTACATATAAGTTGTATAAAAATCAATACACTCATCTTCTTAAGATAACAACAACAAAAATACTTGTGAAAGTGATCACTTTCAAAACTCAATGAACAATATTAAAGGTACGTGGAAAACAATAAATGAACTTCTTCAAAGAAAGAGAGCTCCTTTAAACTATCCATCAACTTTTAGAGATGGAAGTAGTACTTTCAATAATCCTTTTGATATTGCATGTGAGTTCAATAATTATTTCTCTAATGTTGGTGCTAATCTGGCTAAGAGAATTTTCGCCACAAATGTCAATCCTTTAGACTACATTAAAGGTAAATATTCTTCTTTTAGTGAGTTTGAACCACCTAATTCCAGTGAGGTTCAGGAAATCATTGCAGGTCTAAAATCATCTGCTCCTGGCCATGATGAAATGAGTGTTTCTATTATTAAAGATGTTATATCTACGATTTCTGAACCACTTACTTATATTTTTGCATAATCTATGAAAACTTGCATAGTACCTTCTGAATTTAAAATTGCTAAAGTTGTACCTTTGTATAAAAATGGTGAAAATGCATACTTCTCAAATTATCGTCCTATTTCCATATTGCCATGTTTTTCAAAGAAAGACTGCATCAACACTTAATTAAGAACAATATATTATATAATTACCAGTTCGGATTTTGCAAATGTCATTCATCTCACATGGCTCTTATTGAACTAGTGGATAGAATTTATACGGCTTTGGGGAAAAGGAATTTGCAATTGGTGTATTTTTAGATCTGTGTAAAGCTTTCGACACTGTAAACCACTATATTCTGCTTCAAAAACTGCATAAATACGGATACAGGGACAATGTCTGTATCTGGCTCTATAATTATATACTGTAACTAACAGAGAACAGTACGTCAGTATAAAAATTATGACTCTAAAAAGAATTCCATGGAGTATGGGGTACCACAAGGTTCAATTTTGGGACCACTATTATTTATTATTTATATTAATGATTTGTCATTAAATGTAAAACAAATAATCGAATTTTATGTTATTTGCTGGTAATAAAAATATGAATGAGATCAAATCAAAATTTACATTAATAATGAAGAAATAACCAGTGTGTCATCTACATGTTTTTTAGGAGTTCAGATTGACGATAAATTGTGCTGGAAGGAACAGGTTGAAAAAGGTTTGCAAGAAGATAACTAAGTCTATTGGAATAATAGGTAAAATTAGAAACCTAGTAAATCATAAATGTGTCTTAACACTTTACTAGGATTTAACGTTAGACTATGAGGCTCAACGTTAGACTATGAGGCTCAACGTTAGACTATGAGGCTCAACGTTAGACTATGAGGCTCAACGTTAGACTGTGAAGCTCAATGTTAGACTATGAGGCTCAATGTTAGATTGTGAGGCTCAATGTTAGACTGTGAGGCTCAGTGTTAGACTATGAGGCTCAGTGTTAGACTATGAGGCTCAACGTTAGACTGTGAAACTCAATGTTAGACTGTGAGGCTCAACGTTAGACTATGAGGCTCAATGTTAGACTGTGAGGCTCAATGTTAGATTGTGAAACTCAACGTTAGACTATGAGGCTCAACGTTAGACTGTGAGGCTCAATGTTAGACTATGAGGCTCAGTGATAGACTATGAGGCTCAACGTTAGACTGTGAGGCTCAACGTTAGACTATGAGGCTCAGTGTTAGACTGTGAGGCTCAACGTTAGACTATGCGGCTCAACGTTAGACTATGAGGCTCAACGTTAGACTATGAGGCTCAACGTTAGACTATGAGGCTCAACGTTAGACTATGAGGCTCTATGTTAGACTATGAGGCTCAATGTTAGACTATGAGGCGCAATGTTAGACTGTGAGGTTCAATGTTAGACTGTGAGGCTCAGTGTTAGACTGTGAGGTTCAATGTTAGACTATGAGGCTCAATGTTAGACTATGAGGCGCAATGTTAGACTGTGAGGTTCAATGTTAGACTATGAGGCTCAATTTTAGACTATGAGGCGCAATGTTAGACTGTGAGGTTCAATGTTAGACTATGAGGCTCAGTGTTAGACTGTGAGGTTCAATGTTAGACTGTGAGGCTGTGATCCGTTTTGTGGACTTGAGCTCTGCCTTCAACACCATCCTCCCTGGACTGCTACGAGACAAGCTCTACCAGCTCAACGTGCCCGACTCCCTCTGCAGGTGGATCACTGACTTCCTGACGGACCAGAGACAGCACGTGCGGCTGGGGTAGATCGTCCCGGACACTCAGACTACAAACACTGGAACTCCTCAGGGCTGTGTACTTTCCCCCAGGCTCTTGTCCCTACCAGTCCGTAAAACTGATCCAAGTTTGTGGACGACACCACCCTCATCGGGCTCATCTCGGACGGTGATGAGTCCGCTTACAGAGAGGTGGACCGGCTGGTGTCCTGGTGCAGCCACAACAACCTGGAGCTGAACGCCCAGAAGACAGTGGAGATGATCGTGGACTTCAGGAAAGACACAGCCCCACCGTCCCCCTCGCCCTGACAGACTCTCCCACCCCCATCTCCATCGTGGACTCCTTCCGTTTCCTGGGCACCACCATCACCCAGGACCTCAGATGGGAGCCAACCATCTGCTCCCTCATCAAGAAGGCCCAGCAGAGGATGTTCTTCCTGCGGCAGCTGAAAAAACTTAAGCTGCCTACCAGGATGCTGGTGCAGTTCTACACGGCCATCATCGAGTCCATCCTCACCTCCTCCATCACCGTGTGGTCCATCCTCACCTCCTCCATCACCGTGTGATCTATCCTCACCTCCTCCATCACCGTGTGGTCCATCCTCACCCCCTCCATCACCGTGTGGTCCATCCTCACCCCTCCATCACCGTGTGGTCCATCCTCACCTCCTCCATCACCGTGTGGTCCATTCTCACCTCCTCCATCACCGTGTGGTCCATCCTCACCTCCTCCATCACCGCGTGGTGCTCCGGCACTACAGAACGGGACAAGCACCGACTGCAGCGCATTGTGCGTGCTGCTGAGAAGGTGATTGGCTGTGAGCTCCCATCTCTCCAGGACCTGTTCACCTCCAGGACCCGGAGGCTTATGGGTCAGATCACAGCTGACCCTTCTCACCCTGGACACAGACTATTCACCCCTCTCCCCTCGGGCAGGAGGCTACGGTCTATCCAGACCCATAGATCCCGTCACTTGAACAGTTTTTTCCTCACCGCCATCAGACTCATGAACAAAAAACAAGACCCAATAACTTAGTTACAGACTTGTGGATGTAATCTGCTCTGTTGCACTGTGGTGTGTCCACACTTAGAGCTGCTGCTATCACTTAATATCACTTTATACACCTACACATCTGTAAATACAATGTTGTTCTATGTCAATTGTTGTTGTCTTACCATATTTTACCTTTTCGTTTTATCTCATTTATTTTATAGTCTTTATGCATGCCCCTATACTGTAGCCTTATAGTTTAAAGTGTATAGCTTAGTTTTTATCTAGATTATGTTTTATATGTATGTTTTATGTTTCACGTTGCACGTTTGCACCAAGAAAAATTCCTAGTTTGTGAACCTGTTCTCAAACCATGGCAATAAAAACGATTGTGATTCTGATATTTCTAAACAGATCAACAATAATATTAATCAGTGTTTTGGATTGTTTGAACGTTAAAACTATTGTGGCTCTTTCATTTGGTTTGAAATGGTCTGAAATGGCTCTTTGGATGTTGAAGGTTGCAGCCCTTTCCTTATGTCTACAAAACTAGTCTGGGATCAATCTTAATCTCAAGTTCAGACAAATAAACAGTTGAGGATAACGTGTCCTGGATTTGAGCGACCTGCAACAACTATACTTAGACTGGACCGTCCAAAAAACTAACTTTGGAACTCATTGAGAACAATTCCAGACTCTCCTGGGGTCTTATTTATAAAGCTCACGTATACGGACAAAAGAACTGTTCTGCGCCAAAGGGGGAATTTATAGAAATCAAACTGAACGTGAAACATTACACAAGGCCACACTAGGGGCCTTTCCAAAACTGTTCCCTACACCCTTTCACTCAGGCCTCAGTGAGGGCGCCTTCAGAGGTTCACTCAGAGAAATTCGAGCTGTGACTCCCTCGCCCCACAGACTGAACAGCCCACTAATCCTGCAAAAATCATCAGTTCATCATACTTTTGAATTAAAAAATGTTCCCTTATGAGTTTACAAAGTAATTCAGATTCAAATATGTCGTATTTACGTTATATAATTTAGCAAACTCAACAATGAGGCCTTTCCCCCCAAAATAGATCATATTAGGTCAGGGGTGGACTGGGACAATAATTCAGCCCGGGCATTTTTTGGTTTGGACCAGCCCACCCATAGCACAGCAAAATTAAATCTAACGCACCGGCCCATTTTGGAACCGGCCCACCGGTCAAATGCCCGGTAAAATATAAGCCCAGTCTGCGGCTGTATTAGGTCTCATTGTCACTTTTTTTGTCATTAATAAATGTCTATATGACGGTATAGTTGCTCAAATGAACACTTAGGTGCTCCTAAATAAATGTGGAACTGAGGTTGTTTGGTGTGCGTTGCTTGTGGGAATGCTCTCAGCTGTAACACACACCTGTTAGGCCAGCGTCAATGCTGACTCGCTGTGAAGGAGCTGATCACCCACTTCACCCTCACTGAGTGCTCTGTTTCAGAGAGAACTCCACCCTGTGGGCACGCGCCAACTGAGTGTTAGGGGGTAGGATGAAGGAGGAGGGAGCGGTTTTGGAAAGGCCCTAGGTCTAGGCACAGGTTCACGCTGTGCAGCGTTTCACTTTTCAGAAACGCTGCACAGATGTGAGGAGAGATGGGGAAAAGCAGCGAGGGGAAGTCAGTTTGAGGAAATCAAGTTTGGTGCACATTTTAAACAGCTCATTTCTTTGTTTTCCTCAGAAATTATTAAGATAATTAAAAATAAAATCTAAGAAATCAACCAAAGGCTTTGTGTAAAGTGTTTCAATCTTTCGCTTCTATACTTTGACAAAATTATTGTAGTCATCTGTGACGCTCAAACACATGGACGCTCATGCACAGACACTGGAGTGCGCGGCTGCCGAAGCAAAGGATCCAAACTGCTCTGTGCTTTAACCAGAGTCTGACCAACTCCTGTAGAGGCCGCGCTGAGGGTCCAAGGCATGAGTCCATTCAGAGACACTGCAGCTCCATCACCTCCCTCTCTCTCACACCACTCTGACTCTGCTACTCACTCAAGCCACCTGAAGCGAACGCTGCCTCATCCTAAAACTACATACATACAGATGGCTCAAGAAACAATAGGCTATCTGAGTGATTAAGCTCACAGAGTTTATTCTGTAGTTTCAGGAAATTTGAACTCTGTGAAGAGCACTGGGAAATATCACAATCAGCGTCTAAAAGTCTCTTCTTTACGTTCTAAACGTGTATTTCCAAAACTTTTACTGATAAGACACTGAACTCTGTCAATAATTTATACTTGTGATCAGAGAAACAGCGGTAACATGTCAGTAAAGATCCACCCGGCCTCTGCTGTCACTGCTGCGGCGTGTGGCCCCTCCCTCTCTGCTCCCGGGTTCTCGGTAAATCCCTCTGATTATCCCCTCATGTTTAGATAAATCTCATTCATAAGTTACTTTGGAGGCGTGTAGAGGGCGTACCGTGAGGAGGGGTCATGTGCACCTTTCTGCAGGTGGAATCAGTGAAGGGGAGATTACGTGGTGCTGCTCCTATGGAGGGTTTTATAAACCCCTTTTTTTTGTTCTTCGTACGTGAAGTTTGGGTTTTGCTCGTATGTGCTCTTATACGCAAAGTCTTGCAAACAGTTTTTTTTAAATGAGACCCCTTTGCTTCAAACAAATGTAGAAGTGGCTCGATGGCCAGGCTTCAGAAATTTTATCTGGCACCAATAATAGTGGCACACACCTAATAAAAATACATTTTGGAAATAAAAAGGTTCTTTGACTGGAATTGTTGTTGTTTTTTAGTCTTCGAGGAGTATACAAAGAAATGCTCATCTTCTTGTCTCATATTTACAAACCCTTGGGATCTCTTAACAGTTAAATGTGGACACTTAATGTGCATTATGTCCCCTGATTTACATGATGGTGTGTAACACGTAGCAGTGACTGTCCATCAGTAACTCATTATCCTTTACCAAATCCTGAGCTATCTCATCATTTGTTTGGGACCCTGCTAACATGAATGTAATATATTGGGGACAGGAAGTACAGTGCCAATCTTATTGTCCAGGAAGAAACATAGACAATAGAATTAATAGACGACTCCTCCTCACTCCTCCCCGTTTGCCATAATAACAATGTTCGAGGTGGAATCATGGTGGATTTACAGACTCCTCCTATCCTACTGTGACGGAGCATGTTCCTAAAAAGGGCATAAGGGCGGGATCTTCACTGTAGACTCGGCCCTCGTGTGACGTGTAGTTTGGTCGTAGCCATGCCCGCTAGGGCTGAACGATTTTCATTCATTTTCATTCATTTATTTATTCATTCCGGGCAGACAATGGCAACAACAACAACAACAACAAAACATACAGCATACAAATAAAACGATCCATTTCCACCCGAAAGGGAGTGGGAAGAAGATAACTTATTAAATCCCACCCCAATTCCCCATTCACAGCTCACCACATTCAACTTCACTGTTGCATTGCTCAAGGATTACTTTACAAATAATATATTGTGGCGGCATTACCATAGGTAACAAAAATTGCAAATAACTATACAAACAATATAAGGAAAAGAAAATTAACAAAACCAACAATGGTAATGGACAATATACCAATAATGGTAAAAAACAAAATAAACCAACGATGGTAGGGAAACACTGAGCTCTTGTTAACACTATGAGACAACAGCAATTTAAATTAAAGACCCTCATCTCTATATTTTGACCAAAATGCAATGTTTATACAACAATTTGAATCGATGGACAGTTTGGCATTGCTTGTGTTGTAAGTCCAGTTTGTTCCAGAGTTTCACTCCACATACAGACACACAGAAAGTTTACGAGTGTTTTGAGCTCTCTGCAATGAAAAATATCCAAAACCTCTCAAGTCATAAGCTCGCACTGGAGTTATAAAAAAAACCTTGTAGGTTAGGCGGTAATAATTTGTTGAATGCTTTGTATAAGACTATTGCTGTACTATATTTTACAAGGTCATCAAATTTTAACAACTTTGACTGCATAAACAGATTATGAGTATGGTCTAGGAAACCAACCTTGTGAATGATCCGCATTGCTCTTTTCTGTAATATGATTGTATTCTTGTAAGTATTTTTGGAAAATAATCTAATTGTGATTTTTTTCTTCAATATTTAGTTTAGTTTTAGTTTATTTATTTGTTTGAGCAGTTAACCTGCTCAAAGGGAGTGGGCTGAAGCCAAAGGCTTATAAGCGCCCACCCAAAATAAAAATAATAACATTACATTTAACATTTACAAGGTAGAAAATCATAAACAAGGGAACATAGGGCAAAGTAACAATAAATAATGAAGAAAAATAAAATAAAAACAACAGCAAAATAAAGAAACAACCAAAGAATGTGCTACTTTTATGTTATAAAGGTGCATTAATACATACAGTGCCTTGCGAAAGTATTCGGCCCCTTGAACTTTTTGACCTTTTGCCACATTTCAGGCTTCAAACATAAAGATATCAAACTGTAATTTTTTGTGAAGAATCAACAACAAGTGGGACACAATCATGAAGTGGAACGAAATTTATTGGATATTTCAAACATTTTTAACAAATAAAAACTGAAAAATTGGGCGTGCAAAATGATTCAGCCCCCTTAAGTTAATACTTTGTAGCGCCACCTTTTGCTGCGATTACTGCTGTATGCAGGGGTTAAAGTGGGATTTGGGAGGTGGGGGAACTCTTTAACAAGCAGTACACTTGCGCTACATTTTATATTTTTTTATGTACTTAGGTACTGACATGTAGTCATGGGTTCTGAACAGATACTGCACAATACAAGGTATTTGATACTGTAATTATTTTATTTTTCAATATATTTTAATACCTTGTATTATATTTAGATATCCTTTAGTAGGTTTTAACAATCATAAATGATTGGAGGTCTATGTGATTTACTAAATGAACAAATTCTGCTTTTGCCAGATCCACTCTTTTGGGTTCTTCTTAGATGTAGGACTGCAGAGCACCATGCCTGCCCAGAGAGGAGCTTAATAGATTATAGAAACAAATAAAATGTCAGGATCCACTTATTCAAAGAAGGCCCAACCAAAGAAATGTGTGCTGAAACATTACTTATTAACAATTTTGTTATTATGTTCTTTATTTAAGAAAATCCTCTTTCACAGTCAGTGGTGCTTACAGCAGGGCTCTTGCATTACTTTTTCACTGGGGGAAATTTGTCGTTTATCATTGGCCACTGGGCTGGTCAGGGGTGACCCACCCACCACCAAACGTATTCATCACTGCTTGAACAGAATAGAATTGGGTCTAAACATAAAAGTTATATTATATTCCAGTATTTTAAGGCTTTGGAGGAAAAAACACGAAAAAAAACACAGCAATAGATTAATACAGAATAATAAAGAGCCTAATAATAAACTAGGACTACTCAGAACTAAACCAGGATTAAGCCAGGACTAAATCACATCTAAACCAGCCAGGCCAAAGGCCTAATACAGAATGAGAGAGCTACATTATTACAGCCACACCAGTACATTTCAAACAACATGACTAACTCCTGCTTAGCTGTTCTGTCCAGACCTCGCGCTTCATGAAAAAACTCAGTAAATGAAGCGCTTCTTGGAGATGGCGCGCTCATCCACATATTCAGCTTCAGCCTCGTTTACCATGTTAACTTTGCAAAGAGCATCTCTGCGCTTGTACATTTCCCACAAACACGTATTGAATGAAGTCAGAGCAGAAAGGAAGAAAAATGCACCTGTCAAATGAATGATTCAGATGTTATTTAGTAAAGTTAGAGCGCAGGGAGCGAGGTTTAGCGTGTTGACCGGTTAAACACGAGTGCTGGTGGTGCAGAGCAGTTTTCCAAAACTCACGTTCCATCAGCTTTATCGTCCGCTTTACAAACATCCACAACTGAACTGGTGTTCTTACCTTAAAGTCGCTGGTTAAGCCCTTTGCACCGGTGAAGGCAGGAACACACGCTGCACCTGACGCGGACCGTGAAGAGTCCTGCTTCTGCATGGGATAATCCGAGCAAACACGATTCATACTGTCCTTGTGCTGCGATTTGATAAAATCTTTCAGTCCGTCCAACGATAAGCCTCCTGTTTTCTCAGTTTAGCGTCTTACACCGTTTAACAGAGCCATGTTTTCATTTGAGCCCGCGCTAGGAGATGATGGTCCGGAGCCGGAGGCACACTGCTACACAAAGTGCCGCGAACTTGCTGCGGAGCTACGCGAATGGGGCGCGGATAATGCCGGAAAAAATATATTTTTTATGGAAAATGGTCAGATTTTATTGTTTGGCCCCCGGGACGCATATTGAGTAGGCCCAACCTAGTACTTTTATTGCATTGATTTATCTCACAGGCAGAATTTCGTATGTGTGTGAAAATAACAAATTTGCAATCATGAACTTTTTTTTCTTTGTTTTTTTTGCCATGCGAAGGTGGGGGAACGCCGTTCCCGACCGTTCCGCCCACTTTAACCCCTGGCTGTATGTCTCTTGGGAGACTGAAATATTTGCCCATTCCTCCTTGCAAAACAGCTGGAGCTCAGTGAAGTTGGATGGACAGCGTTTGTGAACAGCAGTTTTCAGTTCTTTCCACAGATTCTCGATTGGATTCAGGTCTGGACTTTGACTTGGCCATTCTAACACCTGGATATGTTTATTTGTGAACCACTCCATTGTAGATTTTGCTTTATGTTTTGGATCATTGTCTTGTTGGAAGACAAATCTCCGTCCCAGTCTCAGGTCTTTTGCAGACTCCATCAGGTTTTCTTCCAGAATGGTCCTGTATTTGGCTCCATCCATCTTCCCATCAATTTAACCATCTTCCCTGTCCCTGCTGAAGAAAAGCAGGCCCAAACCATGATGCTGCCACCACCATGTTTGACAGTGGGGATGGTGTGTTCAGGGTGATGAGCTGTGTTGCTTTTATGCCAAACATAACGTTTTGCATTGTTGCCAAAAAGTTCGAGTTTGGTTTCATCTGACCAGAGCGCCTTCTTCCACATGTTTGGTGTGTCTCCCAGGTGGCTTGTGGCAAACTTTAAACAACACTTTTTATGGATATCTTTAAGAAATGGCTTTCTTCTTGCCACTCTTCCATAAAGGCCAGAGTTGTGCAGTATACGACTGATTGTTGTCCTATGGACAGAGTCTCCCACCTCAGCTGTACATTTCTGCAGTTCATCCAGAGTGATCATGGGCCTCTTGGCAGCATCTCTGATCAGTTTTCTCCTTGTATGAGCTGAAAGTTTAGAGGGACGGCCGGGTCTTTGTAGAAATGCAGTGGTCTGATACTCCTTCCATTTCAATATTATCGCTTGCACAGTGCTCCTTGGGATGTTTAAAGCTTGGGAAATCTTTTTGTATCCAAATCCGGCTTTAAACTTCTCCACAACAGTATCTCGGACCTGCCTGGTGTGTTCCTTGTTCTTCATGATGCTGTCTGTGCTTTAAACTGACCTCTGAGACTATCACAGAGCAGGTGCATTTATATGGAGACTTGCTTACACACAGGTGGATTCTATTTATCATCATTAGTCATTTAGGTCAACATTGGATCATTCAGAGAGCCTCACTGAACTTCTGGAGAGAGTTTGCTGCACTGAAAGTAAAGGGCTGAATAATTTTGCACGCCCAATTTTTCAGTTTTTTATTTGTTAAAAAAGTTTGAAATATCCAATAAATTTCGTTTCACTTCATGATTGTGTCCCACTTGTTTATGTTTGATGCCTGAAATGTGGCAAAAGGTCGTAAAGTTCAAGGGGGCCGAATACTTTTGCAAGGCACTGTATTATACTCTGAGATCTTGCTACTTCCCAGTTGTCATTACCATCCTCAATATAATTTAATTTGGGTTTAATTATCATTATTATTATATTTGTTTAATTGAGTTATTTGTGAAGTGTGATGTAAGCCCTGCATAGTGTGGTGCATTAAAAAGCCAGGGTGTAGAGCGGGCCAGTTGAAGAGGGCAGTAACTCCCCATCAACAAACCCCACCCAGCTGCCCTAACAGCTGATTTTGTAGATGATGTTCCTATGCTGAGTGGTGCATTAAAAGACAAGGTTTTGAGCCCGTTGGGAGGGTCCCTCTCAACAGATTCATAACTTGCCTACCCTAATTCTCAATTTGTAAATTTGAGCAATAGAATGACAACAGTTCCAAGCAGCAACACTCTTCCTTAATTATAGAGGAAATACACATAATTGATCCTACTGCGCCTCTAGTGGCAACACATTTCTTCTTCTCTGTATATTTCAAAAGTCTTCAGTTTGTATTTATATTTGAACAGGTTGATATTTGGACTTCGTTTCAACTCCATTTCCAGTTTATTCCACAATTATACACCATTAACTGTTGGGCTAAAACTTTTCAAAGTTGAGCTATGTTTCTGAATCCTAAAGTTTAATTCATCACGTAATTCGTAACAACCAGTACGTTCTTGGAACCTTCTTTGTATTTGGCCCGGTAACAGTTTGTATCTTGCTTTGTATAACATCTGTACAGTTTGGAACTCAACAATGTCACAAAACTTCATGATCTTTGATTTTAAAAATAATGAGTTTGTGTGGTCCAAGAACCCAACTTTATGAATTACTCGGATAGCTCTTTTTTGCAACAATACTATTGGTTTTAATGTGTTTTTATAAGTACTACCCAAACCACAGTACAATAATATAAATAGGGCAAAATCAGAGAACAGTATAAGATATGTAGAGCTTTGATGTTTAAAATGTGCTTTGCTTTTGCTATTACTGAAATGCTTCTAGAAATGTTCGTAGATATATATTTAATATGAGCTTTCCAAGTAATTCTGTCATCTATAATAACACCAAGGAATTTGATTTCATGCACTCGCTCTATGACAACACCCTCTATCTGAATTGCTTCCTGAGCATTGGAATTACAGTTGCCAAATATCATCATTTTGCTTTTACTCAGATTTAGAGATAATTTATTTTGTTTGAACCACTTATTGACACTTTTGAGTTCCAAGTTAACAATCCGACACAGTTGCTGTAAGTCGTCACCTGATGCAAAAATATTTGTATCGTCAGCAAACAAGATAAATTTAAGTACTTGAGACGTTTTACAAATGTCGTTAATGTACATATTAAACAATTTTGGGCCCACAATGGAACCTTGAGGTAAACCACACACAATTTGTCGACAACTCGACTGATAATCACCTATTTTCATACATTGTTTTCTATTTTTTAAATAACTGGTAACCCACTGTAGAGCTACCCTCCAATCCCATAATATACTGTAATATTGCGATTGCGATTTAATATGCGATTATTGTTGCAAGGTCCTCTTCTCATGTATTCTTCATCTAACACAAGCAATAAATCAGTCTGTTTCATAACAAACAATATTAGATTAATCTGAAGTGAAAATTGCAACAATAAAGCAAACCAAATTGTTGCTTGACCTATTCAAAATTCTTCTTAAAAACTCTCTGAACTTAACAGTACAGTCTATAAATATAAATATAAATTATATATATATATATATAGATATAAATCTTTAAAAAAAAGATAAAACTCACTGATCCAGTCAGTAACATCACCCATACTAAAGTGCAGGAAAGTAAGAACAAATGTCTGTTTTAACTAGTTGGAAAAGTTTTAGGAAATCAAACTCCCAATGAATACAAATAAACTATTGATTATTTATTATTTTGGCCAATCAAATCCCGGTCTGAGCTGTGACTCGTAGTTGCTTCAGATGCGCGTTATTGATGGACACGGAGAGGACAGATGGAGCACACGCCAAAACACAGTGGAATTAGGAGCAGCATTTTGGTTTTGGGATGGAACTTTGGACAATATGAAGAAAGAGAAGAACAGTGACGCAAGGAGACGGAGATATGAGGAGCCAAACACAGACACTTTACTTTCTCTTTGACTCGCAGCCATTTAGTGACATTTCAGCTTAAACAGCACATTTCCTCAGCAAAATAAGACATGACACGGACTCCTGCCTCAGATCGTAGTTTCCAACACTTTTCATACAGCAGTTTAGTGTTTATATCTTGCGTCTGTACCTACAGAGCGCATATGCGTAGATGCAAAGGTAAATAAAGGCACATGGCACATCGCCTCCGCGGATACTTAATGGTCATGAACCGTCATTATGCTTTTGAGATAAGTTCTTTATCCACAACATTCCCAAACATAAGCCTCCTAAACTGAGCCACAAACCACTCTTTACTCTTTACAAGTAGCACAGGCTCACCTATATCTATATCTCTGTGGAGGCAGAGACGTGTGAATCCGGAGGTGAGGGAGTTTCTGTGATCATCAGAGCGTGTAGTAGCAGCGAGAGAATGGCGTGATGAGCGCTGCGGCTAACGCAATGCTAACGGAGAAGAAAGCAATAGTCCTTCGCGGTGGCTGCATGATAAACGCTGATATTTTCACTGTACATCCACAATCTACCGCGCACCTTAACTAGAATGAGACGTAAACAAAAGCAGGAGCGGACTTTGCTGCCATATCTTGCAGCTCCATTCACTTCCAAAATCACGTGCCCTGCGATTACGAAATCGCGTTGTGTAATATCGCGATCGTTCAGCCCTAACGCCCGCAACATTAGCTCTAATGCTAACGGCCTGTCAATCAAAGTCCGGCCCTCATTAGTATACGAGATTTCTAAAAATGTTTCTTACAAAAATCGCCTTCGTAATTGTGCCTAACCCAGCGTTATCACAGGAGCAATATCTAGCTGTAGAAAGTTTAGGAAAATTAGGCACCAGGCTTTAAAGTAGTTTTTAACGTGTCTAAAGTGCAATGGTAGCTTATGGAAAACTAGCTTGTTTTCCCGCCCCTGTATGGAAGTACTGCAGCAATGGAGGGCAATGATGACACCTAGCGTCGTCCTCTTGAAACTCTGCTACAAGCGGCTATTGGGAAGAAGTCACGTGGGGAAACTGTGCATATAACCTATTGAGCGAGCAAACAATATTAAATCATAAATATTGTCAGTGAATCCTGTTAGTAGGAACATTTGAAACATTTCTAAAGTGGTGCTCCTGAGTTATGTCCCGGTGCACCTATATGAAAATACTTGGGCGCACCGACACAACCAATGTAAAATGTAAGTCTGGAGCCCTGCTTCAAAGATGTGTCAGTATTTCCTCAGGACACTGTACACATAGTGTTTACACAGGAGCCAGTGCTAACTCCTTACTACTCCTTTGGACTATTCTATTGATCCAGAATGGGAGGAATCTTAAAGTCCTTACCTTGAATCTTTAAATGTCACAGGCTCATTTTAGAGCGGTCACTTTGTAGAGAGACACTGGTCAGAGTGGGAGAAGGTGACCTGGATTAACACAGAAAAGTGATGCACATGTATAAATATGAGCATTAGATGAATTTAGAACCATCTATGAATAAGCTGACGGTCCTTGATAATGCTACATGGTTTGAGCTATTAGACGATATAAAACACTTCTTTTAGATAAAGGAAAACATATTTGTACTGATTAATACACACTCACATCTACCCCAGGGCGTATGACTTGTTAGTTTGCCATGTTATAGCGTAGTTATGACATTAGCGCTAAATGTACTTATTATTTTATCATAAATTGTACTTTTACTAACTCGTTAAAGGCTTGTAAAGTTAGTCATTTCCAGGAAATAAAGGTTAAACCAGTGGTGGAAAGAGCAACTCCTGCAGTCGCTGAATCTAAAGCTGCAAAGTTTGAGATTCATAAGAAAGTAGTTCTGATCTGAAACTCCAGCATAATAAGTATGAATACACCTCCAGCTCATTCAGTCTCTGCTGTTCTGACCTTGTTTGATAAACTCAGATTCAGATTCACTAAAATCATTACAGGTGCATTATGCTACTTTTTATTTGAAAAGAGTTACATGTGTGCGTATTTAACCTTGTAGTGACCCAGTGGCTGTATGAGTGGTAACCATGGCGCCTTTATATTTATTTGTCAGTCATGAATTAATTGTCAATGTCAATGTCAATGTCAATGTCAACTTTATTTATATAGCACACTTAAAACAGCCACAGCCGCCCAAAGTGCTGTACAACAAACATAAAGTACAATTGAAGAGTAAAACAGTCACAAAATATACAACATGAAACAATAAAAATAAAATACATGGGATCTGCTCAGCTTGTGTTGAAGGCCAAAGCAAAAATTGAGCCAACCCATTCAGACATTTAAAAACCATCAACAGTATCTTGAATTGAATCCTAAAGCTGACTGGAAGCCAGTGCAGAGAGGCCAACACAGGAGTTATGTGCTCATGTTTCCTCGTTCCTGTGAGCAAACGCGCCGCTGCGTTTTGAACCAACTGCAGACGACGGATGGAGGTTTGATCGAGCCCAAAGTACAGAGAGTTACAATAATCTAAGCGACACGTAATAAAAGCATGAATGACACGCTCCAGGTCACCATGAGGCAAATAGGGTTTGATTTTGCTGAGCAAACGCAGCTGAAAAAAGCTATTTTTGACGACTGAACTTATTTGTCTGTCAAATTTAAATGAACTGTCCAAAACAACCCCAAGATTCCTAGCCGACTCGTGACAATAGATATTCAAAGGGCCCAGAGCAGTGGCATCACATGAGTTGCCAAATACAACAATTTCAGTTTTGGAGTCATTAAGCTTTAAACAATTTTGAGCCATCCAGTCCTTCACTTCCTGTAAACAATCAAACAAACTTGAACATTGTTTGTGCCTGCCTTCAAAGGCAAATAAATTTGCAGGTCATCTGCAAAACAATGAAAGTCAATTTTATATTTTCTGAAAATTGACCCAATGGGCAGCATATACATTGAAAACAATAAGGGGCCCAAAATGGAGCCCTGCGGCACACCACAGCTGAGTGGGGCAGCTCCAGAAGTGTAAGGACCCAGGTGGACAACAAAGATCGATTTTCAAGGTACGATCTAAACCAACTTAAGGCAGTACCTATAATGCCAACATGATCAATATTTCATGGTTGACAGTGTCAAATGCTGCAGTTAAATCTAAAAGCACCAAAACAGTGGAGCAGCCTAAATCAACAGTTAAAATAAGGTCATTAAAAACTCTTAAGAGTGCAGTCTCAGTGCTGTGACGTAACTTAAGCCAGATTGAAATTTTTCTAAAATGCCATTTGCATCCATATAAGTTTGTATTTGAGCAAAAAACAGTTTTTCCAAGATTTTTGATAAGAAAGGCAATTTAGAAATTGGTCTGTAGTTTGCCAGGACTTCAGAGTCCAGGTTTTGCTTCTTAAGCAGAGGCTGAACAACAGCATGTTTAAAGGAACTTGGAACGCAGCCTGATGTCAGTGAGGAATTTATAATTGCCAGTATATGAGGCCCAATCGCGCCCAAAGCATCTTTGAGCAGTTTAGGAGGGAGACAATCAAGCGGACAATTAGAAGCTCTTAATTTATGCACAACATCGGAGAGGTCGCTAAGGGACACAGGTTCAAAATGCTCAAAAGCCGCAGAACACACAGAAGTAACAGAGGGATCAACCACTTTGAAAGAAGAAGTTGAGTCCCTAATAGCAGTTATCTTGTCAACAAAAAAATTCAGAAAATGTTCACACAAAGTTTGAGAATGTACGACATAGTTTGAGTCAATAGGATTCACAAGTCTATTTAAAACATTAAACAGAACTTGGGGTCTGTTATGATTTGTAGAAATCAAGTTTGACATGTACTCAGCTTTAGCACACTTCACAGCTTTCTGATAATTTGATAAACAGTCTCGCAAAATGCCCAAAGAAACGTGAAGCCTGTCCTTAAATACATGAATTAATTAAATAAACGTAATAAATAGCCAAACTTGTTAAAGATACTAACATTAAATAAATCAATTAGAATAACTTGAGGATAATAATGTAAATATAACAAACAATTATTTAAAAATGGAGTGAAATACAAATGACTGCTTCATCCTTGAGTTGTGCACTTTTAAAAGGAGGCCACACTTTGAACAGCTTTTAGAACAGTCTGCACTGCTTTAGAGCTGTGTGAAGTGTCTCTGTATATTATTTATTTGGCCAAACATATGAGACTCATGTAAACATAATATTATTTATTAATATGTAACATGTATGACTATGGATATGAATGGGCTATATGCACAGTGACCCCACACGATTTCTGCCTGGACAGTAACACCAGCGCTGTCCTTCCTCTCTATGATCTCTTACATTCAAAATTAACAGGGTCCCACACAAATGAAGCCATTGCTCAAATTTGGTAAAGGACAGTAAAAGTGTGGATGTGACAGGAGCAGGTTCAAAACATGTGAGACGTAACGACTTGACTGGAGGAAACCTCTGTGTTCATAATGGTGAGGCTAACGGCTAACACAAAATAAAAATAAAACTAGTGCAAAATTGTGAAAGAGCCTCAGCCTGTTAGTAGTTTAAATTTGATTAACTTGTTTACATTATATATTCATTATTTAGCTCCAAGATAAAAGCTCCTTATGAGCACTGTTGTTTCCTTTGAGAAAGGATTAACATCAAACATGATGTTTGTAACACGTAGCAGTGACTGTCCATCAGTAACTCATTATCCTTTACCAAATCCTGAGCTATCTCATCATTTGTTTGGGACCCTGCTAACCATGAATGTAATATATTGGGGACAGGAAGTACAGTGCCGATCTTATTGTCCAGGAAGAAACATAGACAATAGAATTAATAGACGACTCCTCCTCACTCCTCCCCGTTTGCCATAATAACAATGTTCGAGGTGGAATCATGGTGGATTTACAGACTCCTCCTATCCTACTGTGACGGAGCATGTTCCTAAAAAGGGCATAAGGGCGGGATCTTCACTGTAGACTCGGCCCTCGTGTGACGTGTAGTTCGGTCATAGCCACACCCGCACCATTAGCTCTAATGCTAACGGCCTGTCAATCAAAGTCCAGCCCTCATTAGTATACGAGATTTCTAAAAATGTTTCTTACAAAAATCCGCCTCGTTCTTGTAATTGTGCCTAACCCAGCGTTATCACAGGAGCAATATCTAGCTGTAGAAAGTTTAGGAAAATTAGGCACCAGGCTTTAAAGTAGTTTTTAACGTGTCTAAAGTGCAATGGTAGCTTATGGAAAACTAGCTTGTTTTCCCGCCCCTGTATGGAAGTACTGCAGCAATGGAGGGCAATGACGACACCTAGCGTCGTCCTCTTGAAACTCTGCTACAAGCGGCTATTGGGAAGAAGTCACGTGGGGAAACAGTGCATATAACCTATTGAGCGAGCAAACAATATTAAATCATAAATATTGTCAGTGAATCCTGTTAGTAGGAACATTTGAAACATTTCTAAAGTGGTGCTCCTGAGTTATGTCCCGGTGCACCTATATGAAAATACTTGGGCGCACCGACACAACCAATGTAAAATGTAAGTCTGGAGCCCTGCTTCAAAGATGTGTCAGTATTTCCTCAGGACACTGTACACATAGTGTTTACACAGGAGCCAGTGCTAACTCCTTACTACTCCTTTGGACTATTCTATTGATCCAGAATGGGAGGAATCTTAAAGTCCTTACCTTGAATCTTTAAATGTCACAGGCTCATTTTTAGAGCGGTCACTTTGTAGAGAGACACTGGTCAGAGTGGGAGAAGGTGACCTGGATTAACACAGAAAAGTGATGCACATGTATAAATATGAGCATTAGATGAATTTAGAACCATCTATGAATAAGCTGACGGTTCTTGATAATGCTACATGGTTTGAGCTATTAGACGATATAAAACACTTCTTTTAGATAAAGGAAAACATATTTGTACTGATTAATACACACTCACATCTACCCCAGGGCGTATGACTTTGTTAGTTTGCCATGTTATAGCGTAGTTATGACATTAGCGCTAAATGTACTTATTATTTTATCATAAATTGTACTTTTACTAACTCGTTAAAGGCTTGTAAAGTTAGTCATTTCCAGGAAATAAAGGTTAGACCAGTGGTGGAAAGAGCAACTCCTGCAGTCGCTGAATCTAAAGCTGCAAAGTTTGAGATTCATAATAAAGTAGTTCTGATCTGAAACTCCAGCATAATAAAGTATGAATACACTCCAGCTCATTCAGTCTCTGCTATTCTGACCTTGTTTGATAAACTCAGATTCACATTCACTAAAATCATTACAGGTGCATTATGCTACTTTTTATTTGAAAAGAGTTAACATGTGTGCGTATTTAACCTTGTAGTGACCCAGTGGCTGTATGAGTGGTAACCAATGGCCGCTGCTCCATTGCTGTAGTACCTCCATTTGGCCGCTAGGCCCCCATTGAAAAGCATTGGACTTTAAACACGTTAAAAACAACTTTAGATGGACTTCCGGTGACGTCATATTGGAGATGACACGCTGAACAGAGGGCTCCGTCTAAAAACTTGTAATATCCTAACAAAGAATGATCTTGATGGCAAAATAGCATGTCCAGATTTCTACGAAGCAACAGTTCAAACAAAGGACGCGGAGCGACAGAAAAAAACGACAACCTAAAGCAGTTAAAATTGCCGAAGACGATGACTAGCAAGCCGAAGCTAATATGGCTAGCAACAGCACAGGTAATCCTGAGAGCCGAATACTAGCAGAATTGGAGAAGCTAAGGCAAGAAAACAAAGAGGGGCACACTCAAACCATGGTCTCAATAAATAAACTGGAGATAACAATGCAAGAAATGAAGGGTGACATGGCCCGGCTCGAGAAGAGAACCACGGAGGCGGAAGAACGTATTAGTAGCGCCGAGGATACAACGCAGAGACACGAGAGGGCCATTAGATATTTGCTGCACAGAGAGATGGATCTAACGGCCAGATACGACGATTTACAGAACCGGTCCCGAAGAAACAACCTAAGAATATATCGTGTGGCCGAGAATAGCGAGGGGACAGATATGATAGCCTTCGTCAAGGATCTTCTCCGAACAACCCTGCAGCTGGGCCCCGCCGTTAACCTGCAATCGAGCGAGCACACAGAGCGTTAGGGGCAAAACCCAAGAACAGAGACGCTGCGTCGCGGTCCATAATCGTGAAATTCCTGGATTTTGCGGTCAAAGACATGATCCTGAGAAAAGCATGGGGACAGAGACAGGTTCTGCACAATGATAATCCGATCTTTTTCGATCACGATTACTCCCCGGAGCTTCAGAAAAGGCGAACCCAGGTACGGGAAGCGATCAAACAACTAAAGCAGAAGAACATCAGGGCCAAATGTATCTACCCAGCACAGCTAAAAGTACTCTCCGAGGATGGGGACACGACTTACTCATCGCTCGCGGAGGCAACTCCGATGCTCCGGGAGTTGGGAATCCAGGTGCGGGTGGACGAGAGAGAGAAGATGGAACACGAGCTTGGCCGCTTCAGATGGAACAAGATGGGAGGGAGACGCGTAAATACGGCCAAACTATCCAGTGCCGACACGAGAGCCTTCTTCGAGTGCGAAGACAACGACGAATAATTGTTGTTTACGCCAGCTACACGTGATGTGTTGTATTTTTATGGATGTTAGGATAACAACATGATGTTTTTACACATCGGACGGAAGTGGAGGAGGACTAGCGAGCCGTAGAGCCGCATTAGAGCCACAGCGCCCGCTCTACGAGGGGGATGTCTGCAGCCACACACGCTGTGATAACCACGGAGGACTTGTCACCATCCTCTGTTGAGACTCTGGACCGTTACTTGGCAAGACTGCACAAGAGTTTACCCAGGTTATTTGGAAGTTTATCCATTTTGGTATGTTTTATACTGTTTTTTATGTTCTGTTCCTGTGTTTGCTGAGATTGGCTCGTACCATTTGTCCTTTTATTTTTAAAGCAGCTTATTTCTGTTTTGTATGGTTGCATGCTGTAAAAGAGGTTAATATATACACCATGCATAAAGTAGATATTATATGAGTAATTTATGCTGCATTAGTTATAATGTTAAGGGAATAAGCACCCCAATAAAAGAAAGAAAATACTTAACCAACTAAAGAAAATGCAATGTTCCATTGCAATGATCCAGGAGACACACTTAACAGAGGCTGAACATTTAAAATTGAAGAGAGAATGGGTTGACCAGGTGTACGCTTCTTCCTTTTCTAGAAAAAGGGGAGTTGCTATACTCATAAACAAAAATGTCTATTTTAACCATAAGAAACATGTGTAGACAGGGAGGGCAGGTACGTGCTGGTGACTGGGGAAATTGGGGGTATAAAAATGACTTTGCTCAATCTTTATGCTCCTAATGAAGACTGCCCAAAATTTTTTAAGACCATATCATCAGTGCTGGCAAGCAAATCTCAGGGATTGATTTTGGTTGGTGGGGACTTCAACTGTGTCATAAAGCCCTGTGTGGACAAATTACCAATCGGAATAGGCTCTATACCAAAAAAGACCTTAACTCTTAATGCAATGATAGAGGAGTTAGGTCTAATTGAGATATGGCGCTATCTACATCCTAGAGTGAAGGACTTTACTTTTAAATCACAGGTGCATGGCAGCTACTCTAGACTGGACATGTTCCTAATCTCGGGCAGTGACTCATATAGAGTTAATGAATGTAATATTGAACCAATAACCATTTCAGACCATGCACCGGTCATGTTAAAACTAAAAATAGAGTCACGGAGCCAGTTCAAGTATTGGAGGCTTAATGTATCTCTGTTGAATGATGAAGATATAAAGTGTGACCTTCAAAAAGCCCTAAAAGAATATTTTGAACTGAATGATGTAGAAACAATATCCCCTCCACAGTGTGGGAAGGAAGCAAGGCTGTAATGAGGGGTCATTTTATAGCCACTTCCGCGCGACTTAAAAAACAAAGGCTCGCGGAGCAGAATAATTTGGAAAAGAATTAAAGATTTGGAATTAAGATCCCGACAGACACGTGACCAGAAAATACAAAATTTACTAAAAGAAACAAAACAGAAATTGGATGATTTGTTAACCTATAAAGCTGAAGGTGCTTTGCGATTTCTGAACAGGAAATATTACGAACATGGTAATAAGGCTAGTCGGTTACTAGCATTCCAGTTGCGTAAGACTCAATCTAACAGAGTAGTAGGCAAGATAAAATGCCCCAATACAAACCAGATGCTAACTCAACCAAATGATATTGCAAAAATATTTGCTAAGTACTACCAAAAGTTATATGAGGGGGAACAATTCCCAGGGAAAAGGGAGAAGATAGAGGGCTTCTTAAAATCTATAAATTTGAATAAATTGAGACAGGAGGAGGCAAACAAATTGACGTGTCCTTAACACAGGAGGAAATTAAAAGAGTATTTCTAAATTAAAAACTGGAAAAAGCCCTGGCGTTGATGGCTTACGGGGGAATACTATAAAGCCTTTATTGAGGAATTAACACCAGCTCTGTGTAAACTATATAATTATACTTTAACTAATGGCGACCCCCAGGGTCATGGTCAGAAGCGGTGATTAGTGTGATACCAAAGGACAACAAGGACCCAACTCTGTGTTCATCCTACAGACCAATCAGCCTTCTATGTGTGGATATGAAAATCCTGACCTCAATTATTGCAAGTAGACTCCAGAAATATACCAAGTCACTTATTAAACCGGATCAGACTGGCTTCATTGTTAATAGACAAGGATGTGACAATGTAAGGCGAGCCTTAAACCTACAATCATAGCAATGAGTAGAAATACCCCAGCAATGTTTCTCGGCTTAGATGCCGAGAAGGCATTTGACCGGGTGGACTGGTTGTTTCTGGAGCTATCACTGAAACGCATGGGATTTAATGATGTATTTGTTGATTGGATCAAAATATTTTACAGAAGTCCCAAATCTAGAGTGCGAGTTAATGGTCATTGTTCAGATTTTTTCCCCTTGGGGCGTGGTACACGGCAGGGTGATGGCCTCTCACCATGTCTATTCATATTAAGCATTGAGCCACTGGCAGAATTAATAAGAGCCGACCCGCGTATACAGGGTATAAGGGATGATGCAATGTCCAGCACAAACTTGCACTTTTTGCTGATGACATCTTACTGTTTATTGAAAACCCATCCACCTCAATCCCAGCCCTCCTACAGCGTCTTAATGAATATAGTTCTGTCTCAGGTTATAAGGTCAACACTAATAAATCAGAAGCAATGATGATTGTGGGGAATGGCCCTGTGAATTAGACAATGTGGTCTCCTTTAGAAAGTCTACACATGGCTTTCGGTACCTAGGCATCCATCTTACACCTAAACCTGCACAACTGTTCATCTCAAACTACGGAAAATTATTGAAGGAGGTTAAAAAGACCTGGACAAATGGGATGTTCTCCCTCTGTCATTTCTGGGTAGAATTGAATCTGTGAGAATGAATGTCCTACCAAGATTTTTATTTTTATTTCAATCTCTTCCTATTATAGTGCCACAATCGACTTTTAAAACTCTAGAAAACTAATTTCAACATTTATTTGGCAAAAACGGAGGCCCAGAATACGGTTAAAAATATTAATGGCGAATAAAGAAAAGGGTGGACTCGGACTTCCAGACTTAAAACTTTACTACTGGTCAACACGACTTCGAACAATAGCGGCCTGGGTGACTAATGATCCTGACATTTTATGGGTCTCTATTGAACAGAACTCGGTCCCTGGGTTGTTACTGTGTAATCTTCCATTTATGAATCAATCCTCATTGAAAAAGGTAAAAATTACCAACCCATGGATCCTCCAGACACTTAAGACGTGGAGCCTAATTCAAAAACAAACTAGAGGGACATCAGGGCTCTCTCGGGCCATGCCTATTGTAGGTAATATAGAGTTTTTACCATCAATGTCAGATGGTGCTTTTAAAAGATGGGTGGACAAGGGCCTGATTGTCTTGGATCATTTGTTCCATGGGCAGACACTTAAATCGTTTTCATGTCTTCAAGAACAATACTCCCTATCCCATAATGACCTGTACAGATACCTACAGATTAGACACTACGTGACAGAACCCCTACAATGGAAGACTTTTATGAAAGAACCTACAAATATTGAAGAATATTTTGTTAAATTGTTTGAAAAGAAAACAACAACAGCGAAATAATATCTATAATGTATAAATACTTGAAGGAGGTCATATCGGACAATACTTTTCATATTAAACACCAATGGGAACTCGAGATGAATGTAATTATAACAGATGATTCATGGTTGAAAGTGTGCTCCCAATGTCATAAAGGGATAAATAGTCAAAATTGGAGAGAGTTTGAATGGAAAACAAAAATTAGATTTTTTCGGACGCCACTGAGGACCCACTTAATCAAAAGTTCCATATCAGACAAGTGTTGGAGGAAATGTGACATGGTGGGAGATCACACACATATTTTTTGGGACTGCCCCAAAATAAAAATGTTTTGGGAAAATACAAGAAAAAGGATAGAAGACATCTTACGAACAGATCTCCCATTGGATCCCCTCCTGTTCATTTTGGATGTGTATCCCAGCGACATACTTAATGACGATCAGTGCTACATTCTACATGTCTTGTTGATGGTGGCGAGAAAAACTATCACCTTGAACTGGCTTAAGCCATCTCCACCCAGTGTTGCACAATGGACAAAAATGTACAACATGTTTATTTGATGGAAGAATTAACGGCTAGGCTACAACTTAAAATGGATACTTTTTTAAGAAGATGGTCACGTGTGTCAAAAATCTTCCGTTGATGATGTATGTATGTATATGTATATGTGTATATGTATATATGAGAACCCTCAATCTCCCGGGCCTCTGGTGGAGAACCCGAGCTTGGAGGAATGTGTATATAGGTATATAGGTAATTTAAGGTAGTTGTACCTTACCATTTATTTCCTATTACTACCATTTTATGTACATTTTTTCTATATGTCTGCACTATTATTTAGATTTTGAGTACAATCTCAGCATTCTATTTTGTTTGTTATAATGTAAATTGCCTATGTTTCTGTGTTCAAAGGCAATAAAGTTCAAAAAAAAAAAAAACAACTTTAATGCCTGGTTTCAATTTTTTCAACACTTAATATGGCTACATATTCCTCCTGACATAACGCTGGGTTAGTCAGAAAAATAGAAACCAGGCTGGTTTTCGATTTTTTTTTTTTTTAATCTCCTACTTAACGGAGGTCGGACTGTTAGCATTGGAGCTGCGCGAGCTACACGTCACGCAAGGGCGGAGTCTACAGTGAAGATCCCGCCCTTATGCCCTTATTAGGAACATGCTTCGTCAGAGCTGGGGAGGAGGAGTCTGTAAATCCGCCATGATTTCCCCCTCGAACGTGGTCATTGTGGTAAACGGGGAGGAGTGAGGAGGAGCTGTCTATTCTTTTTAACAGTCTATGGTGGTAACCATGGCACCTTTATATTTATTTGTCAGTCATGAATTAAATAAATACATGAATTAATTAAATAAACGTAATAAATAGCCAAACTTGTTAAAGATACTAACATTAAATGAATCAATTAGAATAACTTGAGGATAATAATGTAAATATAACAAACAATTATTTAAAATGGAGTGAAATACAAATGACTGCTTCATCCTTGAGTTGTGCACTTTTAAAAGGAGGCCACACTTTGAACAGCTTTTAGAACAGTCTGCACTGCTTTAGAGCTGTGTGAAGTGTCTCGGTTTATTATTTATTTGGCCAAACATATGAGACTCATGTAAACATAATATTATTTATTAATATGTAACATGTATGACTATGGATATGAATGGGCTATATGCACAGTGACCCCACACGATTTCTGCCTGGACAGTAACACCAGCGCTGTCCTTCCTCTCTATGATCTCTTACATTCAAATTAACAGGGTCCCACACAAATGAAGCCATTGCTCAAATTTGGTAAAGGACAGTAAAAGTGTGGATGTGACAGGAGCAGGTTCAAAACATGTGAGACGTAACGACTTGACTGGAGGAAACCTCTGTGTTCATAATGGTGAGGCTAACGGCTAACACAAAATAAAAATAAAACTAGTGCAAAGTTTTGAACGAGCCTCAGCCTGTTAGTAGTTTAAATTTGATTAACTTGTTTACATTATATATTCATTATTTAGCTCCAAGATAAAGCTCCTTATGAGCACTGTTGTTTCCTTTGAGAAAGGATTAACATCAAACATGATGTTTGTAACACGTAGCAGTGACTGTCCATCAGTAACTCATTATCCTTTACCAAATCCTGAGCTATCTCATCATTTGTTTGGGACCCTGCTAACCATGAATGTAATATATTGGGGACAGGAAGTACAGTGCCAATCTTATTGTCCAGGAAGAAACATAGACAATAGAATTAATAGACGACTCCTCCTCACTCCTCCCCGTTTGCCATAATAAAAATGTTCGAGGTGGAATCATGGTGGATTTACAGACTCCTCCTATCCTACTGTGACGGAGCATGTTCCTAAAAGGGCATAAGGGCGGGATCTTCACTCTAGACTCGGCCCTTGTGTGACGTGTAGTTCGGTCATAGCCACACCCGCACCATTAGCTCTAATGCTAACGGCCTGTCAATCAAAGTCCAGCCCTCATTAGTATACGAGATTTCTAAAAATGTTTCTTACAAAAATCCGCCTCGTTCTTGTAATTGTGCCTAACCCAGCGTTATCACAGGAGCAATATCTAGCTGTAGAAAGTTTAGGAAAATTAGGCACCAGGCTTTAAAGTAGTTTTTAACGTGTCTAAAGTGCAATGGTAGCTTATGGAAAACTAGCTTGTTTTCCCGCCCTGTATGGAAGTACTGCAGCAATGGAGGGCAATGACGACACCCAGCGTCGTCCTCTTGAAACTCTGCTACAAGCGGCTATTGGGAAGAAGTCACGTGGGGAAACAGTGCATATAACCTATTGAGCGAGCAAACAATATTAAATCATAAATATTGTCAGTGAATCCTGTTAGTAGGAACATTTGAAACATTTCTAAAGTGGTGCTCCTGAGTTATGTCCCGGTGCACCTATATGAAAATACTTGGGCGCACCGACACAACCAATGTAAAATGTAAGTCTGGAGCCCTGCTTCAAAGATGTGTCAGTATTTCCTCAGGACACTGTACACATAGTGTTTACACAGGAGCCAGTGCTAACTCCTTACTACTCCTTTGGACTATTCTATTGATCCAGAATGGGAGGAATCTTAAAGTCCTTACCTTGAATCTTTAAATGTCACAGGCTCATTTTTAGAGCGGTCACTTTGTAGAGAGACACTGGTCAGAGTGGGAGAAGGTGACCTGGATTAACACAGAAAAGTGATGCACATGTATAAATATGAGCATTAGATGAATTTAGAACCATCTATGAATAAGCTGACGGTTCTTGATAATGCTACATGGTTTGAGCTATTAGACGATATAAAACACTTCTTTTAGATAAAGGAAAACATATTTCTACTCATTAATACACACTGACATCTACCCCAGGGCGTATGACTTTGTTAGTTTGCCATGTTATAGCGTAGTTATGACATTAGCGCTAAATGTACTTATTATTTTATCATAAATTGTACTTTTACTAACTCGTTAAAGGCTTGTAAAGTTAGTCATTTCCAGGAAATAAAGGTTAAACCAGTGGTGGAAAGAGCAACTCCTGCAGTCGCTGAATCTAAAGCTGCAAAGTTTGAGATTCATAATAAAGTAGTTCTGATCTGAAACTCCAGCATAATAAAGTATGAATACACCTCCAGCTCATTCAGTCTCTGCTATTCTGACCTTGTTTGATAAACTCAGATTCACATTCACTAAAATCATTACAGGTGCATTATGCTACTTTTTATTTGAAAAAGAGTTAACATGTGTGCGTATTTAACCTTGTAGTGACCCAGTGGCTGTATGAGTGGTAACCAATGGCCGCTGCTCCATTGCTGTAGTACCTCCATTTGGCCGCTAGGCCCCATTGAAAAGCATTGGACTTTAAACACGTTAAAAACAACTTTAATGCCTGGTTTCAATTTTTTCAACACTTAATATGGCTACATATTCCTCCTGACATAACGCTGGGTTAGTCACAAAAATAGAAACCAGGCTGGTTTTCGAAAAAAAATTTTTTTAATCTCCTACTTAACGGAGGTCGGACTGTTAGCATTGGAGCTGCGCGAGCTACACGTCACGCAAGGGCGGAGTCTACAGTGAAGATCCCGCCCTTATGCCCTTATTAGGAACATGCTTCGTCAGAGCTGGGGAGGAGGAGTCTGTAAATCCGCCATGATTTCCCCCTCGAACGTGGTCATTGTGGTAAACGGGGAGGAGTGAGGAGGAGCTGTCTATTCTTTTTAACAGTCTATGGTGGTAACCATGGCACCTTTATATTTATTTGTCAGTCATGAATTAAATAAATACATGAATTAATTAAATAAACGTAATAAATAGCCAAACTTGTTAAAGATACTAACATTAAATGAATCAATTAGAATAACTTGAGGATAATAATGTAAATATAACAAACAATTATTTAAAAATGGAGTGAAATACAAATGACTGCTTCATCCTTGAGTTGTGCACTTTTAAAAGGAGGCCACACTTTGAACAGCTTTTAGAACAGTCTGCACTGCTTTAGAGCTGTGTGAAGTGTCTCGGTTTATTATTTATTTGGCCAAACATATGAGACTCATGTAAACATAATATTATTTATTAATATGTAACATGTATGACTATGGATATGAATGGGCTATATGCACAGTGACCCCACACGATTTCTGCCTGGACAGTAACACCAGCGCTGTCCTTCCTCTCTATGATCTCTTACATTCAAAATTAACAGGGTCCCACACAAATGAAGCCATTGCTCAAAATTTGGTAAAGGACAGTAAAAGTGTGGATGTGACAGGAGCAGGTTCAAAACATGTGAGACGTAACGACTTGACTGGAGGAAACCTCTGTGTTCATAATGGTGAGGCTAACGGCTAACACAAAATAAAAATAAACTAGTGCAAAGTTTTGAACGAGCCTCAGCCTGTTAGTAGTTTAAATTTGATTAACTTGTTTACATTATATATTCATTATTTAGCTCCAAGATAAAAGCTCCTTATGAGCACTGTTGTTTCCTTTGAGAAAGGATTAACATCAAACATGATGTTTGTAACACGTAGCAGTGACTGTCCATCAGTAACTCATTATCCTTTACCAAATCCTGAGCTATCTCATCATTTGTTTGGGACCCTGCTAACCATGAATGTAATATATTGGGGACAGGAAGTACAGTGCCAATCTTATTGTCCAGGAAGAAACATAGACAATAGAATTAATAGACGACTCCTCCTCACTCCTCCCCGTTTGCCATAATAAAAATGTTCGAGGTGGAATCATGGTGGATTTACAGACTCCTCCTATCCTACTGTGACGGAGCATGTTCCTAAAAAGGGCATAAGGGCGGGATCTTCACTCTAGACTCGGCCCTTGTGTGACGTGTAGTTCGGTCATAGCCACACCCGCACCATTAGCTCTAATGCTAACGGCCTGTCAATCAAAGTCCGGCCCTCATTAGTATACGAGATTTCTAAAATGTTTCTTACAAAAATCCGCCTCGTTCTTGTAATTGTGCCTAACCCAGCGTTATCACAGGAGCAATATCTAGCTGTAGAAAGTTTAGGAAAATTAGGCACCAGGCTTTAAAGTAGTTTTTAACGTGTCTAAAGTGCAATGGTAGCTTATGGAAAACTAGCTTGTTTTCCCGCCCCTGTATGGAAGTACTGCAGCAATGGAGGGCAATGACGACACCTAGCGTCGTCCTCTTGAAACTCTGCTACAAGCGGCTATTGGGAAGAAGTCACGTGGGGAAACAGTGCATATAACCTATTGAGCGAGCAAACAATATTAAATCATAAATATTGTCAGTGAATCCTGTTAGTAGGAACATTTGAAACATTTCTAAAGTGGTGCTCCTGAGTTATGTCCCGGTGCACCTATATGAAAATACTTGGGCGCACCGACACAACCAATGTAAAATGTAAGTCTGGAGCCCTGCTTCAAAGATGTGTCAGTATTTCCTCAGGACACTGTACACATAGTGTTTACACAGGAGCCAGTGCTAACTCCTTACTACTCCTTTGGACTATTCTATTGATCCAGAATGGGAGGAATCTTAAAGTCCTTACCTTGAATCTTTAAATGTCACAGGCTCATTTTTAGAGCGGTCACTTTGTAGAGAGACACTGGTCAGAGTGGGAGAAGGTGGCCTGGATTAACACAGAAAGTGATGCACATGTATAAATATGAGCATTAGATGAATTTAGAACCATCTATGAATAAGCTGACGGTCCTTGATAATGCTACATGGTTTGAGCTATTAGACGATATAAAACACTTCTTTTAGATAAAGGAAAACATATTTCTACTCATTAATACACACTCACATCTACCCCAGGGCGTATGACTTTGTTAGTTTGCCATGTTATAGCGTAGTTATGACATTAGCGCTAAATGTACTTATTATTTTATCATAAATTGTACTTTTACTAACTCGTTAAAGGCTTGTAAAGTTAGTCATTTCCAGGAAATAAAGGTTAAACCAGTGGTGGAAAGAGCAACTCCTGCAGTCGCTGAATCTAAAGCTGCAAAGTTTGAGATTCATAATAAAGTAGTTCTGATCTGAAACTCCAGCATAATAAAGTATGAATACACCTCCAGCTCATTCAGTCTCTGCTATTCTGACCTTGTTTGATAAACTCAGATTCACATTCACTAAATCATTACAGGTGCATTATGCTACTTTTTATTTGAAAAAGAGTTAACATGTGTGCGTATTTAACCTTGTAGTGACCCAGTGGCTGTATGAGTGGTAACCAATGGCCGCTGCTCCATTGCTGTAGTACCTCCATTTGGCCGCTAGGCCCCATTGAAAAGCATTGGACTTTAAACACGTTAAAAACAACTTTAATGCCTGGTTTCAATTTTTTCAACACTTAATATGGCTACATATTCCTCCTGACATAACGCTGGGTTAGTCAGAAAAATAGAAACCAGGCTGGTTTTCGAATTTTTTTTTTTTTAATCTCCTACTTAACGGAGGTCGGACTGTTAGCATTGGAGCTGCGCGAGCTACACGTCACGCAAGGGCGGAGTCTACAGTGAAGATCCCGCCCTTATGCCCTTATTAGGAACATGCTTCGTCAGAGCTGGGGAGGAGGAGTCTGTAAATCCGCCATGATTTCCCCTCGAACGTGGTCATTGTGGTAAACGGGGAGGAGTGAGAAGGAGCTGTCTATTCTTTTTAACAGTCTATGGTGGTAACCATGGCACCTTTATATTTATTTGTCAGTCATGAATTAAATAAATACATGAATTAATTAAATAAACGTAATAAATAGCCAAACTTGTTAAAGATACTAACATTAAATGAATCAATTAGAATAACTTGAGGATAATAATGTAAATATAACAAACAATTATTTAAAAATGGAGTGAAATACAAATGACTGCTTCATCCTTGAGTTGTGCACTTTTAAAAGGAGGCCACACTTTGAACAGCTTTTAGAACAGTCTGCACTGCTTTAGAGCTGTGTGAAGTGTCTCGGTTTATTATTTATTTGGCCAAACATATGAGACTCATGTAAACATAATATTATTTATTAATATGTAACATGTATGACTATGGATATGAATGGGCTATATGCACAGTGACCCCACACGATTTCTGCCTGGACAGTAACACCAGCGCTGTCCTTCCTCTCTATGATCTCTTACATTCAAAATTAACAGGGTCCCACACAAATGAAGCCATTGCTCAAAATTTGGTAAAGGACAGTAAAGTGTGGATGTGACAGGAGCAGGTTCAAAACATGTGAGACGTAACGACTTGACTGGAGGAAACCTCTGTGTTCATAATGGTGAGGCTAACGGCTAACACAAAATAAAAATAAAACTAGTGCAAAGTTTTGAACGAGCCTCAGCCTGTTAGTAGTTTAAATTTGATTAACTTGTTTACATTATATATTCATTATTTAGCTCCAAGATAAAAGCTCCTTATGAGCACTGTTGTTTCCTTTGAGAAAGGATTAACATCAAACATGATGTTTGTAACACGTAGCAGTGACTGTCCATCAGTAACTCATTATCCTTTACCAAATCCTGAGCTATCTCATCATTTGTTTGGGACCCTGCTAACCATGAATGTAATATATTGGGGACAGGAAGTACAGTGCCAATCTTATTGTCCAGGAAGAAACATAGACAATAGAATTAATAGACGACTCCTCCTCACTCCTCCCCGTTTGCCATAATAACAATGTTCGAGGTGGAATCATGGTGGATTTACAGACTCCTCCTATCCTACTGTGACGGAGCATGTTCCTAAAAAGGGCATAAGGGCGGGATCTTCACTGTAGACTCGGCCCTCGTGTGACGTGTAGTTCGGTCATAGCCACACCCGCACCATTAGCTCTAATGCTAACGGCCTGTCAATCAAAGTCCAGCCCTCATTAGTATACGAGATTTCTAAAAATGTTTCTTACAAAAATCCGCCTCGTTCTTGTAATTGTGCCTAACCAGCGTTATCACAGGAGCAATATCTAGCTGTAGAAAGTTTAGGAAAATTAGGCACCAGGCTTTAAAGTAGTTTTTAACGTGTCTAAAGTGCAATGGTAGCTTATGGAAAACTAGCTTGTTTTCCCGCCCCTGTATGGAAGTACTGCAGCAATGGAGGGCAATGACGACACCCAGCGTCGTCCTCTTGAAACTCTGCTACAAGCGGCTATTGGGAAGAAGTCACGTGGGGAAACAGTGCATATAACCTATTGAGCGAGCAAACAATATTAAATCATAAATATTGTCAGTGAATCCTGTTAGTAGGAACATTTGAAACATTTCTAAAGTGGTGCTCCTGAGTTATGTCCCGGTGCACCTATATGAAATACTTGGGCGCACCGACACAACCAATGTAAAATGTAAGTCTGGAGCCCTGCTTCAAAGATGTGTCAGTATTTCCTCAGGACACTGTACACATAGTGTTTACACAGGAGCCAGTGCTAACTCCTTACTACTCCTTTGGACTATTCTATTGATCCAGAATGGGAGGAATCTTAAAGTCCTTACCTTGAATCTTTAAATGTCACAGGCTCATTTTTAGAGCGGTCACTTTGTAGAGAGACACTGGTCAGAGTGGGAGAAGGTGACCTGGATTAACACAGAAAAGTGATGCACATGTATAAATATGAGCATTAGATGAATTTAGAACCATCTATGAATAAGCTGACGGTTCTTGATAATGCTACATGGTTTGAGCTATTAGACGATATAAAACACTTCTTTTAGGTAAAGGAAAACATATTTGTACTCATTAATACACACTCACATCTACCCCAGGGCGTATGACTTTGTTAGTTTGCCATGTTATAGCGTAGTTATGACATTAGCGCTAAATGTACTTATTATTTTATCATAAATTGTACTTTTACTAACTCGTTAAAGGCTTGTAAAGTTAGTCATTTCCAGGAAATAAAGGTTAAACCAGTGGTGGAAAGAGCAACTCCTGCAGTCGCTGAATCTAAAGCTGCAAAGTTTGAGATTCATAATAAAGTAGTTCTGATCTGAAACTCCAGCATAATAAAGTATGAATACACCTCCAGCTCATTCAGTCTCTGCTGTTCTGACCTTGTTTGATAAACTCAGATTCACATTCACTAAAATCATTACAGGTGCATTATGCTACTTTTTATTTGAAAAAGAGTTAACATGTGTGCGTATTTAACCTTGTAGTGACCCAGTGGCTGTATGAGTGGTAACCAATGGCCGCTGGCTGCTCTGCTTTGTGACCGCAACACTGGAGGCCGCCATTGCTCCTCCATTGCTGTAGTACCTCCATTTGGCCGCTAGGCCCCCATTAAAAAGCATTGGACTTTAGACACGTTAAAAACAACTTTAATGCCTGGTTTCAATTTTTTCAACACTTAATATGGCTACATATTCCTCCTGACATAACGCTGGGTTAGTCAGAAAAATAGAAACCAGGCTGGTTTTCAAAATATTTTTTTTTTAATCTCCTACTTAACGGAGGTCGGACTGTTAGCATTGGAGCTGCGCGAGCTACACGTCACGCAAGGGCGGAGTCTACAGTGAAGATCCCGCCCTTATGCCCTTATTAGGAACATGCTTCGTCAGAGCTGGGGAGGAGGAGTCTGTAAATCCGCCATGATTTCCCCCTCGAACGTGGTCATTGTGGTAAACGGGGAGGAGTGAGGAGGAGCTGTCTATTCTTTTTAACAGTCTATGGTGGTAACCATGGCACCTTTATATTTATTTGTCAGTCATGAATTAAATAAATACATGAATTAATTAAATAAACGTAATAAATAGCCAAACTGTTAAAGATACTAACATTAAATGAATCAATTAGAATAACTTGAGGATAATAATGTAAATATAACAAACAATTATTTAAAAATGGAGTGAAATACAAATGACTGCTTCATCCTTGAGTTGTGCACTTTTAAAAGGAGGCCACACTTTGAACAGCTTTTAGAACAGTCTGCACTGCTTTAGAGCTGTGTGAAGTGTCTCGGTTTATTATTTATTTGGCCAAACATATGAGACTCATGTAAACATAATATTATTTATTAATATGTAACATGTATGACTATGGATATGAATGGGCTATATGCACAGTGACCCCACACGATTTCTGCCTGGACAGTAACACCAGCGCTGTCCTTCCTCTCTATGATCTCTTACATTCAAAATTAACAGGGTCCCACACAAATGAAGCCATTGCTCAAAATTTGGTAAAGGACAGTAAAAGTGTGGATGTGACAGGAGCAGGTTCAAAACATGTGAGACGTAACGACTTGACTGGAGGAAACCTCTGTGTTCATAATGGTGAGGCTAACGGCTAACACAAAATAAAAATAAAACTAGTGCAAAATTGTGAAAGAGCCTCAGCCTGTTAGTAGTTTAAATTTGATTAACTTGTTTACATTATATATTCATTATTTAGCTCCAAGATAAAAGCTCCTTATGAGCACTGTTGTTTCCTTTGAGAAAGGATTAACATCAAACATGATGTTTGTAACACGTAGCAGTGACTGTCCATCAGTAACTCATTATCCTTTACCAAATCCTGAGCTATCTCATCATTTGTTTGGGACCCTGCTAACCATGAATGTAATATATTGGGGACAGGAAGTACAGTGCCAATCTTATTGTCCAGGAAGAAACATAGACAATAGAATTAATAGACGACTCCTCCTCACTCCTCCCCGTTTGCCATAATAACAATGTTCGAGGTGGAATCATGGTGGATTTACAGACTCCTCCTATCCTACTGTGACGGAGCATGTTCCTAAAAAGGGCATAAGGGCGGGATCTTCACTCTAGACTCGGCCCTCGTGTGACGTGTAGTTCGGTCATAGCCACACCCGCACCATTAGCTCTAATGCTAACGGCCTGTCAATCAAAGTCCAGCCCTCATTAGTATACGAGATTTCTAAAAATGTTTCTTACAAAAATCCGCCTCGTTCTTGTAATTGTGCCTAACCCAGCGTTATCACAGGAGCAATATCTAGCTGTAGAAAGTTTAGGAAAATTAGGCACCAGGCTTTAAAGTAGTTTTTAACGTGTCTAAAGTGCAATGGTAGCTTATGGAAAACTAGCTTGTTTTCCCGCCCCTGTATGGAAGTACTGCAGCAATGGAGGGCAATGACGACACCCAGCGTCGTCCTCTTGAAACTCTGCTACAAGCGGCTATTGGGAAGAAGTCACGTGGGGAAACAGTGCATATAACCTATTGAGCGAGCAAACAATATTAAATCATAAATATTGTCAGTGAATCCTGTTAGTAGGAACATTTGAAACATTTCTAAAGTGGTGCTCCTGAGTTATGTCCCGGTGCACCTATATGAAAATACTTGGGCGCACCGACACAACCAATGTAAAATGTAAGTCTGGAGCCCTGCTTCAAAGATGTGTCAGTATTTCCTCAGGACACTGTACACATAGTGTTTACACAGGAGCCAGTGCTAACTCCTTACTACTCCTTTGGACTATTCTATTGATCCAGAATGGGAGGAATCTTAAAGTCCTTACCTTGAATCTTTAAATGTCACAGGCTCATTTTTAGAGCGGTCACTTTGTAGAGAGACACTGGTCAGAGTGGGAGAAGGTGACCTGGATTAACACAGAAAAGTGATGCACATGTATAAATATGAGCATTAGATGAATTTAGAACCATCTATGAATAAGCTGACGGTCCTTGATAATGCTACATGGTTTGAGCTATTAGACGATATAAAACACTTCTTTTAGATAAAGGAAGACATATTTGTACTGATTAATACACACTCACATCTACCCCAGGGCGTATGACTTTGTTAGTTTGCCATGTTATAGCGTAGTTATGACATTAGCGCTAAATGTACTTATTATTTTATCATAAATTGTACTTTTACTAACTCGTTAAAGGCTTGTAAAGTTAGTAATTTCCAGGAAATAAAGATTAGACCAGTGGTGGAAAGAGCAACTCCTGCAGTCGCTGAATCTAAAGCTGCAAAGTTTGAGATTCATAATAAAGTAGTTCTGATCTGAAACTCCAGCATAATAAAGTATGAATACACCTCCAGCTCATTCAGTCTCTGCTATTCTGACCTTGTTTGATAAACTCAGATTCACATTCACTAAAATCATTACAGGTGCATTATGCTACTTTTTATTTGAAAAAGAGTTAACATGTGTGCGTATTTAACCTTGTAGTGACCCAGTGGCTGTATGAGTGGTCAGCATAAAAGTAAAAAAAAAACAATACAAGCCGCTTTTTCAGGCTTAAAAATTGCTTCAAATCAATGACATATTCCATTCCAAAGCAGGCCGCCCTCCTGTACATGCACGCTGTGATATTCTCACATATACTGTTTATTAGGGCTGCACGATTTTGAGAAAAAACCTAATTGCGTTTTTTCTGACAAATATTGCGATTGCGATGCGATTTTCGATTTTTCAGTCCAATACTTTTAAGTGCGTAAAACTAAAATTATGAATAAAATATTTTGTTACTTTTATGAAACATAGGGTTAAATAAACTACATACATAGTGATTAAGGTAATGAGATTGTTCGATGCTTCGTGATTATTAAATGTTCCCCTTAATGTCCAAAATGACTGAAACTACTGGGATTGTACAAATGAGACAAAAACTATACATTACAAAACTAATCTGTGGATTTTACATTTCGAGATTTCCATCAAAAACTCAACGTGAATGTTGAGACGAGTGGTGCTGCTCATCACACATCGGTTTCTGAATGTCTGGCTCTAAAGAGGAGAATTTCAGTCTCACACTAGAAAACCTAACTTAACAGGTATTGGGAAGGGCAGGAGCACTTTGAGGGCAGACTCTGTAAGCTTTGGATGTTAGGTAACGCAAACTCGTGCACAGACGCACATGCCGTTGAAAATACGAGACATTTAGTTCCACAAAAGCGTTCTCTGGATCACAAGCAACGAAACGCTGCTTATTCTATGAAAATCCGCCGCATATTGACGTCAAACGCCTGCTGTAAAGATGGTAGAATGAGTCGTGGCTGAATACAGTGGACGCGCGTACGGCGGCGGTGAGCAGCGGCGCGCAGCAGCAGGCCGAGATTGTTCGACCCGCCACAACCAGACCCGCCATCAAAGGAGAATTTATGACCCGATCCGCGAGCATGGCTGCGGAGACCGCGGGGGAACCCGCAACCCGCGCATCAGGTGCGCTAATGCCCCCGCCATGTTTGAAATCCTGCACGTTTTGCAATAGCTACATATTGACAAACGGGATGAAGAAAGATTACGCACGGTTCTGAGAAGTGCCCTCCGTGCGCATCCATGTCGTGTGTGTTAGCTGCTTTGAAAGCCGGTGTACTGCATACAGATGTTTCCATTGTCATTTCTGATTGGCCACCAAGCCAGGAACGCGAGATTCGACCGTTTTGATTGGCTAATAGGTTTGTCAATCAAATGTCAGGGGCGGGGAAAAAACCTCAGCCTCCTGAGGTTAGGTTATCGCAGGAGTTAAAACCTCAATATCGATGCGATAAAGGTTAATCGTGCAGCCTACTGTTTATCCTACTGCAAGACCGCAATGGCCAAGACCGCTCCCTCAGCCACAAAGCACAATGGTTCATTGTGCAATCAAACAATAAAATCATGGACAAAAGCCAACACACTATAACCACTGCAATATCTTTAACCTTTGAAAGACAAAGCAGAGACAAAACAGTGGTTCCACACATCAGAACTGGATCACACACTTGGCCCTCATTTATAAAACTGTGCGTGAGACTTTAAAAGTGCGTAGGACGCAAAATTCTGTACTCAATTTTTTTCTCCTGGTTTAAGGTTGTGTGTAAACTCCTCCCATCTCCATTCAACTGCCCCGTGGGCAATCAGTGAGCTGCAAGACCTGCAGATATGGAGACAAAGTGCATACGTGCACCTCAGAGGTTACATTAACCAAAGATTCTCCATCATTTACGGAATATTTTTAGCTTTGATTTTAATTTTTTAAGGCCATCCATTATTTTGACGGCTTAAAAGGTTTCTTCCGAGTGCTACAGTTTCCCCGACCTCCAAGTTCATGCGGGTCAGGTTGACACAGTGGCAGCCTTTGTCTTTTCTGTCAGCGTAGTATTTACTCTCACGGACCATTAATGAGTAAAAAAACACAACATGCTACGACACCTGCAGTGGCGCTTATGGCCTCTAGGGGCATGAGGTACTGTGTATATTGTAGTTATGTTTAGGTGGGTGTGAGGGTATGCCATATTTAAAAAACTCACCTGTCCATGTTGGCGCAGATTCTTTCTTCACAAGGACAGATGGCATGCCCTCAGTCCTGCTTCAACGGACTGGTAATGTAAGTAGAAATATGGCTTCATCATGTGAGGTAATATCAAAGTCCAACATTCAAAGGAGAGTCTAGTAAATCATTGATGAAATAAAAGACGCTGGGGAACAATTAAAGATTACATAAATCTTTCAACAAACCAAAAAGTTTGGCCACCTCTAGTGCTGCAGGGAGTGCATGCAAGAGTGGAAATGTAAATACAGGCATAGCGAGTATCTATAATATAAAACGCAATCGTGGGGTGGGCGGGGTTTAAGGTACATAGGGCACCGCCATATTTATTTCCCAGAACTCTGTGGGCGGCCCCCACGTGACCGTCCCACCGGCCACGGGTCAATATGGACCAAATGCATTGCGGTACCGCTGTCGGAAGACAACTTAGGCTGCGTCTGAAACCCTTAAATGATAGCCTCTAAGTACTAACACTAGCAACTAATCCTTAACCTTTCATGGGGTCAACTGTTAGATCTCTATGCAGTTAGTGAACTAGAGGCCCCATCTGAAACCAGTAAATTGGTAAGAGTTCTTATGCCAAAAAGGATGTGCGTCAGCGTCCGCCATGATAAGAAGCGTCCGAATTGGACTGTCGGTTAGGAAGGCGTTAGAGAAAGTAGCCTGTATGCTAACTATCATAGCCACTTTAGCATAGTGACCTCTGGTGGTCCCTTACTGTTGATTGACAGGTGCACATTTAATAATAAAAATAAATAAATAAATAAAGATTCTGCACAAGCCAAACTTTATAAAAGTGACAAAATACATGTTAGAGTCATCAGAGCACAGTCACATGACAGTGTTTTAAAGAGCCTCCTCAGTAAATGGACTGAATGAAGCAGTTTGTGCTTTTGCTTTCATTTAGTAGAAACTTAAGCCACATGGCTAATTTGCATACTGTAGCTTTATGAAACCGCTGTTGAGATAAAATAAGGCTAAAGGGAAATGTGATGGATCATTTTTCCTTAAATCTCTTTATTTTGACGCTATGTTGTTGCATACACAATACAGTAGGTGGCGGCATGCACTTTTGTTGGTGGCACTCCACCAACAACTTTAAAGAAGTACAGCAGCTGTTGGTGATGTCACTTCCCCTTCTCCTGGGTAAGGACAGTCGAATTGGGCAAATGCTGGGGCCTTTCCGAAACCGGTCCCTCCTCCCTTCCCTACACCCTTCCACTCAGGCCTCAGTGAGGGCACCTTCAGAGGTTCACTCATCAGAGAAATTCGAGCTGTGACTTTCAGACACACTCCCCCTCGCACTCACGGACTGCACAGCCCATAATGTTGCAAAAATCACAAGTTCAACTGATCATACTTTTAAATGAAAAAAAAAGTTCCCTTGTGAGTGTACAAAGTAATTAAGATTCAAATATGTCATATTTACATTATATATTTTAGCTTCTTCAAACTCACAAGTGAGAACTTTTCCTCCCCCAATAAAATCATATCAGGTCTCACTGTTGATTTCTTTTTCATTAATAAATGTCTATATGTTCAAATGATCACTTAGGTGCTCCTAAGTACACGTGGAATGATGTTTAGTGCGTGTTGCTCTTGGGACTGCTCTCCAGTGTAACACACACCTGTTAAGTCTACATCGATGCCATAGACCGTTAAAAAGAATAGACAGCTCCTCCTCACTCCTCCCCGTTTACCACAATGACCACGTTCGGGGGAAATCATGGCGGATTTACAGACTCCTCCTCCCCAGCTCTGACGAAGCATGTTCCTAATAAGGGCATAAGGGCGGGATCTTCACTGGAGACTCGGCCCTTGCGTGACGTGTAGCTCGCACAGTTCCAATGCTAACAGTCCGACCCTCATTAGTACAAGATTTCAAAAAATGTTTCTTTCGAAAACCAGCCTGGTTTCTTTTTTTGTGACTAACCCAGCGTTATCTCAGGAGGAATATGTAGCCGTAGAAAGTGTTTAAAAAATTTAAACCAGGCATTAAAGTTGTTTTTAATGTGTCTAAAGTCCAATGCTTTTCAATGGGAGACTAGCGGCTATATGGAGGTACTACAGCAATGGAGGCCTCCATTGTTGCGGTCATAAAGCAGAGCAGCCAGCGGCCATTGATCGATGCAGACTCGCTGTGAAGGAGCTGATCAGACACTTTCCCTCCCTGAGTGCCCCCCGTTTAGGACAGAACTCCACTCCGCGGTGTTATGGCAAGTTAGTTCAGGTAACCAGGTACCAGCATTGAGCCGCAAGGACGCCCCTCCCCGCTGTGCTATTCAATCAACTTCAGGAAGAAACCGGTCTTCCCCCCGCACCTCCAGACGAGGAACAAAAGAATTCTCTCGATTGTCCCCTACATTTCCATGGCACAGAGAATCCCCCACGTTTTACATCTCCATGCACAAAGGCCCCTGAGTTTTACATCTCTGTGTATGGCGCCTACCAGTCCGGCACCTTTTACATATGAACTGTGACCACTAAAGGTCAGTTAAAGGTCCTATATCATGCAAAATCGACTTTTTGGAGTTTTTAACCATGTTGTTTTGCTATTTCCTTATCAAAACACCCCCAGAGCGGTTTTTGGCTTCATTCACGCAGTTCTAAGTAATCCTCCTGAATCCTGCTCTCTGAGCAGCTGCTCTGCCCTCTCCTGGTAAACCACTGAGCTGTTCAGTTGTGTCGTCACAAAGGAACGGAAGTGCTTTACGTCTGTAATGTAATGCCTTACGGCCTGGTTTTAATTTATAAAACAGCTTTTTCATGTTTTATTTTTTGTTGTTGTAAGAGAGAAATAAAATGTAAAAAAAATTTTAAAAAACACTCTCCGACGCGTCTGTGATGTCCCACGAGCCAAATCAAGCGCACCCACGGCTGGAGGAGCCATGGATCGGAGCAGAAATGTTGTTTTTGAAGACTGAGCTCTTTCTAACCTACTCTAGACACCGCCTGTTCTTTTTTCTTACTGAACGATAATGTCACGGATGCGCGTTTGGCTACGAGAGGAACAGGCCTATTCAACCTTCCTAAAGAAGAGTGCACTCGCCAGAAGTTGGAATTTCTTTCTGGGATGCTTGGTGAACCTTGGCCAGAATCAAAGTGGATTAACTTTTATAACCAACGCGATCTCATGGGGAGTCCAGACTGAGCGGTGAGTCAATCAAAACGCATGTTAGCATGTGTGTTAGCCATTTATGAAACTGTGTTGCACATGTCAACTCCTTATAACTGCATTATGTGAAGTAACTTCACTTTTTGCAGCGATATTTATATTTATAATACTGCAAATGTGGAATGAGCTGAGAGAGGGGCGGAGTTAACTGAATCGAAGCGTCTTGTCTTCCGGGTAGGAAAAATACCCCCAGAAAATACTTATATTTCTCTCAAAAATGAGTACTCCATAGTGATAGAGGTACAATATATCATATATATGCCTATACTTTACTTTGGAATGGCTAAAATAGCAAGATACAGATCCTTTAAAGAGGGGGTATTATGTTTTTTTCAATCACATAGCACCAGTCTATAGCATACTACAATGATGACGTAACCTTCTGTTGGTCTGTATATGCAGTAAATTAAAATAACTGCCTTGAATAAAATTGCTCTCTCAAAATGGCTGTACTGAACGTCTTGAAATAGGCCTGTCTCTTTAAGAAGCTTTCCGACACGCCCCTTCAGCACACTGCTGTGGCATCTAAACAACACTACTGTGCGGGAGGGGGCTCTGCTGAGCTGAGGAGCAGTGGTTGGTGGCTTGGCTGATGACGAAAGGTCCAGAGGCATCTCCAGGAGGTGGGGGCGTTCCTAGGAGGACTGAGGCATAGCTACACCTAAAATGGCTGCTGTCTAAGTTTTTACTGAGTACTCAAAAATATGTGAATGAGCCAAGGCAACACTCCAGGCATGTGTTTAATGAGGGAATGAAATAATAACATGATATAAAGCTTGAAAAAGTCCATTTTACATAATACCCCCCTTTAAAGATGAGGAGCAAGTGCCCAAGGCCTTACTTGTGATTGACTCATTGTCCAAGGCGTCTGGTCTTCGTCTAAACCTTAAATGGTAAATGGTCTCAACTTATATAGCACTTTTCCACCTATGTTAGGCACTCAAAGCGCTTTACAGCAAGGAACCACTCACCCATTCACACTCATTCATACACCAATGTACGCAGACACTGGAGGCAAGGTGGGTGAAGTGTCTTGCCCAAGGACACAACGACAGTGTGCATCTTCAGGAGGCGGGATTCGAACCCCCGACCTTGCGATCATGAGACGACCCGCTCTACCATCTGCGCCACCATCGCCCCAAAAACCATAAACCATAAAACCATGCAACAAAGTGGTTATATGCAATATTCCTGTCAAATTAGAGCTTACCTACCTCAGAACAGTAATTACGAAAGACGAAACTAAATGAAGTAACTTAAACTTTGACCCTATAATTGATAAAGCGAAAAAAAGGTTCAATCACTGGTTAGCGAGAGATCTGTCGCTAAGCGGCCGAATCTTGTTAACTAAAGCGGAAGGAATTTCCAGACTGACATACGCTGCTATCCCTCTGAGTGTCGACATAAGTAAGGGCAAAGCTATTGACAAACTGTTATATAATTTTGTATGGAAAAACAAACCCACTATATCAGAAACTCTGTAATAACCAATCCACTTAATGCTGGTGGTTTAAACGTTTTAGACTTCACTTCCTTAAACTATACCTTTAAAATAAATTGGCTATGTAATTTCCTCAATAGCCCAGAGTCGGTCTGGAATTTCATCCCCAACTTTATCTTTTCCAAACTTGGTGGTCTTCCTCTGTTACTCAAATGTCACTACAAGGTGGAGAAATTGCCTGTCAAACTATCTAATTTTCACAAACAAATGCTGTTAGCCTGGTTGTTAATTTACAAGCATTTGTTCTCTCTGCATACTTACTTAATCTGGAACAATGGTAACTTTATGTACAAAAACAAGTCTTTATTTTTTTTTTAAACTGGGTTGACAGGGGCATTCTGTATGTGTGGCAGCTCCAGAATGACAATGGACATTTGATGAACTATTCAGAGTTTTTATCTGCTTATACTTTTCCAGTAACTCCAAAAGAATTGAGTATTGTAATGGATGCAGTACCTAAGGAAATCTTGATGCTATTTAAAGGATACCACCGCCCTAACATGGAAGCACCCTTCACCATCTCAGTTTCTGAAACTACAATAGGCAAGATTTGTTTTTCCCCTGTGTCGCTGAACCGGAATCGTAGAATCAGAACATTGTTTCAAAAACAGTTCACAACGGTCCCATACGTTACCCACCACTGGAGAACGTATGTTCCAAATATACCTTGGAAAAAAGTATGGACTCTTCCATACAAATATCTGATTACAAACAAACAAAGAGAAGTTACCTACAAGCTCATACATCGATGTTACCCGGCCAAATATAACTTAAGGTTACAACTGGACTCAAACTGTACATTTTGTCACACAGAGAGTGAACCGGCTCTACATTTGTTTTGGCTGTGTCCATTAACTGCTGCCTTTTGGAAACAGTTTGTCAAATACATTATAAAAAATGCCATCAAAGGTTTCACCTTCTGATACCAAGATATGCTCTTTGGAATTAACAACAGTGGCCAATATTATATAGTCAATCTGTTAATTATCCTTGCTAAATTTCACAGTGTAAATTTATGAACAGGAAGCCATTATTTATGATTTTTCAAAACGAGCTACGGCAATACTGTATATACAAACAATACATAAGTCCGACCCCCCTAAAGCTGTGAAGACCAGAGAGCTTCTTGTGCCTTGGAAAGTTTGAATATTTTTAAGTTGCATTCAGAAAAGCGGTTTGACTAAGATGATACGGTTATTCCCAATACACGTCTGTTACTTATCACTAGACAAAAGTGACAATCGTGACGAAAATGTGACAAAGTGATAAAAAAAAAGTTATTAAGGTGACGGAAAAGTGACTAAGGCGATAAAAAAGTGACAAATATGACGGAAGAGTCAAAAATGTGATAATAATGTGATAGAAATGTGAGAATAAGGTGACAAATGACAAAAAAGTGACGACTAAAATGTGACAATGTGTTAGAAATGTGACAAAAAGTAATAACGTGACGAAAAAGTGACAAAAATGTAATAATAATGTGATAGAAATATGACCAAAAGGGATAGTAAGGTGACGAAAAAGTGACAACAATGTGTTAGAAATGTGACAAAGTAATAATGTGACAGAAAAGTGACATATGACGAAAAAGTGACAATTGTGACAGTAATGTGATAAAATGTCACAAAAGAGTGGCAACAAGGTGATGAAACAGTGACAGTGGTGCGACAGTAATGTGACAATAATGTGACCAAAATGCGACACAGATCCTATGTGGCATAGTTGTGACAAGAAAGGTGACAATAATAACAATAAAAAATAAATAAATACAATTATGGAAAACGTAACCCCTGACAATCCCCCAAACATTTGCTGAGCTTCTAAATGAGAAATTACAGACTTAGACAATTAGTGTTTTCATAATTAATCTCATTTTGGTTCAGGTAAATTGGTTCAGGGCATCAGTGAATGATCTTTCAGGAGTCAGGTCCAGTTTCTGTCTGTTTGCCTATTTAGAAAGAAATGCAAAATGTAGTAAATGTCATTTTAATTTAGTGTAGAAAGGCCCAACCAGAGACTGGAGCTGATAATGAGCTTCACTTATAAACTTGTTTTGTACTATGTTAATTTTCAATTACCCTGTGATATAAATAAATACATCAATGAATGTGTAGACTTGGCAACTCTCCAAATGCCCTTTTACAGACTCTGGTGAGTCTGAGATCAGCTCAGTGAGATTCACCTCATGTAAATAATGTGGAGTCATTGGCCTCAGGCCTTTTTGTGACCTACAGTTAGAGAAATGATGGGGCTTATATTTTTTACTGTCAATGTTGCTGTAATTATTTGCAGTATTTTTATACATTTCCATAATTCTATATTTTTAATGTAACTATGGATCATGTGTTCACACATGTGTCCTTAATAAAGATTAAATTAATTGACATGATAATGTTGCTGTGAGAGAGAGATGGAGAGAAAAGGCTCCTCACTTTACTGTTGTGACGCTTTTAAACACTAATTACGATGTGTTCGCTTTGCAAAGTCATAAAGGTAAAGATGGTAAAGGAGCTTATTGACATGCTGCAGTGCTGTCACTTTTCCAGCACATGTTTAGCTGAACAAATAAAGTTTGTCCCTCGCGTTCTGAGTCTCATCTGTTTCAGAAGCTCCTCTCTCAGTCCGCTCCGTTTATTTGTTGAAAAAGTTGATTGCTCCATCCGAAACCGTGAAATTGGTAAGAGGTCTTACGCCAAACCGGATGTGCGTCAGCGTCCGCCATGATAAGATGCGTCCGAATTGGGCTTTCAGTTAGGAAGGAGTTAGGGAAAGTGGCCTGTATGCTAACTATCATAGCCACTTTAGCATAGGGACCTCTGATGCTAACTTACTGGCGATTAGGAGCTATGTGCCATCCCATAAGCCACTGCGCCAATCCCCCCACCTCCATCGCCCCCACCCTCGAGTGATTCATGCGCAACCACTGTTGATTGACAGGTGCACATTTAATAATAAAAATAATTTAAAAAAAATAAGATTCTGCACAAGATTCTGTTGTCGTCCCCACAGCTCAGTCACATGGTTTTAAAGAGCCTCCTCAGTAAATGGCCTAAAGCAGTTTGTGCTTTTGCTTCATTTAGTAGAAACTCAAGCCACATGGCTAATTTGCATACTGTAGCTTTATGAAACCGCTGTTGAGATAAAATAAAGGGAAATGTGAAGGATCATTTGGATGATTCTCTTTTTTTCACCTTAAATGTCTTTATTTGCACACTATTTTGTTGTTGGACAATATACAGTAGGGGGCGGTATGCGCTTTTGTTTGGCTTGCACTCAAGAAAAACAGCTGTTGGTGATGTCACTTCCCCTGGGTAAGGACGGTCGAATTGGGCAAATGCTGCTGAAGCTCTAGTTCACTAACTGCATAGAGATCTAACAGTTGACCCCATGAAAGGTTAAGGATTAGTTGCTAGTGTTAGTACTTAGAGGCTACAATTTAATGGTTTCGGATGCAGCCGATAAGTCGTCTGCAGAAGCGCCGCATCTCTCTTCCCCTGTCTCATGTTGTCTGTAAAGTAATTGAATGTCCACACAAAACGTCGTGCGTAGTGCAAGGCTTTTACTACGGGTTCGGAACTAGCATAATCAACATGCAGGTTAACAACAAGAGGTATACAGTGTGTCATCGCGGGAGTTACCCCGGTAACCAGGCCAGATGTGATTTACGGCACGTGAGACTACTGTCGTAAAGTATCTCTTACATGACATCTCCCCTTTTCAATTCTTTTTTTTTTTTTTTTTTTTACATTCTGTAGCAAAACAAAACCTTGTGAAAGATACTGTAAGAAACTCTTTCATTAGCTGTTTCAATAACACAGAATTTCAAAATGTAAACAGTAATATAAACAGTGCAAAAATAATTAACATTCTTAACACTTTTCTTCTCTTCTATTGTTTTTTTTTTTTTTTTTTTTTTTTTTTTTTTTTGTGTTGGGCAGTGTTCTTCGTACACCCTTACAGATTCAGTCTTTCTACAGGTCTGCATAACCTACCAGACCGTGTGTATAGCAGTCCATCATCAGGTGGGCAAGGCTGGGTAGCAGGCAACGCAGTGTCTGTAGAAACGGTAGGTACAGCCTGTTGGACAGCATCAGGCTGCGGCTGCTGTAGTGATGGAGGTGGCGTGGTAACAGAGGATGCAGGCACGCACAGCAGATGGCGACGGTTGCGTCTCAGAGTTGCCCCTTTTTGCGTCTCGATGACATAAGATCTCGGGGTAGTGCTGTCACCAGCAACAACAGCGGGTGATCCCCAAACATTCTGATGGTCCAACTTGGAGAGAACAGAATCGCCCGGTTTCAGAGGTGGCAGGAGTTTTGTACCATGGCGCTGATTGAAATAGAAGGCTTGCTTCTGTTTCTCCCTTGCATCCTTACTCCTGACTGCTTGTAGATCAGGCCATTGGGGTTGGAGGTTTGACTCAAGCGTCGGAAGTGTAGTTTTAATCCTTCTCCCCATGAGCAATTCAGCTGGGCTTACACCTGTGGTGGCGCACGGGGTAGAGCGGTAACACATGAGAGCGAGTAAAGGGTCTTTCTGCATCAGAATCCTCTTTGCAATTTGTACTCCTCTTTCCGCTTGTCCGTTCGCCTGGGGGTTATGCGGACTCGAGGTAATGTGTTCGAAGTCAAAGTCACGGGCAAAGTCCCCAAACTCCGTACATGCAAACTGGGGCCCGTTGTCCGAAACGACCTGGTCCGGGCAGCCATAGCGTGCAAAAAGTGTTTTCAACTTCTGCACCACCTGTGAGGCAGTAGTTGTTGGCATGTGGAGTATCTCGATAAATCTGGAGAAGTAATCTGACACTACCAGGTAAGCGTGCCTGTTATAATCACACAGGTCGATTGCAAGTCTTTGCCAGGGCCTGTCAGGAAGAATGGTTGAGATGAGGGGCTCCCTTCGCTGTGTGTGCTTCATCTCACGGCAGGTTTGACAGGATTCAACTTTCAGTTTGATGTCAGTAGAAATGCCAGGCCACCACACAGATTCATTAGCCCGCTCCCTGCATTTGGTCAGACCTTGATGTCCGTCATGGATCCGATCCAGGATGTCAGCTCTCAAAGTAGACGGAATCAGCATGCGACAGCCTCTTGTGATGATCCCGTTGTACTCTGACAATTCGCTTCTGACTGGGAAAAAGTCTCTGATGGCAATAGGAACATTTCCTACATATTCTGGCCAACCTGACTTAATGTACTGCAGTATCATCTGCAAGTTACTGTCAGCTGCAGTGGCTAGCCTTATGGTCTCCAGTCTTTGTGGTGTGGCTGGCATGCTGCTGATAACCGCTGCAATGTAACACTCTACATCTGAATGTGTGTCACTTGCCTCTGTTGTGCACTGTACTGGGCTGCGAGAGAGCGTGTCGGCTACAGTGAGAGTCTTGCCTGGTGCATATTCAGCCGTAGGCTTGAACCGCATAAGCCTCATCAACAGTCTTTGGCAACGTATTGGGACATTGTCCAGATCCTTTTTATTCATCAGCGGCACCAAAGGTTTGTGGTCAGTGACCAACTTGAAGTTCTCCAGCCCGACCAGGTACTTCTCGAACCTCTCACATGCCCAAACGCTTGCCAGACATTCTTTTTCTATCTGGGCATATCTGGTTTCGGCGTCGGATAAGCGGCGAGAACAATACGCGACCGGTTTCCAGTCCCCATCGTGTAGTTGTAGCAGCACGCCTCCAATGCCATAGCTGCTAGCATCGGCTGATACAGCTGTAGGTCGGTTCACATCATAGAACTTCAGAACAGGAGACGTAGACAGGATGTCTTTGATGCGCTGAAACGCCTGCTTCTGTGGGTGGTCCCACGTCCATGTAGTCTTGGATCTCAACAGTTCGTATAAAGGCTGGCCCACTGTTGACAGATGTGGAATATACTTTCCCAAGTATGTGAACATGCCCAAGACCCGTTTCAGATCCTGGACAGTCTGTGGTTCTGGCAGCTCTTTAATAGCTTTTACCTTGTCAGGGTCGGGCTTTACTCCTGACTTGTCAATCACCTGGCCCAGGAAGTGAAGTTGGTTCCGTCTGAACACGCACTTGTCTTTATTCAACTTCAAGCCTGCCGACTCGATTCTCTCCAGTACTTTGTTTAGGCGCTGGTCATGCTGTTCTGCTGTGTCGCCGTACACCAGTACATCGTCCATGTAGATGGCCACTCCGTCAAGATCACTCAGGGTCTCTGCCATCTTTCTCTGGAAGATTTCCGGAGCACTCGTGATACCAAAAGGGAGACGTTTGAATGCGTATCTCCCGAAAGGTGTAATGAATGTAGTCAACTTACTGCTTTCCGGGTGAAGAGGTATCTGCCAAAACCCTGAGGCCGCATCCAGGGATGTAAACATGGTGGCGCCACTCAGTTTTGCAGTGATTTCCTCTGCAGTTGGGAGAACATATCTCTCCCTCTTCACAGCCTCGTTTAACCTTTTCAGATCTACACAGATGCGCACTTTGCCGGTTCGTCTTGGGACTGGCACCATGGGTGCGCACCAGTCGGTCGGTTCAGTCACTTTTTCAATGACTCCGTTCTCCTCCATGCGCAGTATTTCCTCTTTTACTTTCTCTAAGAGAGGCAGGGGAACTCTTCGCGCTGTGTGTACTGCATATGGCTCTGTGTTCTCTTTTAGACGTATTTTGACGGGCTCGGTGTTGAGAGTCCCGTGCTCACCAAATGCTTTGTGCACTTCCTCAATGCGTTTGACTAGTCCCATTGCGCATGCTGTATCTTTGCCTAGCAAATTATTAGCTGTCTGGCTGTGGATCACATAAACTGGGAATGAGTAGTGCTTTTCCTTGTATTTTGCAGTCGCCTGAAATTTCCCCATGCAACTTAGCTGACCACCGGGGCTGTTCATTGGTGGAATGTTTGACTGCACCAGTTTTTGCTCAGGGACTAACTTGTTGAATGTCTCTTTCTCCATCACGTTTAAATCTGCCCCTGTGTCGATTTTAAATTTAACCGGTGTTGCGCCAATCACAATTTCAACTGTCCATTGATCACTCTCTCTCTTAGTGTCTGTGACGGCACCTAGGAAATATGGCGTCTGAGAAACAGTAGATGCGTCTGTCACTTCTCTGACTGACTTACTGTGGCACATCCTTTCCCAGTGGCCCACTTTCTTGCATTTGTTGCAAGTTGATTTATTGGCTGGACACTTATCCTGGTCTCTGTGCTTTAGTTTGCCACATCTTCCACATTTTGGTTCACCACTTTCTCTCTTTTTATTTTTCCACTGCTGCTTTCCTCTGTATTGAGATTTTGCATGTGAGACCTCCTGCACCGCTGCGCACGCCTCGCCCTGCTGGTTCACCTGCCTGGTCACCTCCTCGGACTGGCGCACGGCCTGAATAGTTTGGGATAATGTAAGCTGCGTCTCCAACTGCAGTTTACGAGACATCTCCTTGTCGCTAATTCCCACCACTATACGGTCTCTGATGTGCTCCTCTCTCTGTGCCCCAAAGTCACAATGTTCCGATAGTTCATAAAGAGCCCTGATAAACATTTCAGCTTTCTCACCGGGCCGCTGCACCCTCTGGTGGAAACATGCGCGCTCGTGAATAACATTCCTTTTGGGGTAGAAGTATTCATCGTATTTTCCTAACACGACGTCAAACTTTTTTTTATCGGCGTCCTCCGCAAAAGTGAATGCTTTAAAAATGTTTTCAGCCTCCGGGCCCATTGCGTATATCAATGAGCTGACTTGGACCTCACCGTCCTCCTTGTTCAGCTTCGTAGCGACGCGAAAACGCTGGAAACGTTGCTTCCAATCGCTCCATTCAGTCGGGCGGTCGAACGGGAAACTCTCCGGTGGATTAAACTTGGCCATTTTCCTGAAGCCGTACGTCCGTCACCAGCTTCTGACACCATGTAAAGTAATTGAATGTCCACACAAAACGTCGTGCGTAGTGCAAGGCTTTTACTACGGGTTCGGAACTAGCATAATCAACATGCAGGTTAACAACAAGAGGTATACAGTGTGTCATCGCGGGAGTTACCCCGGTAACCAGGCCAGATGTGATTTACGGCACGTGAGACTACTGTCGTAAAGTATCTCTTACATGACATTGTCAACCTCACGTCCGGAGCGGCGCTACCACGCGGTGCCTCATGGGAAATGTAGTTCTAACGTGTTTAATGCAATCACCGGTGTTGAGGATCAACGTGGGCGGGATCAATTCGGGTTTGTTTATCGGCGTGTCACGGGACAATCCTGTAAAGACTCAAGGACACCTCCTTATAAGTCCTTTAGATGGCGCCATACACCTCAATAGGCTCACCTCAAGCAGATACACTTTCACGTGCGCTACGATAAATGACATTTGAATAACAGATGGCTTTAATTACAATAAACCAGGGATATGGCCTTGTGCTCATGTGCAAGCTGTCAATATCTATAGGCTAATAAATACAATTGTGAGACATAAAGGCAGAAGCATCAACCACTGTTTCTGTTCCCAGGAATATGGATCATCATGTTATTTAGGTAATATTGGCTAAATTGTGAAAATAAATGATAAAAAGTGTACAGGAAAATATAACAAACAGCAAATGAATAAAGCCAAGGAGGCAAAGACACACGGGGAATCGATCCACCAACCTTCTGTGCACCAGACCAACCACTCTACCATCTACGCCACCACTTGTCAAAGATATTTGCTCTCGCCCCACATAAAATCCCTTCAAATTAAACACAAGCCCTTGTTCGTTCAAGTTACCAGGGAAAAATGTCCATCAGTGACAATATCTCCCGAGCCAAGTTTCAGGACAAATTGTTGACATAAAAAAAAAAAACAAGTTTCAAAAGCGTAACCAGAAACGTCATCAGTTCGCAATTCAGGAATTCACTGTGGAGCTGCATGTGTTTAATGGATGTCAGTATAGTGCGCTGCACCAAGTGAAATCTTTTGAAGAATGCATTAGATAATGTTGACAATATACAGTATGTTGAACCTGTGCCATTGAAACACCGTATGCTTTTGCCTTCTTTGGTCATACATCACATTCTATCAATTACTGTCACTGCCATATGGTTTAGCCTTTTCCCAGAATAAAATTGTGATGAGGTTTTGTGGATAACAGAAACTAAAAGTGATAAATTAAAATTGTGCCGAATAAGAGAACTGAAACCTAAAACAAGAGCAGGCTGGTGTGACCAATAACGACAACTGATGTAAAAAATAGAACAAGTTTTTATTACAAAACTAAAAACAAGGCTTTAAAATACTATCAAAAGGTTAAGAAATGTTAAAATTGATTAAAACGGGGCACAACGAAGAGGAGGCCTGAATCTCGCGGCAGGAGTCGCTGGGGAGGGGGGAAAGCGGCCACTCCTTCTCCCTCTGGGGTCCCGGGTCCTGGAGCTCTCTCACAACAGGTGTGGTGATTGCGGGGTTGTGAATTGGTAGTTTGCAGGCAGATGGGCGGGGGTTTCCATAGGAACAAACAAGGGGGCGCAACTCAAAAACATGCATAAGGAAAAACACACAGCAAACTAAACAAAATATCACCAAACGCCCTCCTCTGACCGGATTACAAAATGACTTACTTCATGGCTTGTCTTGAAGATATTCAAATACAGTAGGCTACAATATTCCCCTACTCATACCATCAAGTGTAACACAATGCAAAGACATCATTTCATTCCGTATTCCTTTATTGTGTTCACGTCATTCATCATAAGTAAATAGTACGTGCATGAACAGTGAGAGAGAACAATCACATTATTTTGAGGCGCACTATAGCCTACAGGTAGACAAGAATACCAATGTTTTAGCTTGATACCCACGAATCACTCTGCATTCAAAGGTAAGGGTGAACATTAGTTTATTTTATTTTTTATTTTTATTGGTTTATTTGGTCAGGACAGTGCATGTTAATGAACATACATGGGTCTCATGCATGTAAACAAGCCACACCGGATTGTAGCCTTGGGCTAATTTCCATCCGTCGTCCCCCATGCGCACTCTCAAACACACTCTCATTCATCCTGGCCTATTGTACATGTTTTTAGTGGTAGGGGAAACCGGAGTACCCGGAGGAAACCTACGCAGACACGGGGAGAACATGCAAACTCCACACAGAAAGGCCCCGTCCAGGTGGGAATCGTACCCGGGACCTTCTAGCTGTGAAGCACGAGCGCTAACCGCTGTACTACTGTGTAATTCGACATGTTCCGCTCAGTCGGTCTTAACCCACGACTGGCGTAAGCTATTGGTCTTATTCTGCACTCATGCTCCTGTGAAAGCACAGCACCCAATCCGCTGTGGCTGGCGTCGATCTCCAGGATAAAAGGATGGGAGAAATCGGCGTATGCCAAGACTGGAATGGAGGTGAGCTTGGCCTTAAGGGCTTCAAAGCTTTGTTGGCACTCCTCAGTCCAATCTCCAGCAGTGATTGGGGCTGTCTTCTTTCCTTTCGAGAGCTTACCAGTGAGCTCTGCTACCCTGCGATGCAGAGGAGCAGCCAACTTTGCAAACCCCTCCACAAATCGACGGTAGTAGCTAGCAAATCCTAAAAGTGATCGCAGCTCCGTGGCTGTGGTGGGCGTGGGCCAATCAGCTACTACCTCGATTTTGCTTGGGTCAGTGGCTACTCCCCGATTAGAGATGACATGCCCAAGGTAGTTCACCTCTGTCCGGAAAAAGCTGCACTTGCTCAGCTTTGCCTTCAGACCTTCCTTTTGCAGCCGACCTGAATTGACGATCTGAATTGACTTTATTTTAACGAAAATGTCACTATTTCACACATCGATAACATCGATATTTCCCTCTATGGAGTTTGTTATCACAAAAAAACAATCACACGGCCGATTAAAAGCTTCTGTTGCTTCATTCACGTAACTTTTCCTCCTCTCCCTCCCTCTCCCTCGCGCAAGAGGGGAGAAAACAACGCAAGTGAAAGATGCACAACTAAAGTGACGCCCGTCCCCCAAAGAGGAATAAAAAAAACACTTCACCACCGCGAACCTGTTCATATCGTTCACTGTAAAGACTCGTTCAAAAGAGCCGGATCGTTCGCGACCGACACACATAGACTGTTAATCACTCTTGGCGCCCCTATGAAAGGCATATATTGCGTTTGCCCTTTTTGCGCCACTGCTGCAGGTAACAGGTGACGCTTGTGCTCACTATTTGAGCCCAGTCCCTGATTGGTTAACAAGGCGTAAATGAACGCACGTGTAGATTGTGATTACTTGAGTGCATGAAGCAGTGGGCGCGGCATCCCTGCTCTGTACCGCGCTGTTCTCACTGGCTTTGACGCGCGTCTATCCTCATCTGCTCGCATTTGCTACGCGGACATCTTTGCTTACATTTCGACGCACGTCTACGTGTATCTCTCTCTCTCTCTCTCTCTCTCTCTCTTCTCTTCTCTCTCTCTCTCTTCTCTTCTCTCTCTCTCTCTCTCTCTCTTCTCTCTCTCTCTCTCGAAAGAGTCTATGAACAAACATTTCTTGGTGTAACACTCGATCATAAAATCAGCTGGAAACCCCACATAAAAATTAAAACTAAAGTGGCAAAGATTTCAGCCCTAATGAATAAATCTAAATATATCATTGATAACAAAGCTCTATATACTATATACTGTTCACTTATCCTTCCCCATTTAACATATTGTGTAGAGATCTGGGGAAATGTGTATAAAAGTAATCTTGACCCATTGTTTAAAATTCAGAAAAAGGCAATAAGAATAATCCATTTAGCTGGATACTGTGATCACACTAATCCTTTATTTTTTAAATAAAAAATAATGAAATTGGAGGACCTTACTGAATTTAAGATGCTCGAATCCTGTTCAAAGCCTCCCTAAAGTCGCTTCCTGAAAGTTTACAAAATATGTTCTGCAAACGAGAAGTCAAATACAACTTAAGAGATAAAATGAGCTTCGATAAACAATACTCCAGAACAACCATGAAAAGCCTGTGTCCCACGAGACATGGCGTTGAAATATGGAATAATCAGCAGCCAGTATGCACTCCTGTCGGGACGGGACCTGAACCCAGTCAGCCCGTGGCCCTGGTCTCTCCTCTGTCCTCTCCACATGGTGATGTTTTGGAATCCGGCAATCCACGCCCCGCCCACCAGCCAAAGCCGCTATTCCCCATTACAACACTCATAATAGGAGACTCCATTATCAGAAATGTTACATCTGAACTGGAGGGGCAGCCGTCTGCTCACAAAGAACATTACCGTGGCAGTCCACTACTTAACCTGCACGTGATTGACGGTGTGCCTCCCGTCGACCACGCGCAGGTGCGGCTTAGCCCACACGCCCCTCCTATTGTTTCTACGCCCCCCTCACAAACCATCCCCGTCATCATCAGCAGAGAGCGGACACAACACAACCCTCCACACAATTATCCTGTCCATATTAACTTCTTAAAACCCATCCCCAAAGCCCCACCACAGTCCACAGTTAATCCATCTCAAACCACAAGAAACATGGCTCTTTTAAATGTCCGCTCTCTGCTGAACAAGTCTTTTATTATGAATGACCTGGTTTTAGATAATAATCTTGATTGTTTGTTTTTAACTGAAACCTGGCTGGGTGCAGATGCGACCGCGGTTCTTGCTGAGGCCTCCCCACCTAATTTTAGCAGTGCCTTTTCAATAAGGAATGGAAAAAGGGGAGGTGGCACTGCTTCCATATGTACAAACACGCTTGCCACCAAACCTATTTTATTTGACCCATTCCCCACTTTTGAGCACCATGCAGTTGTTTTTAGTAATCCCCCATTTTATGTGTCACTATTTACAGACCCCCCAAAAAATGCCCTCTTTTGTTAAGGAATTTTCCGAGTTTTTATCACTTCTACATAGCTCTTTTAATTTGATTCTTTTAACTGGTGATTTTAATCTACACATAGATCATCTTTTAGACCCTGTTGCTAGGGAATGTTCTTAATTATATGGATTTTACCCAACATGTCACGCAGCCGACTCACGACAGAGGACACAGTCTGGACCTGGTCATCACGTATGGCCTGGTCATCACGTATGGCCTGGTCATCACGTATGGCCTGGTCATCACGTATGGCCTGGTCATCACGTATGGCTCATCACGTATGCCTGTCCACAGCTGTGTCTTCTGTCGTTGACTTGGCCGTCTCTGACCATTACTGTGTGTTTTTTAATGTCACCAGTTTTACCCAGCGGGAGACCTCGGTAAGAGCTGTGAGGAAACGTCATCTCACCCCTGAAGTGGCTGCAAATTTTATCGATGTTTTAGAGAAATGTTCTCCTATTGTTCTACCTGCCCCCTGTGATTTTATTATTGAACATTTTAACAGCAAACTCAGGTCAGCGCTTGATTCTATCGCTCCTTTAAAATTCAAGAAACTCCCCACAAAACCAATTCCTCCGTGGAGGAATGAGGAAATTAAACGACTCAAAAGACAATGCAGGGTGGCAGAGAGAAAATGGAGAAAAATAAAATTACCATAAACTACCAAATATTCCGTGAACAACAAACAAATTACAATAACACAGTAAGAAACACCAGAAACAATTATTTCTCAAAAATTATTAACAATAATAAAAACAATCCCAAGGTACTCTTCTCTACAATAGAACATCTGATCAATCCTGATTTTAACAAGACCAACTTTACTCCAAGTGATTCCCTTTGTGAGGTGTTTGCAGACCACTTCAGGGGAAAGATAGACACGATCAGATGTAATATTTTATCTACTCAAAATAATACGGTTTTAAATGCATCTGGTTGTCTACTTGTTCCAGGGGAAACACTGCACAGTTTTGTCCTGGTTAATGCTGAGATGCTTGATAAAGTTTTCTCCTCAGTGAGGCCCACCACATGTCTTTTAGACCCGGTCCCAACCTCGTTTTTTAAAACATTTTATGGATCTTTTAGAGATGAACTTTTAAACATGATGAATTGCTCTCTTCAGACGGGGGTCTTCCCTGCTGCCTTTAAAGGGGCGGTGGTGAAGCGCCTGTTGAAGAAGAGCAATTTGGACGGTAATGATTTTAACAATTTTAGACCGATATCCAACTTACCATTTTTAAGCAAAATATTAGAAAAACTTGTTTTTACCCAACTTAGTGATTTTATAAATGCACATAACGTCCTTGAGAAATTTCAGTCTGGCTTTAGGGTAAACCACAGCACCGAGACGGCCCTTTTAAAGATTTTAAACGATTTTAGATTAAATTATGATTCTAAAAAGTTGACAGTGTTGGTTCTACTGGATCTGAGCGCTGCCTTTGATACAGTCGACCATACTATTCTTTTAACTCGTTTAAAACACATCGGCCTCTCTGGTGTTGTCCACAAATGGTTTACATCCTACCTCACAGACAGGACATTCATGGTAAGTGTGGATCCATACAATTACATGTGGCGTGCCCCAGGGTTCGATTTTAGGGCCAGTGCTTTTTAACCTGTATATGCTCCCTCTTGGTGATGTCATCAGGAGACATGGAGTCAACTTTCATAGTTACGCTGATGATACACAGTTGTACATCTCCATGTCTCCTGATGACACCAGGCCAATGGATGCACTTTATAACTGCATTTTAGATATAAAATCCTGGATGGCAGAAAACTTTCTCCAGCTTAACCAGAACACAACTGAAGTTTTAGTCGATCGGTCCTGAGGCCCAGAGAGAGAAACTTTTACCCAAACTACAGTCATTGTCTTTTAATCCTTCCTCACAGGTGAAGAACCTGGGCGTGATTTTTGACTCTAATGTGATACACATTAAGAATATCACAAAGATAGGTTTTTACCATCTAAAGAACATAGCCAGAGTCCGCCCCATTCTCTCTCGGACCAACACGGAGACGCTAATGCATGCTTTTATCACCAGTCGTATCGACTACTGCAATGCCCTGCTCTCTGGTCTTCCCAAAAAGAGTATCTCAGGTTTACAACTTTTACAAAATTCAGCAGCTCGTGTCCTGACAAAGACCAGGAGGCGGGACCACATTACACCGGTTTTAGAGTCGCTGCATTGGCTCCCCGTGTGTCTCAGGATCGATTTTAAAGTTCTTTTAATGGTTTTTAAATGTCTTAATGGTCTTGGTCCTTCTTATCTTTCAGAAATACTTTTACCTTATGAACCTTCGCGGTCCCTGCGCTCCTCTGGCAGGGGTCTGCTAGTTATTCCTAAAGTCAACAGAAAGACTCACGGCGAGGCGTCGTTCCAGTGTTATGGCCCTCGCCTCTGGAACGACCTGAGGAGGAGCTCAGGACCGCAGAGAACGTTCATGTCTTTAAGAGCAGGCTCACGACCCACCTTTTTAGTTTAGCTTTTAACTAATATTTATTTATATTAACTTTATTTATTTGTTTTAGTTCTATACAATTATTTCTTTAGTTCCACTCTTTTTTATTTATTTATTTTATTTTATTTATTTATTTTTATCTTGTGCTATTCCAGACTTTTAGCCGAGTTTTAGCTGTTTTAATTGATCTTTTATTTTTATGTTCTCCCAGTGTTTCCTCTGAGGGAGCCCTCTGCCCCGGGAGTGCTGGTTGGCTGTGGCCGTGCGGGCGCTCTCCTGTGGGTGCCTGGATGGAGGTTGGACGTCTCTCCTACACCTCCTCCGGGCGCCCTGTGTTGGCGCTCTGTGGCTGAGGCCGATGGGCTGCTCTCGGTGCAGACGGCTCCTTGGATGGTGTTTCCTCTTTCGGTTCATCTGTACTCAGCCTTATGTCCCCCACTTTATGTCCATTTTTACTTAAGACTTTTAACAGCTGGGCTGTCTGTATGTATATGTGTCTGTATGTGCTGGTGGGGTAGGGGGAGTTGGGGGTTGTTGTTATTTATGTATATTTGCTGGTGGGGACTATTTTAATGATTTTTTAAGCACTGTAAAGCACTTTGTGTTACATTTTGTATGAAAAGCGCGTTATAAATAAAGTTTGATTTGATTTGATTAATCTAGATCAAAACATCAAACTTTGCAATAACCTGGTACATTTTAAAAAAGTTTACAAAGAGTTTATATGTCTTAGATATGAGTTGTAGCACATTCTTTTGTTGTTGTTTCTTTACTTTGCTGTTGTTGTTTTTTTATTGTTCATTATTTGTTGTTACTTTGCCCTATGTTCCTTTGTTTATGATTTGCTACCCTGTAAATGTTAAATGTAATGTTATTGTTTTTATTTTTGGAGTGGCCACTTATAAGCCTTTGGCTTCGGCCCACTCCCTTTGAGCAGGTCAACTGCTCAAACAAATAAATAAAATAAATAAATAAAAATAAATAAATAAAAATCCCCATATAACCGTGAATTAACCCTGTATGTTCCGGACCTTTGCATGACCTTTTTTTTTTTTCATTTCGGACCATTTCGGACAAATTTAATTCGTGACCCCTGCTCTAAAATCTCTGGAGTGTCCTTTCCCAGAACCACTATGTCATCTAAGTACACTAGACAGGTCTGCCACTGCAACCCAGCCAACACCCGGTCCATGAGTCTTTAGAAAGTGGCCGGGGCGTTGCAAAGCCCAAACAGCATCACATTCCACTTGAAAAGTCCCTTGTGTGTACAGAAGGCTGCAGCTTTACGGTACCTGCCAGTACCCTGAAGGTAAGTCAAGTGTGCTAAAATACCTGGCAGTGGACAGTGTGTCAAGAGTGTCCTGCATACGCGGCAGTGGATACGCATCCACACCCGCGTCGAGACTCTGTTGAAGCTGCTGGTCAGGAGCGAGCTGCTCTTCGGCGGCCATTCTGCGGGGAGGCTGATTGACTGGAGGCCCTGGCGTGGTCTGGATGTCATGCTGCACGATGTTGGTGCGGCCGAGGTCAGTAGGGCCGGTAGAGAAGATATCGGAGTAGGAATGTAGCAGATGGGTGAGTTTGTTGTGGTCACCCTCCGACAAGATGGAGCAGCTCTCACCATACATGACCTACAAATGGGAAGGAACAGAAACAGTTAATGGGCCCCGGCTTGGACGGGGGCAAGGTTGGTGCCGACTCCAAGGTGGCCACCACCTCAGCAGGCTGAAGGACACCGGCCATGGCTCCCCTCTTCAGAGTGACAGGCATAGACCCTGGGTTGAAGATGGGAATGCCGGCGGACTTTAGTGGTTGGACGACAGCGTGGGCCACCAGGACACAGTGTTTCTCGATGAAGGCCTTGGTTGGACTGAGTATCAGGTCTCCACCGGTTTGAGAGTGGAGGCTGGCAGACCCAGGTACCACATACTCACGACCAGGTTCCAGGACAATGGTGCGGGCAATCCGGACGACATGGGCGGCAGCAGGCTGGCAATTGGGGTCGTAGCGTGGAACTTTTACGTTGAAGAGGGATATCTCTCGGCGGCCGTAGTCCAGGCATGCATTGGACTGCCGCAGGAAGGGATGTCCCAGGATGACTTCGGTGCTTCGGGCGGTGTCGGCCATGATGAAATTTCCATCCGTTTTTCTGCTCCCCACGAAGACAGGCAAGACAACTTCACCCAGGATAGATAAACCTTCAGGCCCTATTCCCTGCAGAACCGTGGTGATGGATGGCTGTACAGGCGGCCTGGACTGGGTTGGCAGAGAGTTGAAATGGTGTAGGGGCAGCAGCACGTTTCGTCTCGCTCCAGAATCCAACAGAGCACAACGTCTTAGTTCAGGTATCATAATCTGAACACACATATCTTGGCTTTTACTGCATACAATCACTGCCCCAGTGTCAGAAGATGGGTTAGGAATTAAACTCACTTGCCTTTGCTGGGGGCGACGTGGAGAGGGACACTGCTTCTGTTCTGGATATGTCCCACGCCGGAGCTGTTGTGACAAACGACCTCCTCTGAGGTCACTTTGCTGGTCACAGTCTTATTTGGATGTTGTTGACGAGCTTTTGGCGCCCTCTGTGTGTGCTGGACGGAAGTAACAGGAACGCACCTAGGTTGATCGCACTCAGAGGCTGGGGACCCAGCCCTGGATCATCTGTGTTACGGCCCTGGCTGCTTTCTTTGTGGTCTCGTACCGGTGGGCAATGTCATAGGTGTACGAGGCTTTTCTTCGAGGAGCTTTTGGATAATGTCAGCGTCGGTCATAGCATTAATGAAAATCTCCACAGCTACACAGTCCTGTTCCAGTTCAGTACGGTCACCATACACAATAGCGACCTTAGATGTCATCTCGGAGTGTGTGCGTGGTTTCACCTTGTTTCCTGACTCTCTGCCTCAGCTCGTTGCCAACAGCTGCAGCGTGCTCGGAACGCGGCCCATATGCAGCGTCCACTTCCTTCACAATGTGCTCGTAGCTCCAGTTAGCAGAGTTGGGGTTCTTGTGGACAATACCGCCAGCAGCACCACTTAAACTGAATCAGAGTTGAATAGCTTTAGTCTCTTCTGACCAGTGACTGGCTCTGGCACATGTTTCAAACTGGTAAATAAAGCCTTTCCACGAACCTGTCCCATCAAAGTTACCGGGTCGCAGAGTAATAACATTCTTCATCACTGCTATCTGCGCATTCCTCCACAGCCCGGGCGGCGGGGCGCTGACTTTGCCCGCCTATAACTGGGACGACCTGGGTCACATTCATGGGCACTCACACTTGGCCTCCCAGGAAGACACGGGTATGGGCTGGAACTTAGAACCGGAGCGCCAAACCTGATGGCAGCATCTGGCAGAAAAAATGGCCCGCTGTGGGGTTGAGTAGGCAAACAGGCTGCACAGTCACAGTTAATGGGCTTATGAAGAGTCTGGAAAACTGAGTTTTCATTCACATCGTACTTTGTCACAAATGGGGTTAATTTGTAGTTGTCAAAATAATGGAAGGTCCTAGATTGACAACCGACCGTGTCCGCGGGGGTCAGGAAGGGGTTTGTGTGTGCCGATGGTGGCGGGGTGTGCGGCCATATCGCCCCTTGTTGCTGTGTCGGCCAGCGGTGCTCGTTCTGCGCGGCTAATAGCTCCATGCTATTGACAAACGGGTTGATCATGTTTCTATTACGACCCATCATATTCAGCATAGCTCTTTCAGTCTCTGACAACTCTGGCCAAAACGGGTTGGTGCTCTTGTTATGCTCTGTTACCTTTGAACGTGTTTTAAAATCCGCATTGCCATTTTCACGGTAAACAGGCGCCGCCATTTTCTTGTTCGGTCACTGCTGTTTTCTTTTGTCGTGGTGCCTGGAGTTTCTCCGGACTTGCAAAGACGGATCCCGGACTCGAGCCCCCAGTGTTACTTTTCTTCCCCTGCCCAGTGATCTCTTAACTGTAGTACAGAGGCTGAACAGGCGTAGTACTCGTTAGACATATTTGTATTCAAAAATAGAAGAACAGGAGCATGACAGAGGAGCCGTAATGTAGAGTGGCCGCTGCAGAAGATGACACTGACAACCCACAATGCACTGCTCTTAAAGGGCAAGGCTTGGCCTGTAACAATAGGCTTCACCTTAAAGACATGATGACAGAGCTAAATGGAATGATAAAGCATGCCCGCTCATCTTACTCGTCAAATCTTGTTTCTTGTAGTAAGAAAAACCCTAAAGTTCTGTTTGATACAATTGAAAACCTTGTTGCCCTGTCAGCTCCTCATGTGCCTGTGTACACACAGGAGGACTGCAATCATTTTCTAAACCGCTTTGTGAACAAAATACATGACAGCTGGGCAAGCATCATCCCCCTCAAACCGCTTATGTACTGTGTCTCCTATATGCTGGTGGGTCAGCCTACAGGATGTGGAGGCTGTAATGGGCGAGGTGAAACCCTCATCGAGTCCTGCTGACATTGTACCTACATCTTTGATTTTAAAGGTTTTTGATGTTGTCGGCCCTTGTGTTGCAAAACTGATAAATCTTTCGCTTGAATCTGGTCTGGTCCCCAGCTACTACAAACACGCTGTGGTATATCCAATACTTAAAAAGCCAAACCTCGATCCTGTGCAGCCAAAGAATTACAGGCCCATATGTAAGCTTCCCTTTGTTTCCAAAATCTTGGAAAAAGTAGTAGCGAATCAGCTAACTTCATATTTGGAACAGCATGATTCCTACGATAAATTTCAATCTGGCTTTCGAAAGGTGTACTCCACTGAAACAGCCCTACTGAAAGTTTCAAATGATGTGATGATGGCTGCAGACTCCGGTACAGTCCTGGTATTACTTGATTTGACATCCGCATTTGATACTGTACATCACACAGTCTTGATTGACAGACTTACATCTGAGCTTGGGTTTTCTGGGTCTGTTCTACAGTGGTTTTCCTCTTACATAAAAGGAAGAACTTTTAATGTTGTAATCAACGATATAATGTCGGGTGTGTCTCACCTGTCTTGTGGAGTTGCTCAGGGCTCTATTTTGTTTTTGCTGTATCTGTTGCCTCTTGGTCGCCTCATCTCGTTTTAAAAATGTGTCACTTTTACGCTGATGACATTCAGTTGTATTGCTCTTTCAATGACTCAGAGTTTCATCTCTTATCTGTTTTTGGAATGTGTGACAAAACTGAAACTGTTCATTGCTCCTGACAAAAAGATTCCCCTGATCAAAAGCCACCTTGGTGCTCTGGGCTCGTCCGGTAGAACCAACCTCAGAAACCTTGGGGTTATGTTTGATCAGGCCATGTCCTTGGAGGGTCACACTCGTCAGCTGACCAAAAACTGTTTTTATCACATGAGAAATATCTCAAAAATCAGGAGGATGTTTTCAAAATCAGACCTTGAGACAATTATTCATTCCTTAATTTCATCTCATTTTGACTACTGCAGTTCTGTCCTCACCTGCCTGGATAAGACCGCCCTCAGCAGACTTCAGATGGTACAGAATTCTGCTGCCCGGCTTCTGACTGGTACACCAGATCAGCCCACATCACCCCGGTCTTGTCAAATCGTCATTGGCTAAAGTTCTGGTCCTCACTTTCCGGGCGTTGCATGGTCAAGCCCCTCAGTATATCGCTGACATGTTGTGCCCTTATGTGGCTGGGAAAGCACTCAGATCTTCAGATCTTCAGGCCAAAGTCTCCTGAAAGTCCCCAAGACCCACTTTAAAACTCGGGGGGGCCTGTCCTTTCAGGCTGCAGTCCCAAAACTGTGGAATGACTTACCCCTGTCCCGTCATGTGCTCGACTCTGTTGATACGATGATCAAAAGCACTTGAAGACTGTGCTATTTAGGAAAGCTTTTGGTTGATGAGTTGTCACCTTTTGCTTATTATTTTATATTATTCTTGTTATTGTATGAATTTTATTATGTCATTTTACTGCTACCATGTTTGTACAGCACTTTATGATTGTAACTGTGAAAAGCGCTTTATAAATTAACTTTACTTACTTACTAGCTCGTTCAGTTTATATGCTGCAAGAGAAATGTGAAGTTTGATGAAGTCTGTTTTATGGGAAATGATGAAAAGGTAAAAACCATGACTGGCTTTCCGTCGTTTGAAAAACTGAACATTATATTTACAAGTGTTGAAGCTCATTTGATGATTAATGCTGCACTAAGTCCATTTGAACAATTTATTATGACTTGAATGTTACTTTAACTTTTCTGTCATTTATTTTTGGTAGAAGTCTGTCTTCAACATCACGTGTTTTCATCATTGTTTAAATGTTATGTACATCCGTCTGGTTCCTGCATTAACACGTTGGCCGGGAAGGGGCAAAAATGTGTTTGCATCATTGATTGTTTTGACATTTTTATTGACTGCCCTTAAAATGTTTCTTGCACGGTCACAAACATATTCAAGTTACAAGTCACATAACACCATGAAGTATTTAATAGTTACCCCACAGGGGACTGTAGCCTTTATATCTGTAACATATTGTAAATAATAGTGGTTTCTTGAAAAAATTGTTGTTGTAGTTTAGTCATAGCTGACAGGGGCTTCACCGTTTCAGATTCTATTGCTTTATATTCGGCAGTTCTTAGAATTCCAACATTTACGAAGGGAAAAACTCAACTTAGCATCGCTCAGGAGACATGTTGAACGTGTAATAGGGCACGCACGGAAACATATAGTATATTGGGAGGGCCAATACCAATTTCCTTATTAGAGGTGAATGGAAAAGAAATGTTAGATAAAGTGGTCCATGTTTGTGCTTTAACTAATATCCCAGAGTCTGTTGTACCTTTTGAATAACTCAAAGTATACACTTTTACAAGCACTCAAATGTTTTACTATTGTGAGATGTCAATTCAAACAACCTCAGCAAAGCATTAATAAATCTAAATGTTTAAACTTTGAAATAAACTCTTGTGTCCTCTTATGCTGTCTTTGAACAATGTTAATCATCTTTATACATGAAGAAAACAAAATATTTATAGGTTGTGTTCATATTCTACATTGTAATTTCAGTTGGAAGTTTTTTGACGGAAATTTCAAAAAACAAATTCGCAAATGTTCTAGGTATTTGATAGTGACTGGATTCACAAACCTGCCATATTACGCTTATGGCTGAAAGTCCTTTCTGTTGGTATGACATGTTTCATGTGGATTGGCCATGGAATTACCGAGATATTACTCATAAACCAAGTCAAACAACATGCATTTTGACAGTTCCCACCTTCCCACCTCAGTTTTATATAATAAATGATATAATATAGCCGCTTTAGAATGTTGCGATGTCACATGAACACAACCTATTACACGTCTTATTGAAGAAGGTATCGTCAGTTTAAATCATGTTCTGTTTCTTGTTCATGTTCTTTGTGCAACAGGCATTTCCATAACTTAGGTATATGTTTTAACTGTTTAACATGTTGACTGTTTAAAGTCAACATGATCTCACAGCTACCAGACTTACATTCTAGCAGTACTTGGTTCATGACAGTAACAAAAACTATTTGACTTGGTTAATACTGGTTAATACTTCTTTACAGGGATGAGTTTATAAGCACTTTGCACAACTTGCAGGGTCACTGTTACAGAAGTGGAAACAAACTAGCCTGCAAGTTCATGATATTGATCAAAATGCTTTAGAATTAGATGGACCGAACTTTTCTCTCAGTGACTGCATCACAATACTGTACACTGGAGGAGGATAAAACACATTTTGTTCCACTTAAAAGTAAGAAAATTGAGTAATTCTTCCACAACTGCTCTACACCATGTAGTTTTTTTTAAAGGCATGTGGCCTGAAACCTTTCATCAGCTGCAAAAATAGACTTTCACTTTAAATGTTCATTTCAATAAAAGCTTTACTCAATTTTTTTCTTCTTCATATTGAAGTTCTCCTTGGAACCTTGTTAAGATCCAACCATGCAAAATGTGAATCTTATTTTTCCATTTGTTCAACTGGTGTTAAACTTTTGACTGTATTTACCTCAGATCTGGAGGCACAGATAGGCCATTTAAAATAAATCGTACAAACCAAACCTTTGATATGAAAATGAGACAAGCACTCATACAAACATCAACATATTTATTCCAGCATGAAATAAAAGCACATTATTTTCACGTTCAGATTGATAGAATTGTCATTGAACCCACAGACATTGATCCCCACGCTTCAGCTGGAGGCTCCACAGCGAACACCTCCCTGATACAGCTGATTGGTACATAAGTGGAATTACCTTTACCTGGCACATGTCTTTACTTAAGAGCGACATCAGAGTTCAGCTCAGAGTCCCTTCACACGGAGGGGGAGTCCTCACTCAGTCCAGACTCCAGCGGGGGTGGAGTCGTCCTGCAGCATTCAACTAACCCCCCCCCAACACCCAGGGCTACAGAGGGACGGGGCTGCTGCCAACGGTCCCAAAGGGGAGAGGCTAATGTCCGCCCAGGCTCCGGCCCTCTCCACCGCTCGTCCAGTCGATGCCGATGAAGGTCATGCTCATGGTCATGAAGATGAAGCCCAGGGCAGCGAAGCAAGCGGCCTGGAACACAGTCAGCACACGCACGTGAAGATGCACATTTAGCAGAGCCCCGCCCCCTCAGGGTGAAAACAGCTCTTTATTCTATTTTCAGTGATCTGAGGTACATATGTGACCCGCCGTGGGAACCAGGGACACATGTCGGCAGCCCGACTTTAGAGAAATTCACTTTTTTGCAGAATCGTTCAGTTATAGTCACGAAGTAGCCTCTCTATGTTTAAGCTAGCAGTTATGGTATAGTTAAAAGCGTAAACTTTTAGGTTCAAACCGGCTTGATTTGGCAGATTTGGGAGCGTTCAGTAGGGGCGTGACTTTGTGTGTATTTACATACTGGGTAAACACCGCGGAGGAGGAGGCACCGCTGCTTTGGTTTGCGTAGTTGACAAATGCTTTAGCAAACAAATGCCACGCAAAAAAGGCTGTTTTATACAAACGCCTATTGTCCATCAGTTTTCAGGTTGAAAAAGTCTTGTTTTGTCAGAGAAATAGCGCACGCCGTGGGGGCGTGTGCGGCTTCATGACTATGCAACGCTTCCCTGTGCGTCTCACGGAGGCCGCTGCTGCTAACGCTGGAATACTACTGCAGGGGTTTGCCAAACTCTACATTGAAAAGAACTCAGCGAGGATTTACCACGAGTTTGCTGAGCAGAAGGCACGCAAAGGTTACTACAGACGGGTGAGTGAAAGTTGTTTTGTTTTTTAATCGCTGGCGGCCGCTGTTTTTTGATGAGGCTTTTGTTCTGCTGTTGTAAGCTAACGTGGTGTTAGCATGGGAGACAGTCATGTAGTTCATGAGGAATTAACCTGGTATTTACACAAAATCAACATCTCTACAAACTTAAACTAATCCATAAATGTAGTCAGTGCAGTCCCTAGCTTTCAGCCACTTCAGAGATCCGCTTCTTATTTTCGGTTTTATGGTTAGATAAAGTTAGGCTGGGTGTGTGGAGTGAAACGTAAACAATGCGATCACGCGTGGCGATACGTCGCAATGTCGGCCTTTTCCTCTCATGTGTGTGAGGGTGTATGTGCATTACAAAAGTAGTACAGGATTCTTTTCTAAAGTTATAACTTCAGTTATGTCTGGAGTCTGTAACTCTCTCAGCATGAGGCTCCAGCAGCTCACGGAGGCGGAGCTGACACAGGCAGGCAGCACTGTTACGGATAATATTTATTTATTTATACATTACCTGTATGCAAACCTTTTTTCTTCTTTGATGGCACATTTTTCTTGCTTTTTGCCTTTTCTCCCCCCTGTGCTTTACAGCTTTACGGGGGGAGTGGGTTTGGCTTATCTAAATGAGATGTAAATGAGCCCTATTGTCACTCGAGCAGCAGAGAGAGGTGAGAACTGCCCACATCTTTGGAGAGCTTTTCCAGCCCTTTGGCCTTTCGGGAATTGTTAACTTCAAATCGCCGCTACGTCTCCAAATATGATCAGATTTCCATGTGTTACACATCATTGGAAAGCTTGGAGACTACACTCTCATAATGTATGCCCATCTCAAAATGCCCCAAAAGCGACTTGTGTCCCTGGTTTCCGTGATTTTAAATGGAAAAAAGAAGAGCCAGTTTATCGATTGTCATCAGTCAAAGGTCATTATTGGGGGAACAGCTCCCCCTGGTGGCCCTTTGTGAATATTCTGCTTGATTAAACGTGCTCAGCATTCGGCCTAATAAGCGGATTCAGCATTTCACCGAGCGCAAAGCATGCTGGTCCAGGTTAAAGGTCAGGACTACCCAGCTCGTATCCCAAACTGTGTACATGACTGAGTGTGACACAGATGTTGATTATTTTGAGCGTTGAAAATCGATGTTTTAAAAGAATTTTGAAAGAAACGGGGACACAGTGTTACTGGGGAGAGAAAAAAGAACTTGTGGCCCTTGCTAAACCAAATGAAAAAGAACAGTTTGTATTCTCGAAGACGGCGTGTACTCAGTCACTGATTACTATGACAACGGACAGCGCCATTTTAGCGTGTTTCCATTGCCAGACATCGCAATGGATAAATCAAGAATGACCCTACATTTGGCATGGAAAACAACATGACAAACGGCCGAAATCAGGTATGACATTGTGCAGTCTGACATAGCAACACGTAGCAACCAGTTAAGCGTGGTTTTGGCACAACAGAAAGCAACAGGCCGCAGCAGCGTCACTTGTAACTTCATGTTTTGAGAGGAATTTCCATTTAAGCAGTGATTAAAACGAGAGAAATGACAGTATTACCTCCTGAGGGACAGATCAGATCCACATCATGACACCGTTTTCTTTCAGCCACAAGCTAAACTTCTAAACACACTGAGCTCTGACAAAGCAAAAGCACTTCACATGTCAAAGATCTTTACACAGTACGAGCACTCACTATGTCACTAATAAATTACTGAAACTTTACCAAAAATGTCTAATACAGAGTGAGCACTCACTCTTCCACAAACAAATGTTTGATTTCCTCCGGTGCAGCTGGAGTAAACTTAATAACAACAGTACGTGAGCTCAGGCTCTGGGTCTGTCGCTAAAGGTAAATAGCCTATATCTTTCTTGTTGTCACTGCTGTGTTGTGCTTTTCTCTTGGTCTAAAAGCTCTAGTTTCTTATTCAGTCATGGTTCAGTCCTGATTTGTAACCGGTGTAGTTTACGTCCTGGTTTAGTCCTCAGACCTGCCGCAGACCGCGGCTGTGCCCAAGTTTAGCTAGTTATAGCTTTGCTTCATTTAGTAGCTAACATTGGCACCGCTTTCCCTGCCAGATGTAGAGTATTTCATGATTGATCCATGGCTATGTCAGGCAACTGGAAACCACGCTAAAATGGCGCTGTCCGTTGTCATAGTAATCAGGGACTGTGAGGTCTTTGAGAATTAAGTAAATAGACGTATTGGTTACAAATAGTATTACTAGTTAGCTATATGTCAAACTTACACATTTAATCCATTCGTCACAACGTTCTGGATCTTTTCTTTTAGTAGGAAATGTGATGAGTGCGTATGGCGGCTCACATGAAACGCTGTGAGGTTCCTTTATTGCACTCGTGAATAGGGCAAAACTCTTCCATTAAGCCCATGAGGACAGTCGCACAGTCACACACTTAAACTTTTCCTCTCTGTGATAGATATTTCAGTGCATCTGATTCTTATGCTGCAGTTTATATCTGTCTGTAAAGAAGCAACCTTCAGTTGTATCGCTTTAATTCCAATGTTGAAGATTTCCAATGTTAAGGATTCCCAGAATTTTGCAACCCTACTTAAAACGCAAATTGATAGTAATATTTCTCCTATTTTCTCCATGTTTTAAATTTCATTTTCACTGCAATTTCTCCCAAATGAGTCACACATTTCTTAACACTGAAGATGAACCCGATATTGTAAATTTGCAGATCTGCCACACATTATTATTCTGTTTTCCGGTATGATAAATTATAGGTATAGAAAAACGTATCGTTCAGGTATCGGTATCGTAAACCAAGCATCGTTAAAATACTGAGATTGAAAAGATTTTAACAGTACCCAGCCCTAAACCTGTCTCCCCGAGGTATGGCTGGTTTAGTGAACAAAAATGTTTTTAATATAACTTACCCTTTTAAAATGTAAATACATACACATCAGAGCTATTTTCCTAATCCATGTCTCTGTCATTTCAAAGGAAAAAGAAGTTTGAGTGGTTCGGGGCTAAGTTTGAGAGAATGGCACCTAGAGTGTACTGTGTTCTGTGCAATGTTATTTTTGCATCAGGTGATATTTTTGCATCAGGTGACGACTTACAGCAACTGTGTCGGATTGTTAACTTGGAACTCAAAAGTGTCAATAAGTGGTTCAAACAAAATAAATTATCTCTAAATCTGAGTAAAAGCAAAATGATGATATTTGGCAACCGTAATTCCAATGCTCAGGAAGCAATTCAGATAGAGGGTGTTGTCATAGAGCGAGTGCATGAAATCAAATTCCTTGGTGTTATTATAGATGACAGAATTACTTGGAAAGCTCATATTAAATATATATCTACGAAAATTTCTAGAAGCATTTCAGTAATAGCAAAAGCAAAGCACATTTTAAACATCAAAGCTCTACATATCTTATACTGTTCTCTGATTTTGCCATACTTATATTATTGTACTGTGGTTTGGGGTAGTACTTATAAAAACACATTAAAACCAATAGTATTGTTGCAAAAAAGAGCTATCCGAGTAATTCATAAAGTTGGGTTTTTGGACCACACAAACTCATTATTTTTAAAATCAAAGATCATGAAGTTTTGTGACATTGTTGAGTTCCAAACTGTACAGATGTTATACAAAGCAAGGTACAAACTGTTACCAGGCCAAATACAAAGAAGGTTCCAAGAACGTACTGGTTGTTATGAATTACGTGATGAATTAAACTTTAGGACTCAGAAACATAGCTCAACTTTGAAAAGTTTTAGCCCAACAGTTAATGGTGTACAATTGTGGAATAAACTGGAAATGGAGTTGAAACGATGTCCAAATATCAACCTGTTCAAATATAAATACAAGCAAAAGACTTTTGAAATATACAGAGAACAAGAAATGTGTTGCCACTAGGAGGCGCAGTAGGATCAAGTATGTGTATTTCCTATCAAGGAAGAGTGTTGCTGCTTGGAACGGTTGTCATTCTATTGCTCAAATTTACAAATTGAGAATTAGGGTAGGCAAGTTATGAATCTGTTGAGAGGGACCCTCCCAACGGGCTCAAAACCTTGTCTTTTAATGCACCACTCAGCATAGGAACATCATCTACAAATCAGCTGTTAGGGCAGCTGGGTGGGGGTTTGTTGAGGGGGAGTTACTGCCCTCTTCAACTAGCCCGCTCTACACCCTGGCTTTTTAATGCACCACACTATGCAGGGCTTACATCATACTTCACATATAACTCAATTAAACAAATATAATAATAATGATAATTAAACCCAAATTAAATTATATTAAGAATGGTAATGACAACTGGGAAGTAGCAAGATCTCAGAGTATAATATGTATTAATGCACCTTTAATAATGATAATTAATGATAACCCAAATTAAATTATATTGAGGATGGTAATGACAACTGGGAAGTAGCAAGATCTCAGAGTATAATATGTATTAATGAACCTTTATAACATAAAAGTAGCACATTCTTTTGTTCTTTATTTTGCTGTTGTTTTTATTTTGTTCTGGTTCATCATTTATTGTTACTTTGCCCTATGTTCCTTTGTTTATGATTTGCTACCTTGTAAATATTAAATGTAATGTTATTTTTATTTTGGGGTGGGCGCTTATAAGCCTTTGGCTTCAGCCCACTCCCTTTGGGCGGGTTGACTGCTCAAACAAATAAATAAACAATAAACAAATAAACAATGTTAATGAAAGCAAAAACAGAACTACTTGCGGTCACACAGGGACTCGGACCCTCTGGATATTATAGGAGCTCAGTTCCTGTTTTTGCCTGTGAAGCCCACCTGGATCTTGGGTCTGGAGCAGAGTGGCTCCTGGTCTGTGGGGATGATGCGGATGTAGAAGAGCCCGGGCAGGATGAAGATGAGAGTGGGGGCCGTGGTGGCTCCTGCACATTCACATACATGATTACTAATAGTTTCAGTCTCTGGACAAACGTGTTAGAGCCGAAAGATATATCGCTATCGTATCGATATCAAGATATGGACATTCAAGATATTAAAATCGAAAAAGCAAGATATAAACAATATAGATTCTCATCAATAAAACTGCACTCTTTTGTATTATGTTTTTATTTTTCTGAAAAAGGCTTGGTTTTCATTGAACCCATAGTTGTATCGTATTGTATCGAGAGATGAATTTTCCATATCGTTCAGCCCTAAAACATGTGTCATAGTTTCTGTCAGGATTAAAAGAAAAAATAATGTCAATTTAGTCCACAAATCTATCATATATTACTGCTTAGTAGGATTGAACAGTGAGAAACTCTTTTCAAATGGTTTCAAAGTGAGCTTGGACCTTCATTTATCATTGGATTTTAGGATTTATGGAATTAGATTTCATCTGTAATAATAGCTTTTTATTGCTGTACGTTTTGGGCCAATTCGTTCTCTTAAAGGGACTATACAAATGTTAAAATTCTGAATTTTCTTCCCCCTACATGTTCCGCCATGTCCTAATGTGTAGAATGAGCCCAGACCTATTCACCACAACTGTCTCTAAAATCCTGCACTCAAAAAGGTGTTCATTCAGGTCCAAAGTGCCGTCATGCATGAGCTTAATATGGAGACTGCAGTTACACTTAAGACCTGAGGTGGCAGTAGTGAGTATAAAAGACTAACTTGCATCTAGTCCCTTTAACATATAAACTTTTACCTGGAAGGGAAAACAAAAATGTGATCTTCACAAAAACATGTTTAATTATTCACTGATTAAATGTTTCTCCATAGATTTATTTGGAAAATGTTCATTGGTGGTATTTGAGAAAACTCTTACATTGCTGCAACAATATCTCCATATCAGTAACTCCAGCCTGGGACTGAACAATATTTTGAAAGTTTTATTTCAGAAGGATATTTTTATATCTAATCCCTACCCTGATTTAGGCAAAATTTCTTACAGATTTTTCCAATCAGCTTATTTGAAAACAAGATCCAAAATCCCCTCTGAAAAAGTCTTTGTCACTAATATGTCACAAAACTATCAATTTAAACCTAGCTCCATTAATCAGATTTCGTCGCCGTAAATATGGGAAATTTTGGGCATTTTTTTTGGCATAAAACATATTTTTTATCAAATGACAGAAAACTTGCAATATATTCTTTTCTTATATTTATATCAGTAATCTACAGCATTTGAAGTTTCAAATGGATATCTGTACTTTGAAAAAGTTTCCCTATTCACTTGCAGCGAGTCTGGCCTTAAGTTTTAATCATAAAAGAACGATGGCAGCTGCAGGGAGGAAGGTGAAAAAGGATGTGCATGTACCGGTGATGCCGAAGATGTCTCTGATGTTGGGCACGAAGATGACCAGCAGGTTGACGGCGGCCAGGAGACAGGCCGCGATGGCGATGTGCCGGAGCCAGTGGAATGGCTTCTCCGGAAACAGCAGCTGAAGGATCGCGCGGCGGATCTGAGGGACAACACGTCACTAGGTCTTCAGCTAACCAGGAACCTTGTGCTGTTCTTGGATCATCCTGGATTAATGTCAAATACACTTGTACATGATTGTTGTCTTACGGGGAAGAGCACCACGGGCACAGTGAGGGTGACCGCCACCAGCACAGCCAGTCTCACACAGAGGATGAGTGTGTCCAGAGGGTCCACCAGGCTGTAGGTGTGCAGCAGCTCCGGCTCCGTGTTCCCTGGAAAACAAACACGCTGCTCAAAACACCGGCGATTTCGCTCGGGCACACTTTCAGACGACGCCTCCACATTCAACAGACCCGATAATGTGGATGAGGCAGAATTCACACGTTTTATATTCTCTATGGCAGTTCACTACTTTAGAAAGTCATCTCCAAACAGAAAAGTATTAGGAACATTAACCTTCCATATTATGAACATCCAGTCACCCTGGATAAATGATACAGACGGCAACAAAGAAGGGGGAAAAAATTACTTTCTCCCATTACTCCACTGTTAACTTTAACTAATGCTGAATTATGAATATATTTTTAATAATAATAATAATAATAATGCATTAGTCTTATATAGCGCTTTTCCAGACGCTCAAAGTCGCTTTACAATTTTGGTGCATTATTCGTTCACTCCATACTCGGTGATGATAAGCGAGGCAACCAGTCTGCGCACATCAGCCACCACCACCAACCACTCACTCACTCACTACATTCGCTAGGCTTCCTGGTGTTACTGAACGGTCTCCCATCCAAGTACTAACCAGGCCCTACCCTGCTTAGCTTCCAAGGTCTGACGGGATTGGGCATCGCAAAGGCGGTATGGCCTTATGCCGTGTTCAGACCGAACGCCTCCTGGGCGTCAAAAACGCGCCTCAAGGCCGTAGTTGGACGCTTGTGCTTACTGAAGTCAGACGCTTGTCACAAATGTCACAGAGCGTCAAGACGCCCTGGCCGCGCGTCAGCTCAGGGTGCGTTCGTAGCCATCTTGGAAACAGCTCGTGCCTGTAAACTACAGTTGTTCGGAGGCTAACTACTGTAGTCTCCCTCTTTGCTCCTGCCATGTCCTATGGATCTTTAACTATACCCCCATGGTCTACGCAGGATATCCCCAGTATTTAAGCTCATATCCAGCCCATACGGTTGAAGGGACATTGGTGGCAAGTGGCTATAAGCTAGGTTAGCCCGGTTAGCTTTTTGCGATCACGCACAGCTCATTGTTGATTTAAAAAAAAAGTGTGTGCAGTAAACCACAAATGCGTCAAGCCCATCTCAGTGTGTGACCATCATAAAGGCTGTTCTGTGTAGTTAAGGGCTTTATTGACGTGATTAGTGCATAATACTTGTTTTCAAGGGGGTCAATGCGAGCTATCTGCTGCTAAGCGGCTAGCATAGAAATAATTTATTTCTATGCGTAGCTAACTCGGGGAGAAAATTACGGCCCGTTGTAGATAAAATGTGAGCAATAAACTTAAAAATCAACAAGCCTGAATCAGTGTGTGATCATTGTTACACGTTTGCTTTATGTAGATGGGGCTTAATAGACTTTATTCGTGCATATTTCTCGTTTTCACATCGATTGGCTTGTAGCAGCTTTGGGAATGCTCTGTGCATCATCAAGTCCCAAACACATTCCCAGCGCAGATCCAGCCACTCAAATAAGTTTTCTTGTTGCCGCTTTTAATCCTGGGTGTTTAGGTAAATGAAACACTGATGTGTGTCTTTGTAAAAGTCCCAGAGCTGCTGTAGTCCCGGTTCACAACAGGATAATCCTCCGTGACTTGTTTACATCTGCGAGCCGGCAGAGGATCTGCCCCAGACCGACGGTGGCATAGCTACAGCGTACGTCACTGTTGGAGAAAGCTCCTGATTGGTCGACGCTCGCGAATTTCTCGAAAAAGTTCAACAATCCCAACTCTAGCGTCGGCCGCGTCCGAAGCGCGTCACGCGCCTCCAACGCGGTCGTGCCGCGTTCGAGGCGCGAAAATCTTCAAAACGCGCCGCACAGGAGGCGCGTCACGCGCCGCGGGGCCTCTCGACGCTCCCGGAGGCGCGTCCCCCATGTATTTTCAATGTAAACCTGACGCTTTGGAGGCGCCGGAGGCGTTTGGTGTGAACACAGCATAAGAGATAAAGATACAGAGACATGGAGAGGAGCAAAGTGGTTCAACAGCCCATAAATACAATGCTAACCAGGAAGCTAACATTAGCTTCATGCTACATATGCTAACGCTAGTTACGAGTGCTGTTTTTTGCTTCTACTGAACAATCTGCTGTGGAAAAACCTCCATTTGGACTCCGTTTTGGCTTCTCATTGGTGTGTGATAAATATATGTTTTTTTCAAAACTGATGGCATGCATATTTTTGAGTCGATAATTTTGTGTTTAAACAAGTTATGTTTGTTAAATATTATTTAAAAGTATTTAAATGTATTTTTTTGATGTATTTGTAGCTTCTCTGTATAAAAACGTGTCAGCTTATTTGAAAGATATTTAACATACAATTATGCCATGATGTTTTATTTTTTAATTGTTACTCTGAAAATACAATTTTCAGAAGCTTTATTAGTCTAATCATTTGCTCGGACGGTTGCACCACCTGACATTTTAGGGGTTTGAGGTGTGAAAACATAAAAAAAAAAATATTATTGAAATGTGATGAAAATGTGTTTAAACTAAATAGGTTTTGTAGAATAAAGTGATACATGTAATGAAAAGATCAAATTATTTAAAAAAGAAATATAACACTCGGACACAAAAATATGCACGTCATGTCAATCACCCATCTGTATTTAGTAAAACATACTGTATATTTCTATTTTAGCATTTGTTAAAGTAGTGGTGTAGTAAGTTGGTGAAAGAGTAGCTCTTTTCCCCCTTTGCTTTCCTTTTGGCAGCTTTGTATGTGACCATTCTGTCTTTAAAGGTGCGTTCAGACCGAACGTGCGTCCACGCTCCGTCAGCCTCTAGTTGGACGCCAAACATGGCCGCTTCACACTCGCGAGAAACGCTCGTTTGCTGGCGCGTGAAGTTTTGCAAGCGTCATAATTAGGAGGCGTGTCATACAACTCAGGCCAAGCGCAAGCCGCGATGATCAACTTCTCCTCCATGCTGCAGGTCAGGGGCGCAACTACCGCAACTACCCCCCCTCCTACACACATGGCTGTTTTTTGTGTGTTTTTTTAAAGAAATAAATACCCTCTGAATTTACTTTATTTTAACGAAAATGTCACTATTTCACACAATATAACATCGACATTTCCCTCTATGGAGTTTGTTATCACAAAAAAACACACGGCCGATTAAGCTTCTGTTGCTTCATTCACGTAACTTTTCCTCCTCCCCCTCTCTCTCCCTCGCGCAAGAGGGGAGAAACAACACAAGCTTCAACGCGATCTCCTCTGTAACCGTGTTTATTATTTCATTAGGACTTTTATTTCTCAAACTTGTTGCCTTATGCTCACTTTGAGCTCCTCGTGGGGGGTGGAGATGACCGGGGCGGACTGAGGAGGAGACAGTGTGCGGTGATGTCGCTGCAGAGCGGAGTGAGCTGAGTGAACAGGTGGAGGAGTGACGGGGCTCCTGTAGCCGCCTCGTCACTCACGGACCCCGCACGCCTTTTCCAGGACAGTGCTGGCGCTGGGAGCGTTTGGGCGCCGTTTCCCCAGAGCCGCGCTCTGAAACCGTTTCCCCTCGTGGGGCTGCAGGCTGCAGCAGCAGCGGTGGAGATGACAGTCCCTCTGCACTCCTCTCTGCCCCACTCCAGCAGTGACTTTTGTTTCGCAAAATAAGCATGCACAACTAAAGTGACGCCCGTCCCCCAAAGAGGAATAAAAATTAAAAAAACACTTCACCACCGCGAACCTGTTCATATCGTTCACTGTAAAGACTCGTTCCAAAGAGCCGGATCGTTCACGACCGACACACAGACTGTTAAAAAGAACACATCACTATTGGCGCCCCTATGAAAGGCATATATTGCGTATGCCCTTTTTGCTCCACTGCTGCAGGTAACAGGTGACGCTTATGCTCACTATTTGAGCCCAGTCCCGGATTGGTTAACAAGGCGTAAATGAACGCACGTGTAGATTGTGATTACTTGAGTGCATGAAGCAGTGGGCGCGGCATCCCTGCTCTGTACCGCGCTGTTCTCACTGGCTTTGACGCGTGTTTATCCTCATCTGCTCACATTTGCAACGCTTCATACGCGCGGACATCTTTGCTTACATTTCGAAGCGCGTCGAAGCACGTCTACATAGGGTTAACATGGAAGTTGGTGGCGTGTCAGCGTTTGGTCTGTACGCACCATAACACTGGCATTACAGCTTCTTTTCTTTAGAGCAGTGGTTGGGGGGCCTCAGAGGACCTGCAGGGAGTCCCCAAAGCTGGTCTACAAAACAAGTACATGGAAAAAATATAATTTTTTAAAGGAAAAGTAAATTTCTTTGCTACATTATACTACTTTAAACCAGTATTTAGCCTACAATCATGGCTAAATGTTACTTTGTATGTTATTTTTGTCTGCAAAATAATACAAATTCCTCAGAATATAGTAAATATATTTATTATGGGGGGATCGATAAGGGGTCCGCGGTGTCCCGGACTTTGGGAATGGCTGCTTTAGAGTATTCTTTATAGATGCAATGGAGGACATTATTGGGAGAATGAGGACTTCTCGTCACCCGTCCTCTGGGGCTGCCTGTCAGGAACGGGGGCAGCCTATAGGCTCATGGTTAGGGAGTACCTATAGCAGGAGTCGGACATACGGCAGGCTCACCGTAGTAAGTGAGGTATCCGAATATGGCCGTGAAGAAGTACATGGTGAACATGCCCAGGACAGACACGTTGCCAATGTTCTGCATCCTCCTCTTGGTTGGACTGAATCAACAAACATGAGCGAGACAAAGAAACACATTATTAAATACACTTAGCAAACGTATATTACCAATGAACATCCAAGACAGGTTGGAAAAAGAGAAAGACGCAATCATGTGAAAGGAACAAACATCCTTAAATAAACAAAAAACAAGTTCAATTCCAAAGCGATGGAACGAACGTCACAGTGACAGAAACTAGTTTAAGGAATGAATTTCAGAAAGAGGTAAGAGTCAGGAACGCTCCTGGCATTCAAGAAACATATAAAAGCTACAATGTTAAAGGATACAAATTAGACTTGGATGTGAATGATGTGAGATCATTGATTTGAACAAACATGAATAATGCCTAATGCTGTATTTTGTCCTGTATGTCTGTGGTTTTACATTTCATGTCATTTCATTCATGTTTCTCTATTTTGTGTTTTTATGGAAAGCACTTTGGTTTGCCAAGGTGCTACAGAAATACACTTTTGATTTGAAGAATATGATGGTTTTGTACTGGAAAATGGGTGGTGTTCATGTTCTAGAATTCTATTTCAGTCAAAGCAAGTGCAAATACAGCTCTATGGGAGAGAGAAACTATTTCCAAAAAGCAAAGAGAGCTGACATCACCCCATTAACCTTAACGCACTGCTGTCTTCCCTCAAAATGTGATTTTAACCTAAAGAGATTGGTGACATTTTAAAGAGCTGGAGTTTGCTAAAGAGTACGCTGTGATCCACAGTGTCAAAGGCTTTTTTGTAGGTCTAGAAATACTGCACCAGTATAAAAGTAAAACCTATCATTTAAACAATAGAAATGGTTTATGGAGTGATAGGAAAGTGTCTGTTGTAAAGTGCTTTGTGACGATATCAGTGAAAAGCTTTTGAGTCTGAAGTGAAAACCACAACTTCATGTTTTGTTGACAAGTCAGGGATCGGTCTAAATAAGTTCTCTGAAGTTCAACCTACTCCTTTTCAGAATGCAAATTCACTCCTTTTCCTGCAAATATTTGTTGTTTTAATGCTACTCAAATAAACAAAATAAACTGAACTAAGTTTGGTGATTAAAATACGTGTTTTCAAAGCTGACAGAAAACAGACAGAAAACGTAGAATCTTGGGTTTGTCTCTCACTTTCGGAGCTCAGTGTAGATGGGAAGCACCTCAGGGTGACACACAAACGCAAACGCCAGGATTGGGACTGTGTACGCCGTCTGAAACACAAAAATAGGTCATCTGAGTGAAAGGGTCATTCCGGACGGCAGAAAAGGTTTGGAAGTTCAGCAGCAGATCAAACTGAAACCACTGTCTTTGGCCCAGAGAAACTAAGACGCCTTCAGAAAAAGGTTAGAAATCTGGGACTAATACGGACACTTCAACAGCCAAATCAAATGGATATCATCAGCAGCGTTTGACTATTTAAAAACAAAGCCAGGATATAAAGAAATAGTGTCAACAAATGACCTCATCCGATTTCCATGTGCCTCTTACCGAGCAAAAACAATAGCAGCTAGTCACTGCTGGAGCATGTAGGGGGTGGAAAATACATCATTTTAACACTTTTAAACTCCGTCTACTCCCTTTAACCATATTCTATCTGCATTTTTTACTATTATGTTTTTTATTGTTGTGGTGCTATTTTATTAGAATGTTGTATACCTGCGTTGCTGAGGCACACGGAGTTGCTGTTTCGTAAAAACAGTGTCAGAGTTATTGAACGCAGCTTATAGATTTGGGTGAATGTTGTGTAACTTTAAAATCATAATCGCTCAGAGCCCCTTTCAAACCCGTGCAGGAGCATTAGGTTGAATCCATCAATCCATCCATCCATCCATTTTCTTCCGCTTTATCCGGGGCCGGGTCACGGAGGCAGCAGTCTCAGCAGAGATGCCCAGACTTCCCGATCCACGCACACCTCCTCCAGCTGTTCTGGGGGGACCCCGAGGCGACACCAGGCCAGCTCGGAGACATAGTCCCACCAGCGTGTCCTGGGCCTTCCACGAGGCCTCCTCCCAATAGGACATGCCTGGAGCACCTCGGCCAGGAGGCATCCGGAACAGATGCCCTAGCCACCTCAGCTGGCTCCTTTCGACGTGAAGGAGCAGCGACTCTACCCCGAGCTCCTCCCGGGTAACTGAGCTCCTCACCCGATCTCGAAGGGTGCGCCCAGCCACCCTGCGAAGGAAACTCATTTCGGCCGCTTGTATTCACGATCTTGTCCTTTCGGTCATTACCCAGATCTCATGACCATAGGTGAGGGTGGGAACGTAGATCGATCGGTAAATCGAGAGCTTTGCCCCCTGACTCAGCTCCCTCTTCACCACAACCAATTTGAAACATGAACACTAAATAAATGTAACAATCCTACTCCACTGTGTGATTCAGATTACGATGAGTTCTCCGGTCGCTGAGCAGTGACTGACCTGCTGGTTGATGGTGAACAGTTTGGGAGTGCAGGCGTCCTCTGGGGCCGCGGCGGATGAGTGGTTCCAGAACACCTCCAGGGGGCACGGGATGTTGAACTTTTTGTAGATCACCTGTGTTTCAATTATACACGTTCACACACTGTTTAGATATATGAAATAAAATGAGAGGAAAACCACTGACCGCCGAGAGGAAGAAGACCATACAGGAGAGAGAGAAGCCGCTGGTATAGCCCAGGTATCCTGCACACCCCCCCCAACACACAAGCACATAAAAAATCACTCACGTTAGTGGTAAAAAATACCACCACATGCAATAATGGGCTCAAATTGGACAAAATCAGGTCAAACAAAATAAATAAACCGAAAACGTTTTAATGCCATTTTACCTTCTAAAAAATACATATTTGTTTGTTTCCTTTGGCCTGCAGATGTTGTTAGGGACGAAAAGGGTGTAAAGCCAAAAAATTATTTTACTGTCAACTGTCAAACTTGTTTATTCACACAGTTAAGCGTCGACATAAACTTTAAAAATATCATTCTCCAAAATGAATCAAACTGCTGTTGTCTTTGAAATGATCACAGGCCTCAGCTCTCCACTTAGAATAAGTTCAAATGTAGGAAAATACAAAGCAGAAAACATACTCTATAAAATAAACACAATACCTAAACAAATGATGCTTAAATGTGATTAATTAATTCCAAAGGTCATAATTAAGTTGATTAAAAATGTAAACCATCTCACCACTAAAACAAAGACATTTAAAATAGTCTATAGTCGAGTTTTCTTGGTTGTTTTATTTTATTGTACATACTGTACTTTTTCACACTTTGGATATCTTGTCTTCTCTTTGAATAAACTACTTTTTGATTGAAGAAATGTGGTTACAAATTTTAATAAATCAGAACAACATTGCTGGGGAATTGGTGGCACTTATGCGGAGATGTTGGGGCTTTGAAGTTAGTGAGTTAGTTGGGCCAGCGGTCAGGGTCAGCGCGGTGTGGGACTCACCGAGGTGCTTCATCAGGGCCAGGGGCAGGATGATAATCACGGTGACGATGATGATGAGGTAGTTCCCGTTCATGAACCAGTCACTGTAACACACACGCTGTCAACACTGCATGTACTGCAGATGGGTTTCTTTGGACGCCTTTGCCTTGGTATTTAAAATATATACCTAAACTCATACATTATTATAATTAGGTTATAATTACTTTAACGATACCAATACCTGAACAACACTTTTTCCATACCTATTCTAGATTATTTGTCACATAGAACCATAAAACAGATTCAATTTAATGAATGTTAATATTTTCCTTTTCGTTCCATTAACTACAGACGAGCAGAAAAAACACTTTCCACGTTTTCCTTACATTTTTTCTATTACTCCCCAATTTTGCTTTTTTTACTTGCGCTACACTGAAGCGAATCATCACCGCTCTCAGGTCCTGGAAAAGGAGTTTGCTGCTTGCAGCACGATCTATGGAGCTGTCCCACAGCACAGAGTGAAGGTGCAGAGTGAGGAGAGTGAAAGTCTGGAGTGAGGAGAGCGAAGGTGCAGAGTGAGGAGAGCGAAGGTGCGGAGTGAGGAGAGCGAAGGTGCAGAGTGAGGAGAGTGAAGGTGCAGAGTGAGGAGAGCGAAGGTGCAGAGTGAGGAGAGCGAAGGTGCGGAGTGAGGAGAGAGAAGGTGCGGAGTGAGGAGAGCGAAGGTGCGGAGTGAGGAGAGCGAAGGTGCGGAGTGAGGAGAGTGAAGGTGCAGAGTGAGGAGAGTGAAGGTGCAGAGTGAGGAGAGTGAAAGTCTGGAGTGAGGAGAGCGAAGGTGCAGAGTGAGGAGAGCGAAGGTGCGGAGTGAGGAGAGCGAAGGTGCGGAGTGAGGAGAGTGAAGGAGCAGAGTGAGGAGAGCGAAGGTGCAGAGTGAGGAGAGCGAAGGTGCAGAGTGAGGAGAGTGAAGGTGAGGAGTGAGGAGCGCGAAGGTGCAGAGTGAGGAGAGCGAAGGTGCAGAGTGAGGAGAGTGAAGGTGAGGAGTGAGGAGAGCGAAGGAGCAGAGTGAGGAGAGCGAAGGTGCAGAGTGAGGAGAGCGAAGGTGCAGAGTGAGGAGAGCGAAGGTGCAGAGTGAGGAGAGTGAAGGTGAGGAGTGAGGAGCGCGAAGGTGCGAGTGAGGAGAGCGAAGGTGCGAGTGAGGAGGAAGTGGAGGGAGCGAAGGTGCAGAGTGAGGAGAGCGAAGGTGCAGAGTGAGGAGAGCGAAGGTGCAGAGTGGGAGCAAGGTGCAGAGTGAGGAGAGCGAAGGTGCAGAGTGAGGAGAGTGGGTGGGAGGAGGAGAGCGAAGGTGCAGAGTGAGGAGAGCGAAGGTGCAGAGTGAGGAGAGCGAAGGTGCAGAGTGAGGAGAGCGAAGGTGCAGAGTGAGGAGAGCGAAGGTGCAGAGTGAGGAGAGCGAAGGTGCAGAGTGAGGAGAGCGAAGGTGCAGAGTGGGAGAGCGAAGGTGCGGAGTGAGGAGAGTGAAGGTGCGGAGTGAGGAGAGCGAAGGTGCAGAGTGAGGAGGGGGGGGTGAGGAGGGGGTGAGGGAGGAGCGAAGGTGCAGAGTGAGGAGAGCGAAGGTGCGGAGTGAGGAGAGCGAAGGTGCGGAGTGAGGAGAGCGAAGGTGCGGAGTGAGGAGAGCGAAGGTGCGGAGTGAGGAGAGCGAAGGTGCAGAGTGAGGAGAGCGAAGGTGCAGAGTGAGGAGAGCGAAGGTGCAGAGTGAGGAGAGCGAAGGTGCGGAGTGAGGAGAGCGAAGGTGCGGAGTGAGGAGAGCGAAGGTGCGGAGTGAGGAGAGCGAAGGTGCGGAGTGAGGAGAGCGAAGGTGCAGAGTGAGGAGAGCGAAGGTGCAGAGTGAGGAGAGCGAAGGTGCGGAGTGAGGAGAGCGAAGGTGCGGAGTGAGGAGAGCGAAGGTGCAGAGTGAGGAGAGCGAAGGTGCAGAGTGAGGAGAGCGAAGGTGCAGAGTGAGGAGAGCGAAGGTGAGGAGTGAGGAGAGCGAAGGTGCGGAGTGAGGAGAGCGAAGGTGGGGAGTGAGGAGAGCGAAGGTGCGGAGTGAGGAGAGCGAAGGTGAGGAGTGAGGAGGCGAAGGTGCAGAGTGAGGAGAGCGAAGGTGCAGGAGGAGAGCGAAGGGGAGTGAGGAGAGCGAAGGTGCAGAGTGAGGAGAGCGAAGGTGCAGAGTGAGGAGAGCGAAGGTGCGGAGTGAGGAGAGCGAAGGTGCGGAGTGAGGAGAGCGAAGGTGCGGAGTGAGGAGAGCGAAGGTGCGGAGTGAGGAGAGCGAAGGTGCGGAGTGAGGAGAGCGAAGGTGCAGAGTGAGGAGAGCGAAGGTGCAGAGTGAGGAGAGCGAAGGTGCAGAGTGAGGAGAGCGAAGGTGCGGAGTGAGGAGAGCGAAGGTGCGGAGTGAGGAGAGCGAAGGTGCGGAGTGAGGAGAGCGAAGGTGCGGAGTGAGGAGAGCGAAGGTGCAGAGTGAGGAGAGCGAAGGTGCGGAGTGAGGAGAGCGAAGGTGCAGAGTGAGGAGAGCGAAGGTGCAGAGTGAGGAGAGCGAAGGTGCAGAGTGAGGAGAGCGAAGGTGCAGAGTGAGGAGAGCGAAGGTGCAGAGTGAGGAGAGCGAAGGTGCAGAGTGAGGAGAGCGAAGGTGCAGAGTGAGGAGAGCGAAGGTGCAGAGTGAGGAGAGCGAAGGTGCGGAGTGAGGAGAGTGAAGTGAGGAGTGAGGAGGCGAAGGTGCGGAGTGAGGAGAGCGAAGGTGCGGTGCGGAGTGAGGAGAGCGAAGGTGCGGAGTGAGGAGAGCGAAGGTGCAGAGTGAGGAGGGAAGGTGAGGAGTGAGGAGAGTGAAGGTAGGAGTGAGGAGAGTGAAGGAGCAGAGTGAGGAGAGTGAAGGTGCGGAGTGAGGAGAGCGAAGGTGCGGAGTGAGGAGAGCGAAGGGCAGAGTGAGGAGAGTGAAGGTGCGGAGTGAGGAGAGTGAAGGTGCAGAGTGAGGAGAGTGAAGGAGCAGAGTGAGGAGAGTGAAGGTGCGGAGTGAGGAGAGCGAAGGTGCGGAGTGAGGAGAGCGAAGGAGCAGAGTGAGGAGAGTGAGGTGCGGAGTGAGGAGAGTGAAGGTGCAGAGTGAGGAGAGTGAAGGTGCGGAGTGAGGAGAGTGAAGGTGCAGAGTGAGGAGAGTGAGGAGAGTGAAGGTGAGGGGAGTGAGGAGAGCGAAGGAGCAGAGTGAGGAGAGTGAAGGTGCGGAGTGAGGAGAGCGAAGGTGCAGAGTGAGGAGAGTGAAGGTGCGGAGTGAGGAGAGCGAAGGTGCGAGTGAGGAGAGGAAGGTGCGGAGTGAGGAGAGCGAAGGAGCAGAGTGAGGAGAGTGAAGGTGCGGAGTGAGGAGAGCGAAGGTGCGGAGTGAGGAGAGCGAAGGTGCAGAGTGAGGAGAGTGAAGGTGCAGGAGTGAGGAGAGCGAAGGAGCAGAGTGAGGAGAGTGAAGGTGCGGAGTGAGGAGAGCGAAGGTGCGGAGTGAGGAGAGGAAGGTGCAGAGTGAGGAGAGTGAAGGTGCAGAGTGAGGAGAGGAAGGAGCAGAGTGAGGAGAGTGAAGGTGCAGAGTGAGGAGAGTGAAGGTGCGGAGTGAGGAGAGCGAAGGTGCGGAGTGAGGAGAGCGAAGGTGCAGAGTGAGGAGAGTGAAGGTGCGAGTGAGGAGAGTGAAGGAGCAGAGTGAGGAGAGTGAAGGAGCAGAGTGAGGAGAGTGAAGGTGCAGAGTGAGGAGAGTGAAGGGCAGAGTGAGGAGAGTGAAGGAGCAGAGTGAGGAGAGCGAAGGTGCAGAGTGAGGAGAGTGAAGGTGCGACAGTGAGGAGAGTGAGGAGAGCGAAGGTGCAGAGTGAGGAGAGCGAAGGTGCAGAGTGAGGAGAGTGAAGGTGCAGAGTGAGGGGAGAGAAGGTGCGGAGTGAGGAGAGTGAAGGAGCAGAGTGAGGAGAGTGAAGGAGCAGAGTGAGTAGAGTGAAGGTGCAGAGTGAGGGAGAGTGGAAGGAGGTGCAGAGTGAGGAGAGTGAAGGAGCAGAGTGAGGAGAGTGAAGGTGCAGAGTGAGGAGAGTGAAGGTGCAGAGTGGGAGGGAGGAGGTGAAGGTGCAGAGTGAGGAGAGTGAAGGTGCAGAGTGAGGAGAGTGAAGGTGCAGAGTGAGGAGAGTGAAGGATGCAGAGTGAGGAGAGTGAAGGTGCAGAGTGAGGAGAGTGAGGAGAGTGAAGGAGCAGAGTGAGGAGAGTGAAGGTGCAGAGTGAGGAGAGCGAAGGTGCAGAGTGAAGAGTGAAGACAGAGTGAGGACAGCGAAGGTGCAGAGTGAGGAGAGTGAAGGAGCAGAGTGAGGAGAGTGAAGGTGCAGAGTGAGGAGAGTGAAGGTGCAGAGTGAGGAGAGTGAAGGAGCAGAGTGAGGAGAGTGAAGGTGCAGAGTGAGGAGAGTGAAGGTGCAGAGTGAGGAGAGTGAAGGTGCGGAGTGAGGAGAGTGAAGGGCACTGACATAAGAAGATCATGATATAAACAACACATTATAGCCACATGGTAAATGGTCAGTCTGTGGCTACAATAATAGCTTACTACCATTGAGTGAATAAATAATGACCACAGTGTAGCAGAAACTACAGGCTTGTAAATGCAGTACAAGTGTAAGCTGTTTTTATGAGGCTACAGTTCTGTCAGGCTCATTATTATTCACTTATTGAAAAAAGTTTCCACAATAGTATTTTCCCAATTAAAACATATTTTATTGGAGCTTTGGTTTATGGACTCGACCAATACACATTTACTTAGACCTCTGACCTAGACCTTTTCTTCGATACCAGACTGGTATGGTTTAATAGTACCCAGTCCTAGTTATGAGCTAGCTCCATCCCCGCAGTGTTAGAAACACTTTAATACTACAATGTTTATAGACAGCTGTGATGAAGTGCAGTACTCACTCTGAGCCCGTGGTCTGCCCCAAAAAGGCCTGGATGACCAGAGGGAGCTCATACTTGACAATGAACAGATAACTGGACATGGCTGCACACACAATACAACAGGTCAGGGATCCGTGGCTCTAGAACTGTGCTTCTCAACTGGTGTGTGGATCACAGAACCGTTTTCAGTCTTTCCCACAAAACATTTATTTTAATATTCATGTAGAGAATATTAAATATTAAATATTGAGTCACTACTTGAGTCTGTTAAAATGGACGGTTTTCATAATTTCTGCTTTGTTGGCTAATTTGATGCTTATACATTTGATTTGAGTCGTATTTGGGTCGAGGCTCGTCATCCCAGGGTGATTTCGGTTCCCCACACCAAACCAGCTGAGAACCAGTGCTCTAGAATACCATTAACCAGTGTGAACTTTAGCCTGAAACACAGATACAGTTGGGCAGAAAGTGTTCTGTTTCTCTCCTCCATTTGCAATCTTACAGATGACCCCTTTAAATTAGCGTCCGGATTATAAAGATGTAAAGGTAACTGCTGAATTTGGTTACCTCCGATGTTGTGGAGCGTTATAATGACAGCCGCTATAATCTTCCCTGGTTGTCCAAACGCTCGGAGGCCCAGCTGCTCGTACGCACGGATCCCTGAACACAGCGGAATATAATCTCACACAAAACCCCCGCATGATAAAGATACACATGATACACACGATTCACGTACCCACGACCCCGGCGCTCCGCAGCAGCAGGTGCACGGAGTAACAGGACAGAAGGGCGATGCACGTGAGCAGGATTCTGGAACACAACACGAAAACACCATTATTTTAGGGACAACCAGCAAACATTGTTCAGACTAGCCTTGTGGTGTCCAAATGCTTTCATGTGAACAATAACTGCAGTATGCCACATTTTTCTGAGCACTATATACATTGGGTGTTAACTTTAACCGAGACTCAATGCACCACGGTGAGTACTCACAGAAACAGGACGATCCCAGTGTTGGCCATGGCGTAGGACAGGCCTAAGATTCCACTGCCCATGATGGCATTACTCAGGTTAAACACGGACATCCCGAAGGAGGTCTTCCCCTCAAACTGGAACACACAGCACTTAGTTTACAGCAGAGGCTCCATTAACTGAAAAATCCATTTATACTCTCTAAAGCGCAGCGTGGTTTTACTTTGCATTTCTCACGGCAACTAACCAGCCTTTTCCTGCTGCGAGGGGTCCAACATTTGGCTCACACCAGAGCTGAGCGCATTGACTTGTATAAATATGAAGAACAGAGAGAGGAGATAGAGGGAGGCGTGGTGTGCCAGGAGGGTAAGAGGACATGGAGCGGGAGTGTGCGGTGCACTCTGCTTCTTCAACATCAAGCTAAAGGCCTTTTATCTGTTTTGTTTCTGTTTAATTTTTGCAAACAATGAAAAGGGAAGCCACTAAATTGAAAGGTTAGCTGGGGTCCAAACTCATTTCAAACTTTCCTTTTTTACATATTTGTAGCGTTGCTTCCCAGGGCTCAGTTTAAGAATGCATTTCACAACTTACAGGGTCACTTTTAAAGGTCTTTGACAGAAATGCAAGAAAACTCATCTGCAAGTTCAGAAAATTGATACAAATGCCTTAAAATTACAAGCACAGTGTTTTTCCACAAATGTCGTAGTTTAAACTATATAATAAAGGAGGGCTAAACAAATCTTGTTCCATCATTGGAAATATTAAATCAGCTATATAGCCTTTAAGGAAGCAAATAATAAGCTATGAATTTCCAATAGTGAAAAATGTGAGCCTTAATATTGAGGAGCAGATGATGCTCTGGATAAGTCGTCCAGAGGCTTTTACACACAAGTTTAACACATTATTTTTTAAATCGGGTTTAGTTTAGCTACATTTATCCTGCAATCTCACATTATTTCCAAACATAAATGTTAGATTTAAAGGCATATAATGAGAAATTCATTAATGATGGATAAAAATATTTTTAGATGAGAAAATAATCCTTAGCGAGACATTATGCTAAATCCATTTACCCTACCGCTGTGTAGTCTAAGGTTTTAGACCAACATGAGACATATATTAACTTCAGCATAACAAATATAAAAAGGATGAGTTTGAATTCTTACATCTGTGAACTGAGGTCTCTTAGAGCTGTCACTCTTGTGCGGCAGGAACTTCTCCTCCTCCGGCAGCGTTCTGAAAATGACAAACATACTGTATATTCATCAATAACAGTACCATGTTTCAGATGTAAAGCAATAAATTGTTTGATGCACATAAGCATATCTACTCCAGTGTTTCCCACACAGTATCAACACCGCCCGCCACATATGCGTTTCGTCATTTTTTTGTTTCGATTTTTTGTTTTTACGCTATTTAAAACACGCATCGTATAGAACAGCCACAGCGGTCAATTTGACTGCGGGGAGGGGGGGGGTGGGGGTTAAAATACGGCGGCCCTAGTGTTAAGCTCAGTGGCGCAAAAGGGCATTCGCAATATATGCCTTGCATAGGGGCGCCGAAAGGACGAGGCGCCAATTAGGGATGTGTCGGTCGTGAACGATCCGGCTCTTTTGAACGATCCGGCTTTTTCACCTCCTCACTTGCGTTGTTTTCTCCCCTCTTGCGCGAGGGAGAGAGAGGGGCAGAGGAAAAGTTACGTGAATGAAGCAACAGAAGCTTAATCGGCCCGAGTTTTTTTGTGATAACAAACTCCATAGAGGGAAATATCGATGTTATATTGTGTGAAATAGTGACATTTTCGTTAGGTGGGGGGTCCATTTGGTGCAGAGGATATGGCAGGTGAAAGTCACTAAAGGCCTGCTGACCACACCCATACACCCCCGGTCGGACCACCGCACATTGCCTTCATACCTATGGGAAACACTGTACTCCCAACGCATTTAAAGCTAAAAACGACTTCTCTGGTTTGGCAATAATCTAACTCACTCTGTTGCACATTCTGTGTATGATTGTTGCTTAGTGTGTGCAAAAACATACATAATAATAAATATAAAATAAATGGTGTTATACCATGGTCTGGGTGAATACTCGATTCTGATTGGCTGGAAGGTGTCCATTAAAAGTGTTATTATACGGCCCTTCACAATGTAAGTAGAACGCTCCATTGATTTGAATGTGATTTCCCAACGTTCTATCGGTCATTATTTTTTGATAGTAGACCTCTGAAAAAAATAATGACCACTGCCAATGGCAACGGAGTTTGTGCTTGTAATACAGGTCTTTCATATCACTCCGCGAGTAGTAGTAGCGGACAGGCGGACACTATCTCTGTCCCCGTCCCTGCGAGAGAAATTGAGGGAATCGCTCGTGAAGTTAACAGGAGTCCGACTTTCAACTTACCCAGAGATTCACCACCATTCCTCCTCTCCAACTGCACCTTCAACTAAGTAGCTAGGCTAGCAATAAGTAGCTAGCTGCGCTGCTACTAGCCTCGCCACACTGGAATCAACAAACGTTGCCAAGCAACGCGCAAACTTTTGGGAACTCTTTGCCGCGGAAATCATTAAATAAACCTTTGTGTCTTCATAAAAGTGTATGAAGTTTATTTGTGTGTGTACAGTTGGCAAACAGCCGTATAATAAGCGGGATAATGTATAGAACGCCGGTCATTATCGGGAAAATAAATACCGACAGGGCGAACTGGAGCAGTTCGCCCTGAAGGTACTTATTTTCCCGATAATGACCGGCGTTCTATACATTATAGTCGGGGGGCCAAAGTCTCAAAAGCTCTTTAAAATGGATTGAACCTGACATGGTCTGCCATACTTTTTATTTGTGTTTTTTCTGTTAACTTTAACCCTAAGGACCAATAATTGGAGGGTCTGCTCTGCTGGAAATATCGCGGAAAAAAATTGTGGCCATTTTAGTGTATGCACCCCCGTGTCGAAAAAGTCGCTTTTGACACTGGTCCAAAGTTTGGTTTAGGCCATTTCCAGCCCATTAGAAAATGATTTACACCATTATATTTGGTATCGTTTTAAAGAAGACATTGTCATGTTTCATTTGAGCCCAAATGTACTATTCTGTGACAATTACTGTGGTAACCATAGCTCCTCAAACTCAAACCTGAGGACGTTTTTTCACAATTTTTGCCAAAACAGTTTTACTACGTTTAACGCTGTTTCTTCCAGGAACATCACAGACACAAATGTTTGATACTGGGTAACTCTCTAGACTTTGAGGATTCAGGAAATGTATAACATGTCAGCACTTTCTCAGCTTAAGGCCTCTTTATGAGTCACAAAGTAGAAAAATGTCCACCTCATATGACCCTCTTCAATAGAAATAAGCCTATATCGGCCATTCTGAGGTTGGAACAGCTGGTGGACCTTCTGCCCAGGTCAGGCCCAACTTGAAATGACATTTATAGAGAACAACAGTTCTGTATTTTCAAAAAAACTTTTCAAAAAATGTTCTTCCTCTATTTTGTATTATATAGCTCTTTATCATTACGCCTATACTATGCCATACACACAATGTCATTCTGTTGCTTTCACTACTACAATATAGGTAACCCTCTAAATCTGTCTAAAATGTCTCGATAATACAAGATAATCCTAACAGTTTGGCTTTGAAGACACCACATGGGTATGCCTAAAATACCATATGTATTGGTTGTACGCTAGACACTAACTTAGTTAATGTATTTGCTGTAGAAAACTGCACTGTTCTGAAGGTGGATTTGCCATAAACCACAGGTTTACTACGAACAACACCCTTTTTTACCAATTAGTAAATTGATCATGTAAATAGTTGTATAAGATCCTTTCATTAAAGTTGTTTTATTTCATCACTAATAAGTCAAATATAGTTGTATAATGATAGTGAGGTGTTATAGAGTATAACCAGGACAGGAAGAGTCAACACAAATAACTACAGTCTAGTACAGTCCAGGACCAGATCACAGAGGCAGTCTAAACAAGACAGGTTTAACTATTTATCTAGCTTTTCTGAAGTTATTTCAAGTTTTTTGTACATGTTAAAATTGTCACACTGGATTTCTCTTTGATATTTTAATATATTTGATTTTTGTTTTAATGTTACATAATGTTTTTTTTTTTTTTTCTAGGCACATTGAGTCTGTCCTGGCCACATGAAATGTGTTTTATAAATGAATAAACAAAAAGTTACTTATTACTTTTATGGACAGAATTTCGAGGTACAGCCAGGGACTGAAGGGTGTCCAGGATCTCATCTCTGCTGTTTGCAGATGATATTGTTCTGTGAGCTTCATCAAATCAGGACCTTCAGCGTGCTCTGGTTTGCAGCCGAGTGTGAAGCAGCCGGGATGAGGATCAGCACCTCCAAATCCGAGGCCATGGTTCTCCACCGGAAAAAGGTGGTTTCTCCTCTCCAGGTCGGTGGAGAGTCCTTGCCCCAAGTGGAGGAGTTCAAGTATCTCGGGGTCGTGTTCACGAGTGAGGAACGGATGGAGTGTGAGATGGATAGACGGATCGGTGCAGCGTCAGCAGTGATGCGGTCGCTGTATCGGACTGTTCTGGTGAAGAGGGAGCTGAGTCGATCTACGTCCTTACCCTCACCTATGGTCAGGAGATCTGGGTAATGACTGAAAGGACAAGATCGCGGATACAAGCAGCCGAAATGAGTTTCCTCCTAGGTGAGCTCAGTCACCTGGGAGGAGCTTGGTGTAGAACTGCCGCTCTTTCCTGTCGAGAGGAGTCCGCTGAGGTGGCTTGGGGGGCACATTGGAGGGACTATGTCTCCCTGTGGCCTGGGAACGCCTGGGGATTGCTTCAGGAGAGCTGGAGGAAGTGTGCGTGGAGAGGGATGTCTGTGAATCCCTGCTTTGCTGCTGCATCCATGACCTGACCATGGATAAATTGGAAGATAAAGGATGGATGGTCAAAATCCAGATCTCAGATTTGCGGATGCCGATTAGGTTCAGTAATGCAGTAGATCATTGGTGCCGTGTACAGAGCCCAAGACTGAAGTGACAATTCTGGTGTTCAATGACAAATGCCACACTCCACAATGCAGCAAGGCTGTAACCACTGGTGACATGAGAAAACATATGGCCTTCAGGCCATCCTCCTGAGGTCTGTTTCTGTTGTTTTAGTCAAACATACTCACCATAGGTTAGTTAATACTCATTCTGTTAGGCAGTGTGACAATTTTAACATGTACAAAGAACTTAGAATAACTTCAGAAAGGCTAGATAAATAGTTAAACCCGTCTTGTTTAGACAGTGTGATTTGGTCCAGGACTAGACTGTAGTTATTTTGTGTTGACTCTTCATGTCCTGGTTATTCTCTATAACACCTCACTATTTGACTTATTAGTGATGAAAAAAAAAACTTTATTGAAAGGACCTTATAAAACTATAACAATTTACTAATCAGTAAAAAAGTAGGACTGTATTAGTTGACACGTCTCTGCAACATCGTGTGGCAGTCGGGGACAGTGCCCCTGGATTGGCAGACCGGGGTGGTGGTCCCTCTCTTTAAGAAGGGGGATCGTGTGCTCCAATTACAGAGGGATCACACTCCTCAGCCTCCCCGGTAAGGTCTACTCCATGGTGCTGGAGAGGAGGATCCGGCTGATAGTCGACCTTCGGATTCAGGAGGAACAATGCGGTTTTCGTCCCGGTCGTGGCACACTGGACCAGCTCTATACCCTTCATCGGATGCTCGAGGGTTTGTGGGAGTTCGCCCAACCAGTCCACATGTGCTTTGTGGATCTGGAGAAAGGGTTCGATTGTCTTCCTCGTGGTGCCCTGTAGGGGGGCCCTCTGCTAAGGGCTGTCCGTTCCCTGTATGACCGCAGCAGGTGCTTGGTTCGCATTGCCGGCAGTAAGTCAGACCTGTTCCCGGTGCATGTTGGTCTCCGCCAGGGCTGCCCTTTGTCACCGGTTCTGTTCATTACCTTTATGGACAGAATTTCTAGGCGCAGCCAGGGGCCGGAGGGTGTCCAGTTTGGGAACCTCAGGATCTCATCTCTGCTGTTTGCAGACAATGTTGTTCTGTTGGCCTCAGGACCTTCAGCGCGCACTGGGGCGGTCTAAAGGAGCCAGCTGAGGTGGCTCGGATATCAGTTTCGGAGCCTCCTGGCCGCCTCCCTCGGGAGGTGCTCCAGGGATGTCCTAATAGGAGGAGGCCTCATGGAAGACCCAGGACACCTGGCCAGGTCTCTGACCTGGTGTCGCCTCGGGGTCCCCCAGAAGAGCTGGAGGAGGTGTGCGTGGATCGAGAAATCTGGGCATCTCTGCTGAGACTGCTGCCCCCGCGACCAGGCCCCAGATAAAGTGGAAGAAAATGGATGGATGGAGTAAAAAAGGGTGTTGTTTGTAGTAAACCTGTGGTTTATGGCAAATCCACCTTCAGAACAGTGCCGTTTTCTACAGCAAATACATTAACTACAGTAAGGGGATTTCCCCCCTTCTGGTTTTCTTGTCCCTGTCTCTGTTTCTTTTATCCCTATCCCTACTTCTGCTGTATTATTGTATTAAACGTAGAGGGGATAGAATTGGAAAATTGTCTGTGTGTTCAAGATCCGTGCACCTGCTGGCCAATTGATTTCATTTTACATGAGATGCGGGTGATCTCTGCTTTAGCGGGATTTGATGTGCACAAGGTCTATACTCTGCAGATGACTGCTGCAGAGAGCGATGGTCTGCGGAGTCACAAACACTCATGGATCGCATGTCTCGTCACCAGCAACTTTGCAAATAGGTGTTTTTTTTCTTTTCTTTTTCTTATTAATGCCTGAAAGCTGACGCACAGATGCACATGCCATGGAAAATAGGAGCCTTTGAGCTCCACAAAAGCGTTCTCTGGATCACAAGCAGCAAAACGCTGCTTATTTTACATAAAAAACCTGCTGTAAAGATGATAGAATGAATCGTGGCTGAACTATGAATGTGCGCATGGTGGCAATGAGTGGCGGCAACCGCCCCAACCCGGCCCGTGATCATAGGAGAATTTTATGACCGGACCCCGATCCGCGGGCAGCCTGCGGGGACCGCGGATCGGGGTCCGGGTCCACAGGCCATTTGAAGTCTCTCCTCTCCTGTCTCCCTCGCTGCTCCTCGCTGAATGTAATCCAGAACTATACAGAGGAACACGTAACATAGGCCTATGCGTCTCATATATAAATATCTGCCTCGGAGTAGGCTATAGGCTGGATCATTACGCACTGAATTGGGCTGTGCCCGTCCTCCAAGATGCTTGTGCCCCCCCCACACTGAGCTAGACAGTTAGAACTCATCTTACAACACTGGGTTTAAAGTTCAACAGCATGAAATGTATGTGCTTTTTATGCAATAAAGTGATTGAGTAATTATCCTCCCTTCCGTTATTTTTGACAAATCGTACCCCGAGTGTACAACCAATACATATGGTATTTTAGGCATACCCATGTGGTGTCTTCAAAGCCAAACTGTTAGGATTATCTTGTATTATCGAGACATTTTAGACAGATTTAGAGGGTTACCTATATTGTAGTAGTGAAAGCAACAGAATGACATTGTGTGTATGGCATAGTATAGGCGTAATGATAAAGAGCTATATAATACAAAATAGAGGAAGAACTTTTTTTGAAATGTTTTTTTGAAAATACAGAACTGTTGTTCTCTATAAATGTCATTTCAAGTTGGGCCTGACCTGGGCAGAAGGTCCACCAGCTGTTCCAACCTCAGAATGGCCGATATAGGCTTATTTCTATTGAAGAGGCTCATATGAGGTGGACATTCTTCTACTTTGTGACTCACAAAGAGGCCTTAAAGGGATACTTCGGGATTTTTGACATAGGGCCTCATTTCCTAGTTATCCAGAGTGTTGTTGATGTCTGGAGATATTTTTTTCTTAAATTCATGCAGTTCTTATATTTGAAGAGTCTAGTTGCGCTAGGCTAGGGCAAGGCTAAAGCAGTTCTATGGTAAACGCTAGCCTGCATTAAAAAACAGTCTGACCCACTCCACAGTGCACCTGAGGTAAATCACATATAACACCAGACTAACCATATAAATGTCTGTGTTAATAGAATTTTTTAAATAAAACTGACCTTGTATCACATGAATTACCGCATTTTGAGGGACTATTTTCTCGCAGATCACTCCGCCGCTGCCTTGGCTTACAGCCACGAAGCTGATGCTGCTCAAATATAAGTTATTTTAAACGCAAAATGGTTAAACTTAACCTATCGACACAGACATTTATATGGTTAGTCTGGCGTTATAAGTGATTTACCTCAGGTGCACTGTGGAGTGCGCCAGACTGTTTTTTAATGCAGGCTAGCGTTTACCATAGAACTGCTTTAGCCTTGCTCTAGGCTAGCGCAACTAGACTCTTCAAATATAAGAACTGCATGAATTTAAGAAAAAAATATCTCCAGACATCAACAACACTCTGGATAACTAGGAAATGAGGCCCTATGTCAAAAATCCCGAAGTATCCCTTTAAGCTGAGAAAGTGCTGACATGTTATACATTTCCTGAATCCTCAAAGTCTAGAGAGTTACCCAGTATCAAACATTTGTGTCTGTGATGTTCCTGGAAGAAACAGCGTTAAATGTAGCAAAACTGTTTTGGCGAAAATGGTGAAAAAACGTCCTCAGGTTTGAGTTAGAGGAGCGATGCTTACCACAGTAATTGTCACAGAATAGTACATTTGGGCTCAAATGAAACATGACAACGATACCAAATATAATGGTATGAATCATTTTCCAATGGGTTGGAAATGGCCTAAACCAAACTTTGGACCAGTGTCAAAAGCGACTTTTTCGACATGGGGGTGCATACACTAAAATGGCCACAATTTTTTTCCGCGATATTTCCAGCAGAGCAGACCCTCCAATTATTGGTCCTTAGGGTTAAAGTTAACAGAAAAAAACACAAATAAAAGTATGGCAGACCATGTCAGGTTCAATCCATTTTTGAGACTTTGGCCCCCTGACTATTATCCCTTACATAATGTACACCAGTTAAAAAAACAGTTAAATCACATTCTATATCACTCCACTGCAGCTGTTTCCATAGTAACGGTAAACAATTGAGCTGGAACTAGTTTCAGGTAAAACAGATTAAAAAGTGAAATAACTCCTGCCCAGGACTTAAAAAAATAAGTAAACAGGTCCCAATGAACAGTTTCAGTTTGCCGGACCATGGTATAAGCGGGATAATGCACTCCGAGGAGTCCATTATCAGAAATAACTGGACTCCGCGGAAGCAACCGTCCTCTGGTCGTCCAGTTATTTCTGATAATGGACACTGTGAGGTTTTAAAATGTATCTTTAGCTACCCCTTTATAACTTGTATGCTAACTGTTTGTAAAGGCTTAAATTCACTTTAAACCATGGCGCCGGAGAAGTCATAGGTCAGTTGAACTCGAGGGGGGAGCAGAGAACATCCTGTTTAGAGGGCAATAAGAAGTGTTATCTGTGTTCAGCACATGGTCACCTGATGTTATCTAAGCTAAAAGAATGTGCTTTGAAGTAGAAGGGATGAGCATTTGAGAAGGTTTCAGGTTTCTCTCTTTGTCTGTGTGTGCTGATGTGCTAGTGGGCGGAGCAACAATCAATGAAATACTTGGGAGAGCAGAGTTTTAGTGAGACTTTGTCAAACAACTGGACCGACAACATGTGACCTTTAATAAACAGCCTTCTGAGAACACGTAGCCTTCTGATCATTCTGATGCCTGCTGACTTCTTCTGATTACCTTCTGAATTCATCAGTGTTTTTGTACAACAAGACCAGGAGTCAGATCGCGATATTTGGTCTGCCTTTAAGCTGTTTTTAAACTCGAAATTTGGCGACGCCGACGTGATGAAGCGCAAGGCAGACCCTCGAAGGCGACCCAAGTTTTTGTTTAGAAACGCAAAGAGCACTGAGAGCTGAAGAACTGCTTTTTTCATCAAGCGCTCCAAAGCCAGCAGCGGCAAAAGCAGCAGCAGGACAACGGCCCAAGCATGAGCGCAGCAGGAGGAAAGCAGACCGCGCATGCGCGCAGCAGGAGACCAGCAGCGCCAAACAGAGAGAGGGGGAGAATAACATCACGTGACAGATCTCAGAAAGAGAAAAAAACATCTGAAGAGTCTCCATATAGTTCGAGTCCAGAAGATTTCCAGAGTGTACACAAAGAGCGGTGAGGCAACCTTTTCTAAACTGCCAAGATTGGTCTAAAATAAATTAAATGTGATTTGATGGACTGGGACTTTATGTAAAATAATTCTCAAAAAAAAAAAAAACAATAGAAACAGGAAACTTTATGTAAATAATACGCTGTAAATAGAATGCTTTTAGGGAATCCGTGCTGTTTCTTAAACGCCATAGGGCTAAATCTTTGCACACGGGAGAAAAAGACAAAGGAATATAGATTAATTAATTAAGAAATGGCCAAATACACGTGCGGGTTTTGATTAAATTGAATCCTTTCCGTCGTACGCTAAAAGATTTATGGAAAATCGATTAAACGCAGGCTGTACTAATTCACACAGCTGCATATCTTTTTATATATAGTTGGACGTCCACTAGAAAATATATATACATATTAAAATCAGGCGAGGAGATGGAGTTTCCTTTCGTCCTGTTTAAACCCCCTAGCGACCGGCTACGCTGCGGTTAACCCCACCCCTCCCCTTTCCCTTATCCATGGTGCGACTTCTCCCCCGCGGTGCTGCAAAGAGCAGCATGGCAGAGGAGAAGTAAGGAGAAGGAGAAGTAGGAGTAGATAAAATAAATAAATAAATGCATGAAGCAATATAAATATTATTATTCATAACTAATAGTGATTTAGATGATAAATCTAATAACTAAATAAATATAGAAAATATTGATTAACTAAGACCTATATAATCCCCTTGACTAAGCATGGCGGATCTAAATATTATTTTATATATAATCATAGTAATAACAAACGCAATTAACAATAGAATGTCCCAGTTCTTCACACTAGACCAAGGCAGGATGAAAGGGAGATGCTGAAATATTATTCTTGCAAACTTGACTTTCACGAAAAGGCAATCTGGATGTGCACGCTACTTGGCAGCTTTGACCAAGGCGACAGAGAAAACCTCACATCCTGTGCAGAATCATCAGTTGATTATACATATGAATCATGGACAATTTGAACATCATACGTGTGAAGAAAAAGCCAAAACTGAACTGTATATCAAAGCCGATCTGAAGACAACTCCACTGTTCAATCCAGAAATGACTTTAATTCTGTAATGGCTGCTCGTACAGAGCGAAAGAAGGAATTTCGTCACATGCTGTAGTCAGACAACTGTCAACACAACAGCATGAAATACTGGAGGCAGAACAAATACAAGAAGAATCAACGCAAATGACAGTACTGCACGCCTTGCAACTTTGGGAAGGCTGCGAAGCCAATATCCAAAAAACAACACTGGTCAGACAACTTATTGAGCAGTTCAATGGCCAGAGAAATTAGCCAACATGAAATGCAAAGCCCACACCAAAGGCGGAGACTCTGTGTCTCTGGGCGATCATGCAGCTGATAAGGCGATCAAAGAAGCAGCAAACCATAATAACAGACCTGATACGAACATGGACATTTCTCCAGAACCTTGGGTTTATGTTAAAATGCATAAACGTTGACAACTGGACACAACCATACCAGACTGGGCCGTATCTGGATCTTCAATCAACATAGAAGACAAAGAAGATGGCTGTTTCAACATCTGGCACTGATGGACACCACCTGTCATCAGTCTTTGCCCCTGAGGCTTCAAGGGCAGAGTAAGGGGAGAATCTAAATCACATGCTGTGGATGAGGCCCACTGCTGTGAAGGTCTCATGAAATCTCCCTGGATTCACCTCACCAACCGGGTGAACTGAAGATATCATAATTCAAGAGGAAGCGACCATTCAAATACATACTACACTGTTAGAACAACTGAAGAGCATGTGTTGACAACCTCTGCTCTGCTGTAGGCATATAGACGATCGTGGTCACATCATACACTTGCACGTGACCAGAAGAAGCCGACGTCACCATGGACAAATCAAAAGATTAGTCTACAAAAAATGGGATGCTCACCTTGAGTAGTGATATGTGTTTTTTATTGTGTTTATCGTAATTGTGTTTTCTTTATTGCTGTTTGAAGACTGGTTAAATGTAGATTCTGAAGTTCGACATAAATGATACATCGAGAAAGGAGAGATGTGAACTACGTTGCTAATCTTACTAGTAATACTGAATGTTATGTATGTGCCCGCCTTTCAATGTCAACCATCGACATCGCAATATATTCTTCTCATTCCAGACTTACAAGCAAGCCATGAATTAGTTTGAATTAAATTGAATTGTTAAACCAAAAATCATAGTGAAAATTGTTAGTTTTGATTTTGCCATACTAAATTGTTAACTGACTTTGCATAAGCCTTTGGCTTCAGCTCAATCCCTTTGAGTAGGTTAACTGCTAAAATAAATAAATAAACTAGATTAAATTAAACTAAAGTAATTTTGCATGAAAGCGACACAAAAACAAAAATAGGACTAACAAATAACTCGTTTGTGAGGTATATGTTGATGCAAGTGGAAGGTGGATACATATCGTAAGTAGAAATGAAGTTTTGAATTTTTAGTTTTTAGTATGTTAGGATTTAGTTTTTAGTTTTGCATGTATTAAGATTTAGTGACATTTTCTTTTGGTGAACACATGGAAATGTGTTCAGGAAAGGGAATTGTGAGGTTTTAAAATGTATCTTTAGCTACCCCTTTATAACTTGTATGCTAACTGTTTGTAAAGGCTTAAATTCACTTTAAACCATGGCGCCGGAGAAGTCATAGGTCAGTTGAACTCGAGGGGGGAGCAGAGAACATCCTGTTTAGAGGGCAATAAGAAGTGTTATCTGTGTTCAGCACATGGTCACCTGATGTTATCTAAGCTAAAAGAATGTGCTTTGAAGTAGAAGGGATGAGCATTTGAGAAGGTTTCAGGTTTCTCTCTTTGTCTGTGTGTGCTGATGTGCTAGTGGGCGGAGCAACAATCAATGAAATACTTGGGAGAGCAGAGTTTTAGTGAGACTTTGTCAAACAACTGGACCGACAACATGTGACCTTTAATAAACAGCCTTCTGAGAACACGTAGCCTTCTGATCATTCTGATGCCTGCTGACTTCTTCTGATTACCTTCTGAATTCATCAGTGTTTTTGTACAACAAGACCAGGAGTCAGATCGCGATATTTGGTCTGCCTTTAAGCTGTTTTTAAACTCGAAAACACCTCGTTGTGTATTATCCCTTACTTAATATTTGATCGGAGCTTATGCAGGAAATCAAAACGAATGCTTTTTAATACCATTTGAATGCTCAGTTACTCTATTTTGATGCCACAGACGCAAAATATCTGTGCGTACCAGTAGCTCCCAGACCTTTGAACTGAGCGTTCTATCCCATACACATGATCACTGTGTGACATGTCTGTTGATGACATTCATTTCATTTCTGTGGTTTCTTTATCATTAACAGATGATGTTAGTGGCCACTAAATGTGAAACCGGAGTACCCGGAGGAAACCTACGCACGGGGAGAACATGCAAACTCCACACAGAAAGGCCCCGTGCTGGTGGGACCTTCTAGCTGTGAAGCACGAGCACTAACCGCTGTACTACCCGTGCTGCCACCTGACACCTCATTTCCATATCCAACTAAGTTAAGCCATTTCCATATCCAACTAAGTTAAGCCATTTCCATATCCAACTAAGTTAAGCCACTGTAACCACGCCCCCGCGACTTCTCATTGGATGACACTCCAAATGCAGCTTTTTTTAGTTGGCTTTATCAATTTAATATTGTAGAAATGTTTAGGGTTCGGGAATAAGGTTTGGATTAAGGTTAGGCACAGGGATATGGTTAGGGTTGGGAAAAGGGATTTGGTTAGCATTAGAACATTGTGGTGGTCACAAAACACATGAACTTAACTGAATTGGAGTTAGCATTTAGTTCAAAGCATCTTTTATACGCCAATTTCTATCTTAAGTCAAATCTCCAAAGGTCTGCTCATCCATTCGTCATTTCTAACTAGACTTTGACCACACCCCTTTATGTGGTTGATGGTTGCCAACAGCTGAAAACATCTGGATTGTTTATAATTTACGACTAGCTGTGACCCGGCCTACAGCTGTACATACCCTCCTTCGGAGTCGTGGGGCTGGGTGCCGTTGGAAAACTTCTGCATTTCCATCTTTATCCAGAATTGTGTGCCTTTTTAGAAATGACCGCAATCTGCAAAAAAACAAAGAAAGTTAAAACCGCAAGCGGCATCGAACGGCTCTCACGGGCAGTTGGTCATATACCCCCCACTCATTTTCCTGCAATAACAAGTATACAGGGCCCACACCTCCACTGTTTTACACGGTGAGTTTACGGTTGACTGGGGGACAGCGCTTCGCGCCGTTTTCGTGCGCTCCGCGCACCTAGGTACAGTGCACTACGTTGCGATTACATTAGGCCCTTGCCACGGCAGGCCGCTCAGGCCTAATAATATTTTTTTCAAAAACAATATCGTCGCTTTCGCAACATCATAATATACATTTTTGGAAAGCTCTCAACGACCCCCACACAGCCGTGGGGCTCGGATGACTGGTTTATTACGTCTCCCACATACCCCACAGGTGGGTTCAGAAAGTATTCATATCTCCCTATTCTTTACTGCTATGTTATATGAATTCAAAATATAGAGACAGGGTGGGTAATATCACAATGTAAAAAGAAATATCAAGATAACGATATATTTGATAGTATAATTGACAAAATACTTAAAAATCCCAGCATAACGCCTATATGCTTTTCAGTCATGTGACTTTTGTTGTTATGGCGGCCATTTTGAATACCGAAGTAGAATTATGCAGTACTACAACATGTAACAATATCTCAACTCAGGACGAAAATGAAAGGCAACTGATTGACAGTGGCATTTTTATGTCCTCGTAATCATTGCTCAAGAAGATAACAGTAAAAACTTGGCCCCAGAGACGCACGTTTATGTGAAGAAACCAGTGTCAGTATTTAAGCTGCTCAAGATGTAAGCATGCTACCAGTTAGCATTTAGCTTTAACAGCTCAGCTCTGACCTCTCCAAGGGAAAGCCCTGAACCACAGACATCTCAGTGTTCATAGATGTGAGCCACACGTGTTTATCGTGTTGAAGCCATTGACAGTTGCTAACCGGTAGCATGCTAACATCTTAAGCAGCTTAAACACTGACTCAGACTCCGTTGACATGACAAACTGTAAAAATCCCAGAGAAAGGTTTTCTGTTTCCTCTTTGATGAGTTAATTTAGTCTGAGGAGTGAAGCAGATCTTTAGTAAATCCTGCTGTAGCTCGACAGACAGAGCTGCTACGTCTGTGCCACATGCTGGTTATATCACATAAATGTGCGTCTCTGGTTCCGTGTTTTAACTGTTATCTTCATGAGCAATGATACATAAAAATACATAAAAACACCACTGTCAATCAGTTGTCTTTCCTTTTCATCCTGGGTAGAGATATTGTTACATGTTGTAGTACTGCATAATTCTACTTTGGTGCTCAAAATGGCTGCCGGAACTATGCGTGATGTCATTGGAAATGTATGTATTGGGAAGATTCATTCAAAGATATTTTATTCTTTTTTAGAGCCATGCCAGTTTCCTCGCAAATATGATCTACGCAAGCAGTTTACATGCCTCATGTCATTTGACCCCATGTCCTACACAGTGTTTATGCTGCTCTGATGGAGCCGAGCGGAACTTTAGCTGCAATCTCCATCTGATGGTGATTTCAGTCCAAATCAGCTGGAGTGCACATGCATATTACAGTATATCATGTCCACAATGATAACAAACATTACAACGATATCAAAACATTCAACCAGTATAACCATATTTGACATGATATGACTAATTATTATATCTATGGATATGACCCACCACCGTTTTTCTTTCAAGTCAATTATCTTTTTCAGTGACACCCCAATGCAAATGAATGTTTGCTAGCACATACAACAACAAGTAAAAGCACTATCTGAGGATATAAGGGTGTTTTCACACAGGCTCTAGTTAGGTCGACTTATAGGGACTTTCGGCCCGAGAGCGCCACTTTAGGGTCAGTGTGAATCTAACCTCAGCACTTTAGGATCAGTGTGAATCTAACCTCAGCACTTTAGGGTCAGTGTGAATCTAACCTCAGCACTTTAGGGTCAGTGTGAATCTAACCTCAGCACTTTAGGATCAGTGTGAATCTAAGCTCAGCACTTTAGGGTCAGTGTGAATCTAACCGCAGCACTTTAGGGTCAGTGTGAATCTAACCTCAGCACTTTAGGGTCAGTGTGAATCTAACCTCAGCACTTTAGGATCAGTGTGAATCTAACCGCAGCACTTTAGGGTCAGTGTGAATCTAACCCAGCACTTTAGGGTCAGTGTGAATCTAACCTCAGCACTTTAGGGTCAGTGTGAATCTAACCGCAGCACTTTAGGGTCAGTGTGAATCTAACCTCAGCACTTTAGGGTCAGTGTGAATCTAACCTCAGCACTTTAGGGTCAGTGTGAATCTAACCTCAGCACTTTAGGATCAGTGTGAATCTAACCTCAGCACTTTAGGATCAGTGTGAATCTAACCTCAGCACTTTAAGGTCAGTGTGAATCTAACCGCAGCACTTTAGGGTCAGTGTGAATCTAACCGCAGCACTTTAGGGTCAGTGTGAATCTTCGACCCGGAAGGAGTCACGTACCCGGAAGTGTGGCTGTGAGCAGCAGTGTGAGAGCAGTGTGGAAGCTAACATTTTTGCGGAGTCCGGTTGAGGGAGAGCAAAATGCCGAAACCGACTAAAACAGAGGCAAGGCAACTGCCAGAAACGCCGGCGGATGAGGATTACGTGAGCCTCAGTCGAGTCACGGAACTCATGGAGCAGCAAAGGGACATGTTTAGGGAAATAATGCATCAACAGCAGGAAAACTTCAAAGGATTCATAAAACTCATCATGGAATCAACAAACACCCGCATGGATTCACAGTTAAAGGACATTCAAGAGCTAAAAACAAGCCTGCAGTTCACGCAAGATGAGGTGGACACTATAAAAGAAGAGAAAAAGAAACTCACTGAGCGCACGGACACAATACATAACGATTTCTATAAAGTATGTGACAATCTGCACGTCATCACGGATAAACTGGAGTATCTGGAGGGACAGAGCCGCAGAAAAACCTGGTCTTTGAGGGAGTGTTGGAGACGCCTGGGGAGACCTGGGCTGACGCAGAGGAAAAAATCAAACAACTGCTGAGGGAGAAACTGCAACTACAACACCCGGTGGAAATGGAGAGAGCCCATCGCGTAGGGAAACCTGGCGGGAGAGACTGGCCGAGACCTATCGTCGCCAAACTACTGCGTTGGAAGGATCGAGAAGCAATCCTGCAGCGCGCTAAACAACTCAAAGGAACGAAAATCTACATAAACGAGGACTACACGGACTCCATTAAAAGGAAACGAAAAGAACTGATGCCGGAGCTGAGAGCTGCCAGGGAAAGGGGGGACATAGCCTTCTTGCGATATGACAAACTCATTGTACGTCCGCGCACCAGTACACCAAATCAAGTTTAAACACCGGGGAAAACGTATGGATTTTGGTATGTAAAAAACATAATTTCACATGTCCTGTAATATATATACTCATACAATGACGTCCAATCATACCTCATATGCTACTGATGGCAGTGACCTAGGATTACAGCAAAGGATTTTGGACTGTGAGCTCTTGGAGCTGAAAGCTTCAGAGTACACCGAACATAAGGCACTGGACTTGGAAGATCAGTTAGACCCAGATAACCTGTTCTTAACATCTAACGCAATGAATTGCAAATACTACACTGAGAATGAATTTAACATCTCTGTTAAAACAGAAGGGAAATTCTCAATTATCCATTTCAATAGTAGAAGCATGTACGCGAATTTCGATGCAATCAAAGAATACTTAAAACAGTTTGAGAATCCATTTAGTATCATTGCATTATCAGAAACATGGTTTAATGAGGATAAAGGCATTGTATTTGAGTTAAACAATTATACATTAAACTATGTAAACAGAACCAATAAAGGGGGAGGAGGAGTTGCTATATATGTCCTCAACAAATTTAAATTCAAAATATTAAAAAACATGACAGCATCAATAAACAACTTGCTTGAATGCTTATCAATAGAAATTATCAATGAAAAAAGAAAAACATAATAGTTAGTTGTTTATACAGGTCACCAGGCTCATGCGTGGAAATATTTACAAATTGGGCAGAAAAAACATTCTCAGAATTGAGTAACAAGGTATTATTTATCTGTGGGGATTATAACATCGATTTGATAAATCCAAATAAACATAAGACAACTGATGAGTATATTAATAGGATGTACAGTATGAGTTTATACCCAACTATCACAAGACCTAGCAGAATAACAGCGAGCAGTGCTACCCTCATTGACAACATCTTCACTAATAATATGCAGTTCACAAATGTCAGCGGCCTAATGGTTTGTGATATAACGGATCATCTGCCCGTATTCACGGTGTATGATGATAATGAGTTAGATCAAAAATCACCTCAAAAATATTTTTATAAACGCGCAAGAACTGAGGATTCAATTTACTCACTTTATAGTGACTTAATAAAACAAGATTGTAACGAGGTATATAACAAGAATGATGTAGATAATGCTTACGATACTTTCATGGAAATTTTTAGTATAGCATACAATAAAAACAGTCCAATTCAGCAATTCAGTAAAAACAGAAAAACGACAAAATGTCCGTGGCTAACCAAGGGTTTACAAAATGCTTGTAAGAAGAAAAACACTCTATATAGACAATTCATTAGACTAAGAACAGAGGATTCTGAAAGTAGATATAAAACATATAAAATAAACTGACCAATATATTAAGGAAGGCTAAGAAACTATATTATACCAATCTATTATATACAAACAAGAACAACATGAAAGGGGTATGGGGAATACTAAACACTATAATCATGGGTAATGCAAAAATAATTCATATCCAAACTATTTCACTGATGGGATCAATGACAACCATAATATGAATGATATTGTGGAAAGTTTTAATAGTTTTTTTGTAAATGTTGGACCGGATCTGGCAGCAGAGATTCCGGAGTGTAGTAACAACGAAATGGAGTCATTGATAGACATTCATTCAAAAACTATGTTTTTGTCTGGAGTAACTGAAACAGAAATAATAGATGTCATTAACGGGTGTAAGAACAAATCGTCTACAGACTGTTTTGATATAGATATGACACTAGTTAAACAAATTATATATAGTATCGTGAAACCATTAACCTACATATGCAACTTATCGTTTCAAACAGGAACAGTTCCAAATAAAATGAAAATTGCAAAAGTTATACCTATACATAAAAATGGGAACAAACACATCTTCACTAACTACAGACCTGTCTCTCTGCTCCCCCAGTTTTCCAAAATCTTAGAGAAACTTTATAACAGTAGAATGGATAATTTCATAGATAAGCATAAACTAATTAATGAAAGTCATTATGGGTTTCGAGCAGCAAGGTCAACTTCAATGGCCATCATTGATGCAATAGAAGAGATTACTAATAGCTTAGAGGGAAAGAAACATGCAGCTGGAATATTCATTGACTTGAAAAAAGCATTTGATACACTAAATCATTCTATATTATTAAAAAAATTAGACAGATATGGCATAAGGGGAGTGGCTTTGAGCTGGATTCAAAGCTATTTAACTGGGAGACAACAGTATGTGAAGATGGGGGAGTTTACATCAGGTTATTTGGACATTGGTTGTGGGGTCCCACAGGGATCTGTCTTAGGCCCAAAGTTGTTTAATTTATATATTAATGACATTTTTAATGTGTCTAAATTATTAAAATTAGTGATTTTCGCAGATGACACAAACGTCTTCTATTCCAATGACAATTATAGTAATTTAGTAACTAACATAAACTGTGAACTAAGGAAATTAAAAACATGGATGGACATTAATAAATTGTCCCTCAACCTAAATAAAACAAAAGTAATGTTTTTCGGTAATTATAATGGAAACCAGACTCAGTAAATATAGACGGTGTAGTTTTAGATACAGTATCAGAAATTAAATTCTTAGGAGTCACCATTGACAGTAAATTAAGCTGGAAACCACACATAAGACACATACAAGGTAAAGTCTCCAAAAGCATCTCAATCATTAACAAAGCAAAGTTTTCTTAAATTACAATGCATTATTTTTAGTATATAGTTCATTAGTTTTGCCATATCTAAACTACTGTGTAGAAGTTTGGGGCAATAACTATAAAAGCTCATTACACCCCCTTGTTATACTCCAAAAACGGGCTGTAAGAATTATACATAAAGTAGGATATTATGATCACACTAATATATTATTTCTGCAGTCTAAACTATTAAAAATGCATGATTTAGTCGATTTCTCTACTGCCCAACTTCTGTTTAAAGCCAACAAAAATGTGCTACCTGCAAGGATACAAATGCTTTTTGCACGCACAGAAGGGGATATAACCTGAGGGGGTGTGATAACTTTAAGGTTCAAGCAGTGTCTTCCACTAGGAAAAGTATGTGTGTGTCTGTATGTGGAGTTAAACTCTGGAACAAATTGGGGGCAGAATATAAACAATGTCCAAATATTCATCATTTCAAATCAAGATATAAAAAAATGGTATGGTCAAAGTACCAGAAGGAGGAAATGGGTACTTGATTGCTAATGGGTGTCACAAAGTGCTGTATACTTTAAAGGTCAGATCTAACTAATAATGAAGTATATTGTGGTTGTTACTATTATACTATTGCAGTTGTTATTGCCATTGTTATTGCTATTGCTGTTGTGTTGTTATCATCACTATTTTAACTTTAAACTTTAAATGTAACAGTCTAGGATTAATACCTAACAATCTGTGGATTATTCTTAGAATCCAACTCAATCGATTCAGACAGAGGTATTGCTATTGATGCTGATGGTAATATAAAGGAACTAAATTCTTAGAAGTAAAACATGCACACATCTATGTACTCCGCATTCAACATAACCCATAGTATAGGGCAGACATGTGGGGGCCGGCAGCTCGAGGAAACCCTCTTCTGGCAGCAGACTCCTAAAATTTGTCTCTTTTAATGCATAGTATAGGACACTTAACAAATGATGGTCCGGTTGCTCGGACCATCATTGTGACTGGACCTGCTCCCCTCTGGCAGCAGGTCCAGTCACAGAAAAGAAGAAAAAGAAAGAAAAGCCCCGAATCCCTTTTAACACATATCATTAAGACTATTCTTGTTATCATGAACATCAATCAGTCTGCGATTACTGTACCTTTCATGAATAAATGTGGAGTATTTTATGTATCATTCAAACACTTTGATACAGAGTAATGTTATATGGGTTGTAATGGTGATGGTGAATAACGGTAATGCCAACATGGTAATGAATTCTGTATGGGAGACAGAAATAATACACTGGTTGTAGCGTGTGAGATACTGTGAATGTTGACCTGGTATAATGCAGTGTCGCATTTGTTAATATGTAACCAACTCGGTTGATAGTTGTTTTGTAAAATGGTAAGAAATATGCACTGTTGTTAGTTATTGTTATTTAAGTTTATGAACAGGGGTGGGAGTCAATAAGCTTGTCTTCTTCCCACTCCTTTTCGAGCTGTAATGTAAATTATTTTTTCTTTTTTTCTTTTATTATGTATATATATATTTCTGTTTTTCTTTTCTTCTTTAGCTCGAAATAAAATATTCAAATCAAATCTAACCTCAGCACTTTAGGGTCAGTGTGAATCTAACCTCAGCACTTTAGGGTCAGTGTGAATCTAACCGCAGCACTTTAGGGTCAGTGTGAATCTAACCTCAGCACTTTAGGGTCAGTGTGAATCTAACCGCAGCACTTTAGGGTCAGTGTGAATCTAACCTCAGCACTTTAGGGTCAGTGTGAATCTAACTCTTTTTTTTTCAGCACTTTTAGTGTGTCTTTTAGTGTGAATCTAACCTCAGCACTTTAGGGTCAGTGTGAATCTAACCCAGCACTTTAGGTCAGTGTGAATCTAACCTCAGCACTTTAGGGTCAGTGTGAATCTAACCCAGCACTTTAGGTCAGTGTGAATCTAACCAGCACTTAGGTCAGTGTGAATCTAACCTCAGCACTTTAGGGTCAGTGTGAATCTAACCTCAGCACTTTAGGTCAGTGTGAATCTAACCTCAGCACTTTAGGGTCAGTGTGAATCTACCTACAGTGATCACTTTAGGGTCAGTGTGAATCTAACCTCAGCACTTTAGGGTCAGTGTGAATCTAACCTCAGCACTTTAGGGTCAGTGTGAATCTAACCTCAGCACTTTAGGTCAGTGTGAATCTAACCTCAGCACTTTAGGGTCAGTGTGAATCTAACCTCAGCACTTTAGGGTCAGTGTGAATCTAACCTCAGCACTTTAGGGTCAGTGTGAATCTAACCTCAGCACTTTAGGTCAGTGTGAATCTAACCTCAGCACTTTAGGGTCAGTGTGAATCTAACCTCAGCACTTTAGGGTCAGTGTGAATCTAACCTCAGCACTTTAGGGTCAGTGTGAATCTAACCTCAGCACTTTAGGGTCAGTGTGAATCTAACCTCAGCACTTTAGGGTCAGTGTGAATCTACCTCAGCACTTGGTCAGTGTCTACCCAGCACTTTAGGGTCAGTGTGAATCTAACCTCAGCACTTTAGGGTCAGTGTGAATCTAACCTCAGCACTTTAGGGTCAGTGTGAATCTAACCTCAGCACTTTAGGGTCAGTGTGAATCTAACCTCAGCACTTTAGGGTCAGTGTGAATCTAACCTCAGCACTTTAGGGTCAGTGTGAATCTAACCTCAGCACTTTAGGGTCAGTGTGAATCTAACCTCAGCACTTTAGGGTCAGTGTGAATCTAACCTCAGCACTTTAGGGTCAGTGTGAATCTAACCTCAGCACTTTAGGGTCAGTGTGAATCTAACCTCAGCACTTTAGGGTCAGTGTGAATCTAACCTCAGCACTTTAGGGTCAGTGTGAATCTAACCTCAGCACTTTAGGGTCAGTGTGAATCTAACCTCAGCACTTTAGGGTCAGTGTGAATCTAACTCAGCACTTTAGGGTCGGCAGCACTTTCAGTGTGAATCTACCTCAGCACTTAGGTCAGTGTGAATCTAACCTCAGCACTTTAGGGTCAGTGTGAATCTAACCGCAGCACTTTAGGGTCAGTGTGAATCTAACCTCAGCACTTTAGGGTCAGTGTGAATCTAACCTCAGCACTTTAGGGTCAGTGTGAATCTAACCGCAGCACTTTAGGGTCAGTGTGAATCTAACCGCAGCACTTTCAGCCGGTCTAAACAGCCGCTCCGACTGCGGCTGAAATAGGTGGTCACGGAGCGGCGCATCTCGCTCTCTGCGTCGGAGCGGTTGTGGTGTGAATGCGGCCGACCTTTGGTGAACTATTCTCGCTTCTTTGACTCTATTTTTGCACAAAGAAAGAATGACTACGTGCTGCATGAGGACGTTTGGATTACTCTGACGAGGCAAAATGGATTCACTTTAAATCATCAAGGTACGCCTCTCTTTCCTGTCTTTCCCTTCCTGCTGCAGTGAAACTTTCCTCTCCATGTGCTGATTAAGTACATTTCTCTGCGCTGCAACCCAACCCCGCAGGGCACTGCTTCATGACAGCAGCAGGTGGGAGGCGAGTATTTGACGCTCTTTGAAGGAAATGGACTGAAGATGCTCAAATATTTACAACACAAGTCAAAGTTGGCATATTTGAGCCCAATGCACAGATTTTCACTCTGTCAGGATAAGGAGTGGGATCGGTCTGACCCGCCTGCTCTGATACTGAACTTTCAGGAGAAAACTGCAGACAACAGTGATAAGAGCAGAGTAAACAGACAGGTGGCTCAGTCACATGTTCAGAGCACGTGTGCAGCAGAGCCTGGGGAGATGCCTGACTGCAGCCAACACTAGAGGCAGAGCAGGGTCTTTTATAAAGTCAATGCCCAGTAAATATATAGTCCATTGGCCGACAACAAAAGTCTGGCTGTATAGCCAGCCTATTGAATATGACATAACAAAAAGTGACCTCCATTAGTTAGATTTCTATATCTTTCCATGATTGAAACCTTTACTATAGTCATATTTTTTTAACTATAGGCTATTTAAGGGATGAAAAAATTATATGAAATTAAATGACTTAAAATGTCTGTATATTTAGTGCATATAGTATAGTACTGTATATAGTGCCTCTAGAAAGTACTAATACACCTTGAACTTTTGCACATTTTGTCATGTTTACAACCATAAACAAAGATTTTATTTTGAATTTTTTACTGAAAGTTCACACACAAGTAACAGACAACTGTGAAGTGAAAGCAAAATGATACATGATACTGTTATTTTTCCAAAAATAGAAAACGGAAAAGTGGGGCGTGCATAAGTATTCATACAGCATTTTCTGGGTGCATTAAATTGCCTTTATAACATTCCTAATGACTGCAGAATGTTCACACCTTGCCCTAACCATTAAATAGAGGCCACCTGTGTGTAATCTACTCCAGCTGTTCTGTGAGGGCCTCAGAGCTATGGTCAGAGTGTATTGGTCACTAAACAACATCATGAAGGCCAAGGAGCTCACCAGAGAGGTCAGGAAAGAGAGCTCTTGCGTAGTTATTGGATTTGTCGAGGTGTTTGGTGATAGTGTGGATGAGGGAAGCAACAGCCTCGGTGCCACAACCTGTTTTATACGCAAACTGAAAAGGATCCAGTTTGGCACTGATTGAACTTTGAAGATGTTTTAGTAAGATTCTCTCCAAGGCCTTCATAATGACTGAGGTTAGAGCAATGGGTCTGAAATCCTTGTGTACTTTTGGGCTTTGAGTTTTGGGCAGTGGTTTGATATGAGAAGTTTTCCATGCTTTGGGAACTGTGCATGTGTCAATCGATAACTGAAACACTGGTTGCCAAGCTGGAGCCAACTCTGTGGCAACGTTTTTTAAAAGAAAGGGACTGCACTTATCCGGCCCTTCAGCTTTTTTGATGTTTGTTGCTTTGAATGTTTTTGAGGCTGGTGCGGAGATTCACCTTCCAGCAGGACAATGACCCTAAACACAAAGCTAAATCTACAATGGAATGGTTTAAAAACAAACATATGAATGTGTTAGAATGGCCCAGTCAAAGTCCTGACCTAAATCCTATTGAAAATCTGTGGAAAGACCTGAAAACTGCTGTTCACAACGCTCTCCTTCTAATTTGACAGAGCTTGAGTTGTTTTGTAAAGAGGAATGGGCTAAAATGTCAGTCTCTAGATGTGCAAACCTTGTAGTCATACCCCAGAAGACTTGCTGCTGTTATTGCAGCAAAAGGGGGTTCCACAAAGTATTAAGTCATGCTGTATGAATACTTGTGCACACCCAACTTTTCGGTTTTCTATTTTTTGAAAAATAACAGAATCATGGTCAGATCGGCCCCCGAGTATATCGTCTTAAAATCATCCTCCGACCCCCACTTTAGGAACCACTGCATTAGACAATAAAAGAACACATCAGCTGATTTCTGCCACCAGCTGGAAGTCGGGAAGATCAGGTAGTTTCTTTAATTGGTTAGTCAGAAAGTGTGATAGATAACAGCATATAGGACGACTATAGGAACAGGACGTGCAGTATAGAGCCACAAGTTTGAGCGTGCAGAGCGTAACAGACACCTGTGACGAAAGCACTTTCCTTATGGCACTCGAGAGAAAACCTGTGAAGTACAGAGCGTACCAAGGACATCTGAGGGCATTTAGATGCATTAAAAAACATATGTCATTGGCTATGTTTTGTAACATGTGGTGGTGAAGGCAGAGCTAGCCATGGACGTGTGTGGCTTGATAGCAAAAGGAGCAACAACGGGATTTCCAGAAGGTACTTATTTATTTCGTATGCAAAATAGGTTTGCCAGCATAATAACTCGTTACAAGAAAAGCACAGCGGTCTGCGTACACACGGCCGAGTCCATGACACAAGTAGAAGAGGTACAAGGAGGAGGAGTGACCTATTGACCATGGCAAATTAAAGAGGCATTATAACCTAACCCATTATATATTTGGCTGCCTTTAGTCGACATCTGAGCTGCTCACAGCCATTGTATAAGTATTTAGATGAAACGTTATGCAGTGTGGCTTTAAAAAGAATCAACATTTTAATACAGTGGCATTTCTACATCAGGTTCTGCTTGCACTAAAAACTTTCTTTAAGGGCTGAACACAATGAGAAAAATATTTCAGTCTGAGATAAAGGTCTTCAGTGCATGTGGGAGGAACATTTATGTCACTGAGAAGGTTAGCGCCCCCTGTGGGTGAAGCTCTCGTCCATTGAAATCAGTGTTAATGTCATCGACTAAAATATTGCATCATTTTAGTCAGTCATTTTTTGCAGACTAAAATCAGACTAAAACTAAATTAAAATCATCCAAACTTCCAGTGAGTTTGAAAAGCCTCAGATCATTTAAATCCAAAAGGAACAGGTTTGAGCTTTGTTCATGTGGAGAACAAACATGAAGCTGGGGACCTCAATTAATATTAAATATTAATAAATATTATCAAAGTTGACTAAATGAAGTTTAGATTTAGTCGACTACAGTTCTTTCAGTGACCAGCGGCTGTATAGGTGGTTAGCTGGGAGCCTTTACTTTCCATCATGGTGACCCCCATGAGGCTCCAGGATCAATATTTCAGTAACCAGAAACCCTAAAAAGAATTGGTCCTGGAGCATCCTAGAGGCCATTGGGATGGAAAGTAAAGACTCCAGCCAAACCAGTTATGCAGCCGCTGGGTCACTGAAAGGTCAAATATGCACTAATATAAACTTTTCTTTTGCATCAAAGTTCCATAATGCACCTTTAAAATGTTATCATGAGCTACAATACATCGCTGTCTCCATCTGCATCGGAACTCTGACCACTCTGAGCACCTCTGAGTTTTCATGTCGGAATTACCACTTTGAGCGGTTCCAAAGCATTTTTCCCATTCAAAATTCAGACATTTACCAGTTGCCTGGAAAGCAGCAAAAACTGTGGGCTCTTCAGAATGTTGTTACGTCACGTGAACTGAACCAGTAAATAGGGCTGGGTGCCGTTAAACGATACCCGTGTGGTTGATAGTAGGTACTGGGAAAAAATGTGTTTTGATGCCTGTTGGTCCAGGGACAGCTCAAATAAATACATTTATTCTGACCCTTTTCCCTAAAAAGATTTGCCCCAATTTTAATCCCAATTGTTTTTTTGCCACAATTTCTTCCAATATTCCCCTCTGAATTATTCCCCATTTTTCACACATTTCTTAACATTGGAGATGAACCCGATATTGTACATTCTGCAGATCTCACACATTATTGCTCTGTTTTCTGGTTCAGTATGGAGGACCTTGGCTGCCAAAACAATAAATACATATATAAATAAATACATAAAATAAAGTTCAAATTTGCAAAGAAATGCATGCATTTATTTTAATAAATGCATGCATTTATTTATATATTTATAACATTTATTTAAAAAAAAAATTGTTATAAATACATAAATATATATAATATTTATAACATTTATTTCGTGGGGCGACAATGGCGCAGATGGTAGAGCGGGTCGTCTCATGATCGGAAGGTCAGGGGTTCGAATCCCGCCTCCTGAAGGTGCACATTGTCGTTGTGTCCTTGGGCAAGACCCACATTGCCTCCAGTGTCTGCGTACACTGGTAGCCCCCTAGGAGAGACCAACAGGCCCGGTTTGAACCGTGAGGCCGTCCTTCTTATCCTTATTCCTTTTTATTTATTTATTTCTGTATTTATTTTTGTATTTATTTATTTCTGTATTTATTCATTTATTTCTGTATTTATTTCTATATTTATTCATTTATTTCTGTATTTATTTCTGTATTTCTCTTAATGTGTGCAAATCATGGGGTGGGTCTGGATGCCGCTGCTGTAAGGTGATTGGTTAATCTTTCTCCATGCACACATGCCTTGTCCAGCATAGACACTGCCAAACACGAGCTCTGCTTCAGTCTATTGACAGTGGCACAGATAGTACAGCGGGTCATCTTGTGACTGGAGGATCGGCAGTTCAAATCCTGCAGGGGCACACTGTCGTTGTGTCCTTGGGCAAGACACCTCACCTGCATTGCCCCCAGTGTCTGCGTACATTGGTGTATGAATGAGCGTGTGAATGGGTGAGTGGATACTTGCTTTCAGTGCCTAATGTAGGTGCAAAAGCGCTAGACTAAAGCAGAGTTCATGTTTGGCTGTTTATGCTGGAAGTAAGATTTAAATCCTTGACCTTCCAATCATGAGACTACCAGCGCTACCAACTGCACCACTGACACCTTTCTACACTCAAAGTGCTTTCCAACAAGGATCCACTCACTCATTCATACACCAGTGTACTCAGAGACTGGGGGCAAGGCAGGTGAAGGGTCTTGCCCAAGGACACAACGACAGTGTGCCCCTGCAGGATTCGAACTGCCGATCCTCCAGTCACAAGATGAGCCGCTGTACTATCTGTGCCACTGTCAATAGACTGAAGCAGAGCTCGTGTTTGGCAGTGTCTATGCTGGACAAGGCATGTGTGCATGGAGAAAGATTAACCAATCACCTTACAGCAGCGGCATCCAGACCCGCCCCATGATTTGCATACATTAAGAGAAATACAGAAATAAATACAGAAATAAATAAATAAATAAATATAAAAATAAACACAGAAATACAGAAATAAATAAAAACAAAAATAAATAAAAATACAAAATACAGACATATATAAATATATAAATAGATAAATGCACTTATTACAATAAATGCATGCATTTCTTTGCAAATTTGATCTTTATTTTATTTATTTATATATTTATTAATTGTTTTGGCAGCCACGGTCCTCCATAGTTCTGGCCGACAAATATTTGAGTATAGGTATCACAAAAACAAAAGGATTGTTCAGGTATCGGTATCGTAAACCAAGTATATGGTTAAAGTACCGGTATTGAAAAAAATGGATCGGTACCCAGCCCCACCTATAAACAAAGTGGTTTCATTTTAGGAGCCCGCCAGGAGCTCGGGTCGCTTTACTATAGCCTAAGTCATACTATACAACTAGAACTGCTGGCTTCATAACCCCTTAACTCCCACCTGAACTGAGCACATTTTCTCCAGTTTGGCTTTTAAACTAATCTAAAAGCTTAAAACACAGCATCAAAAAAATGACGAAAACGAGGATGAAAACGCGACAAACTGACAAAAAAACAACGTGACGAAACAGCGACAAAACTGGGAAGAAAATGCAACAGAAAAGCGACAAAAACGTGATGAAAACACAACAAAAAAGCAAGGAAAAAGCCACAAAAACGCTTCAAAAATGTGCCAAAAAAATTACTTACTTTTGTAGGTCTTCGATTTCAAATGAGGCATTAAACTGTTGCTCTCCAGAAGCTTTTAGATTCGGGTAAAGCCGAACTGGAGAACATGCGCTCAGTTCAGGTGGGGGTTAATAATTGCATACGGCGCAAATTATGCCTGTTAATTTATTTTTACACAAACAGCTCAAATAAACGACAGACATGAAATGAACTCAACCAGGGTCAGTCTATCAACATGTACTGGATCTAGACTAGGACTGGACCACAGAGACCACTGGACTGTTGACATGAGCGTGGGCAGCTGCGGCGCTCACACACACACACACACACACACAGATAAGACAGTCAAACACATGGCACCGTACACTGTTGGTAAACTCTGGGCCCCGCGCTGAGCAAACTGACCCTGTCTAAAAACTCCCTTATGTCCACACTGCCATGACACACACTGTACTGTACTTTTAGCTTGGAATAATTGTACTTATTGTGCTGCCAGATAGTACCGGCTGTGCAGCAGGTGATTCCACCCATCGGGGAGCTCCAATCACCTTGCAGAGCTGGCCGCCTCCATGTGACGACGGGACAGCTGTCTAGGAAGCTCGCCCTGACTGCTTTGCACTGGCATAATCAATCAACTACACACTTCAGGAACATGGGACGGACACGTGGACACCCACACTGTACATACGCGCACATTTGGACACTCGGAATGGAAAGTTTCCGCTCCATTTATACACTTGGCATTATGCACAGGCTTGGTGAATAATAGTAGTCAGACAGTATTTTGTAAAAGCACAATACCAGGGTTTCAGGATTTCTTTTCACTTTGATTTGATTTATTTGAGTGATTTTTACAACAACAATTATTACAGCGCGAAAAACAAAGCAAAAAGGAAAAAAAAAAAACTCAAAAAGAGTAGGCCGAAGCAGGAAAGCTTATAAGTGCCTACCCCCTTATTCAAGATTAAATTTACATTCCGGATACAGTAATACAACATCTCATGTTACACTTTACATACAAATTCCTTAATTACTTATTTTTATTTACAACTTGTACTTTTTCTTATTCCTCATTCCTGTTCACATAATAACCATTACCAATCATTACTTATGAGCACCAGTCACTATTCTATTAATTGACTAGTAATTTAATAAATAGAACATAGTCAACACGACCCATTATTATTGTAATTCCCATTTCCACCAGGGTGTAATGTGGCCAATAGGTCGAGGGCAGTAGCCCCTCACCAGCGAGTCCTCACCCTGCTGCCCTAACTAGTTGTTGTTGTTGTGAGGTAGTACTGAGCCCTATACTGGGTGGTGCATTAAAAGACAAGATTTATGAACCCGTTGAAAGGGGGGGCCCGTCAACCAGGTCCATCTCTCGCCTGCCCTCGTTCTATTTTGTTTAATAGTGACCAGTGGAAACAGGCTGTTACAGCATATCTTTTGCTTATTAATTTCTCTCAGTTCCTATAATTCATAATGACTTAAACATAGGGGTTGGTGACATTGGTTCCATCAGCAATGATGTGTTTAAACAGGTTCACAGTAATACAACATTACATGTAATTAATACGAACAAGGTCACATGTCTTTAGCATATTTCTCAAACACACTTCTCTTATACTGTTTTTGAATTGTTGTAGACTATCAGCGCCTTTTAAGGGTTCCTCTAGATTATTCCACAGATTTACACCTCTCCGGGTGATAGTGACTTTTTAAGGTAGAATGTACTTTCAGATTATGAGTTCCCCTTAGATCGCAACTTCCCTCTCTTTTACCAAACATTTGTTGTATATTACTAGGGAGTTGGTTGTTTACAGCTTTATAGATCTGTAACAAAGTATTATATTTTATAAGGTCATCTTTGTAATGTGAACTTCAAGACTTTTTCACCCCTTCGTAAGACCTGGAATGATTTAACTTAGGAGCACAGGCACCTAGAGATGACACATATCATATGTACATTCTAGACACATTTATATTTGGGTATTTGACGTTTAGGAGTAGGGCTCGGAGATTTTGGGGAAAATATAATCGCCATTTTCCCCACATTGATCGATCTCGATTTTCGTTTTTATTTTTCATAATAAATTACATACATTTGCTAATTCATGAATTCAGACCTCAGCTCAAACAAAAACAAATGCTTTCATCAAGTCACATTTAACGCACAAAAGTCTTCCATTGTCTCGTCCAAACTCCAAAACTAGGTACTATTTGTGCCAAAGAAATGGCTGTAAACCTGCCGATTATAAAGTCCATGATGATTATTGAGATTGACCACAGTAGAGATTGCAATTTCCATTGAATTTCCATTCTTTGCCCAGCCCTATATAGGAGTGCTACTCAGTTATTATTCGAGAGTAAATGTGTTTTAATGATTGATTTCTATTGTTTTTTATGTCGTCTTTTTTTTTCATTCATTCAATCTTTATTAAGGACACAAGTGAGGACCCATGATTCATATTTAAGTTAAAAAATAAAAGGTAGAAAAGTATTAAAATACTGCAAATAATTGCAGCAACAAAACAAGGCACTAGCAATACTCTAGCTGCCACTCACATAAAGACATGAGCGCCAATGATTCCACATTTTTGACGTGAATCTCACTGAGCTGATCTCAGGACAAACCAGAGTCCGCATAATGAAATTCTGAGAGTTGCTCAGTCTACACATACATTTAAAATAACAATGACAAAGTGCAGCAGGACAAGAGCGTACACCACAGTCAGCAAACATCTGACTCGCACTACAGTGTCTAGGCATCTTTAACAGCCGCCTCATTGAGTCATTATATGCAACTGTGAGCCTCTGCAAGCTGGACTTTTTAAAACTTCACCACAGCTGTGGAGTGTACAGAGGACAACAAAAAGCTTTAAACAAATTAAGTTTGACATCCACAGAACACATATGAAACTTCCTGACCAACATGTTGGATTGTCCATACAGTTTACACACCTGCCTGTGCATGTCCCAGTCATCAGTGAGGTCACTACATATATAATGACCCAAATACTTCATCTCATTTGTGACGTTAAGAGCACTGCCACACAGAGTTAACTCAGGGAATGTTAGAGACCATCATCCTTGGTTCTCACAACCATTATATAGCTTTTCATAGCGTTATATTTAATATCATTATCGAAGCCATATTGTGAACAGATATTCAGGAGATGTTGAAGTCCTGCACTGTACGGACAGAACACAACCAGGTCATCTGCATACATGAGGTGATTAATGACAGAACCTCCTGCGACACATCCAGTCTTACAATTATTGAGCTGTACAGAAAGATTGTTCATGTAAATATTAAAGAGCAGAGGGGACAATATCCCACGCTGCCTGACCCCATTGCTAACCCTAAAGGGAGTCAGACACAGACTCGCCCCATTTCACCTGCATGGTCTGCTGTGAGTACCAGAAAATGAGAATTCTAATGAGATAAGCTGGAACACCTCTATTAGATAGTTTTGTAAATAGTTTGTCATGATTGATTCTATCAAAAGCTTTAGACGCATCAAGAAAACACAAAAATATACACTCACCTAAAAGGATTATTAGGAACACCTGTTCAATTTCACATTAATGCAATTATCTAAACTACCAATCACATGGCAGTTGCTTCAATGCATTTAGGGGTGTGGTCCTGGTCAAGACAATCTCCTGAACTCCAAACTGAATGTCAGAATGGGAAAGAAAGGTCATTTAAGCCATTTTGAGCGTGGCATGGAGTCTTTCACAATCTGCTCAGTTACTGGGATTTTCACACACAACCATTTCTAGGGTTTACAAAGAATGGTGTGAAAAGGGGAAAACATCCAGTATGCGGCAGTCTTGTGGGCCAAAATGCCTTGTTGATGCTAGAGGTCAGAGGAGAATGGGCCGACTGATTCAAGCTGATAGAAGAGCAACTTTGACTGAAATAATCACTCGTTACAACCGAGGTATGGAGCAAAGCATTTGTGAAGCCACAACACGCACAACCTTGAGGCGGATGGGCTACAACAGCAGAAGACCCCACCGGGTACCACTCATCTCCACTACAAATAGGAAAAAGAGGCTACAATTTGCACGAGCTCACCAAAATTAGACAGTTGAAGACTGGAAAAATGTTGCCTGGTCTGATGAGTCTCGATTTCTGTTGAGACATTCAGATAGTAGAGTCAGAATTTGGCGTAAACAGAATGAGAACATGGATCCATCATGCCTTGTTACCACTGTGCAGGCTGGTGGTGGTGGTGTAATGGTGTGGGGGATGTTTTCTTGGCACACTTTAGGCCCCTTAGTGCCAATTGGGCATCGTTTAAATGCCACGGACTACCTGAGCATTGTTTCTGACCATGTCCATCCCTTTATGACCACCATGTACCCATCCTCTGATGGCTACTTCCAGCAGGATAATGCACCATGTCACAAAGCTCCAATCATTTCAAATTGGTTTCTTGAACATGACAATGAGTTCACTGTACTACAATGGCCCCCACAGTCACCAGATCTCAACCCAACAGAGCATCTTTGGGATGTGGTGGAACGGGAGCTTCGTGCCCTGGATGTGCATCCCACAAATCTCCATCAACTGCAAGATGCTATCCTATCAATATGGGCCAACATTTCTAAAGAACGCTTTCAGCACCTTGTTGAATCAATGCCACGTAGAATTAAGGCAGTTCTGAAGGCGAAAGGGGGTCAAACACAGTATTAGTATGGTGTTCCTAATAATCCTTTAGGTGAGTGTAGTAGAGCCCTGGCAATGATATTTATCTAGTAACTCCTTCAAGGCAAAAATACATGCATCAGTACCGTGTTCTGCTTTAAAACCAAACTGGTTGGCAGCTGTATAGACATATGGTTCAAGTCTGTTCAGGATGACCCTCTCAAGCACTTTTGAAACAGAACTGGCCAAGGCTATGGGCCGATAGTTGTCCATACTGCTTAGTTTACCAGCTTTGTTTTTTATCACTGGGACAAGTAGAACAGATAATAGTGACTCAGGCAGGATGCCATGTACCATAAACCCAGTAAAGCAAAGAGCCAACAAGGGATACAATTTTCTGCTTGCAAATTTGAGATGTTCTGAAGTTAATTTATCTGGTCCACAGGACTTGTTATGCTTCAATTTGGACACTTCCTCAAACACCTCCTGTGGAGATATTATCATTTCCTCATCAAATTCCAAAGTCTCAGCAAAGGCCAAGTTACTCTTTAAGCAGTTAAACAATTTATAATAATAATTCTGCCAAAGCTGGCAGATATTATCAGAGCCAGTTGTCCCATCAATATTAGAAGGAAGAGTAGCCCTGCTACTGTTTAACTTTCTGATCGCTTTCCAAAAGTCAGTGTACGAGTTGTTTTGGAGTTTACACGCACACATTTACTTTTTATGAGATTTGATAGTGATATCACCTCCAAAATGTCACGTGGTGCAACACATAAAAATACTTTAAAATAAGAAATTAATGATATTAAAGCTTCAGTGGTGTCTTCAGTGGTGTCTGAGTGCAAACTATACGCACCGGTTTCAATAACTAGCTTTGGTGTGGATATTTTGACTTCAGATTAAATCAGAAGTGGTCGTTTGTGTGACATGCTTATTTTTTAGAACAAACCAAGAAAACATGGAGTAGCAAGTCGAATGTAATGCTTTTAAAAGTCAAATACTATATTTTTAAAGCCACAAATTCAAAGAAAATAAAAAATCTGTGCATATTTCAAACATCCCATCAAACCTAAGAAGAAAAGAAAAATGTGATATTCAAAACGAAGTAAAAAGTCAAATGGATATAATGGTCAACATTTAAGCCAAAAAATAGAAAAAAATGTTTAAAATTTCAGCCTAAACGGAGGTGTTCCGGAGCATCCATTTGGTATTTTAACAGACTCGTGCAGTTGTCATTATTTCCGACATTTAGAATTAACTTTTAGCTTTTTAATGACATTTAAGGCCTTAACTCTGCATCGATTCAGTGACTATTTTTAAAGGCATTGCAAAAATGATAAAAGTATTTTTTATCAATGTTGAAAGAGGCGGTAAGTGTTCACATTAGCAGCTATAGGGCCTTTTAAAAGGGCTGCAAAATTTGGGAAATTTTGGAACATCTAGTAATAAGTAAAATTGTCTTGAAATGAGTACATTTGTTTTTGTTTTGACCAACTAATTTCAAGAAAGTGGTATGATTTTACATTTGGATTAAGAAAAAACAATCTAATTTCAAGTAAATTAAGATTTTTCTTAATAAAATTTAGACTGCGATTATATCTTTTTTCTTCATTTAAGTGTAAAAAAAACTTGCTTCATGGACAAATAGTTGCTCAAGGACAAATGTAACCATTTCAACAAAATTGTACTTGTTTTTACTGTGTAAGTTGCCTCCAGACAGGTAAATGTCCCTGTGTCTCCAAGGCGTCTTTTAATGTAGAAAACCTGCAAATCCTTTTGCTTTCAGAGCTCTTCAAACTCTCCAAACAAGTGACTCTTGTATTAGTAACAGTTCAGTTTCCGTCTACACTTAAATATGGAGGCTCTTGGTTTGAAACATTGTAGAGTGAGATTAGGTTAAGTCTTAAGCCATGTGAAAGTTGTGCTGCACATATAGAAAGTTTGCGATCTGGCAGTGCACTCAGAGAACATATGCAGAGAGTTTAGGCCCTGCCCTCATTTCTTGGAATGTGTAGGTTTGGACCTTATGTAAAAACCAGGCACGCTTATTTTCAGCTTGCATCCTTTTACTGAAAAACAGGCTTCCCAGAAAAGTGCCTCTGCAAAACACATCCACTCGTCTTGTGCGTGTTTCGGAAAACAGAATCCCACGTTTACACATGGAAGAGTCGAGAGTCCTACTGTAAACTAACTCCAAACATCAAGTGACCAGTTTCTGCAAAGAATATGAGCTCAAAAAGCAGCATAAAGTGTTCATACCTGCAGGACTCGGCCAGGGGACAGGAGTGCGACGTAAAACCCCGGGAGGTGAGACTGAGCTGGAGGTCCCGGACTGACTGGAGGGGATCTGGGGCAGGAGAGCAGGAGGGGAGGGAGAGGAGAGAGGGGAAGGAGAGGAGCGGATCCCACTGACGGCTTCAAATTTCTCTGATGTCACCACCAAAGCACTCCTCTTCCCTTCCAAAACAGAGGCGCGTTTCCTCCACGGGCTAATGGCACCTACAGGACGCACTGAGGCCCCCCTGGTCTGCAACAGCAATCAGTGCGTTATACAATGGAGAACACTCTTAAATCAACATGTGGGTGTGGTTTGTGAATACCTTTCCCCATCCCCTGGAGCAAAGTGAGACCAGATGTGGTCAAAGCTTCCAGAGTAGATATGGTGGAATAGTGGTTAGTAGCCCTTTCTGTTTGGAGTTTGCATGTGTTCCGTGTTAGGTTTCCTTTACCACTAACATGTACAATAAGGTTCCCTCTGGGGCAGTGGGACATATGTTCATCACATAAAGCTAGTTTTCTTTGCAGCAGTCAGGTGTGTGCTGTTAAAAGAAGGACTCAAAAATAACGATGTTTTATTAGAATTTTATTGATCCTTTTACAGAAATTTAAGTGAGAAATGTCACCATAAAAATGCAGTAGAGCTAAGAACATGACGGCCTCCACTCGCTCAGTGCAGGCTGATTATTGTTGCTCTGGGAGTCGCTTTGAGCGTGAACACAACAGTGAACAGAAGTCCAGACTGAGGTATGCATCTATGATGCCAACACTGAACACAACAAAAGGAATGTAACAGAGTACTCAAAGTAAAAAACAGTACAAAATTTCATTGCATGTTTGGCAGCTGCACAAACCGTGCTGCCACATCCACCAACACCTAAAGACTAGACGCCCTGCACAAAGGCACAGGGAGGGAGTGTTGGTCCGACGCCTCCGACAACACCGAGGCTGTTGTAGCACCCGTAAGTCTGACAGACGAGTCATCTGCACCAATACTGCACCAGAAACAAGAACAAACTGAAGCCTGTAGAGAGAGCATGAACAGGGCTGAGGAAGACTACAGTGGAGTGTGGGGTGTGAGACAGAGGCCGACCACAGGGGGGCAGCGTCAGCCTGACACCGCTACACTGTCCGGGGGTTGTACTCTGGAAGCTTCTTCAGTTTGTCCTGCTCCTGCTCTGTGTCTTGTCTCGCTATCACCAGAGAATGGGAGTAGCCCATGGCCACCTGTAAACACACACACAGTTATTTGTGCATGTTTATGTAGTAATCCCTGTTGCTCCATCAGACATACAAGAGTGACAAAAATGAGTCAATGTGACTGGGCAAGTGTCCAAGAGTTTCAAAGAGTCTGAGCACGTATGTCTTACCTGCTCCACATAGACGCCGTCCAAGGTCTTGACCTCCTGAGCGCTGGTGGACGACTTGGCTTTGTTGTCTCCATAGCCCTGAAGAGACACACACATGCACAGTCAGGAGCAGATTTCATTCTCAGGATAGCCCAATCACACTGTTCATCGAGATCTGCTCCATGTGACAAAACTAAAAGGTAACTAAATATACATCACTGGTGCAGTAGATTGTGTTCACGACATTCCAGAGTGTCATCATTTCAGTTGGAGCAGGAGCCTCTACTAAACAGGAGAGAGTTTGGAAAGAAATGTCCAAATGTTTTCCCTTATTATTTGAAAGTGATTGGATTCACAAACCTGCCACATTCATCTTATTCATCATTCTGAAGATTGTCTTCACTTTAGGACATGTGACCTTAGTTCATATGTGGCGCTGTTCTGTGTCAAATTGTTGTTGTCTTTATGTTATGCATGCCCTTATAGTCTACAGCAGCCGTTCTCAAAGTCCGGGACATCGCGGCCACCCTTATCATTCCGGGCCCCCGATAATAATAATTTACTCTAAAGGAATTTGGAAACATTTTACAGCTAAAATTACATATAAAAAGCAACAGCTGTGACGGTGGGCATAATACTGGTTTAAAGTAGTACATTATAGCAAATAAGTGTATTTTTCCATTTAAAATATATTGTTTTTCAATGTACTGGTTTTGTTAACCTTTGGGGGGCCCCCTGCAGTGCCTCTGAGGCCCCGGACCCCACTTTGGGAACCACAGGTCTACAGTATAGTTTTAAAGTTTTTCTAGTTTATTATTTATCCAAGTATGTGTTATATGTTTATGTTGCAGCTAAAAAATTAAAAATCCTAGTTTGTTAACTTGTTCACCAACAATGGCAATAAAAGCTATTCTGATTCTGAGAGAGAAGATGCTAGACTTTAGGACAGTTTTAGTGTCATGTGGATAGGTCCAGCCGGTAGATATTAACCATAAAGCAAGTACAAAATTCTATGGCTGGGAAAAAACGATTATTTTGTAATTTATCGATATTTTTTACGATTAATCGCTTGGCTGTCAATGGTGGAGGAAAATTGTATTTACTTTTTTTTTTTTAATCACAGAGCTAAAGGGGCGCCACTTGAGGACGTGTTGATGGAGTAAACTTAAAGTAAAAGTTTGTTGGAGGCTCTTAGCGCTAATTCTGCTCTGATTGGATGAGAGACAGATATTCATGAGAATTTCAATGTACAAAACACTACATACACCAACAATAAAAGTAAAGTAGGTTTTCATCGAAAATACTACATTTTCATGTCATTTTTGCTTTGGGTCTGTGTGAAACAGAAAACGATTAATCGATTACTAAAATAGTTGTCGATTATTTCAATAATCGATTAGTCATCAATAAATTGATTAGTTGTTTCAGCCCTATAAAATTCAGCATTTTGATTGAGCAAAAAATGTAAAATCCGAAGCCACTTCAAATAAATAACAAGTCCAAGGTAGGACGTGTTTACTGATTGTGTGATCTTTGGTCCAGTGGTGTACCTGGAAATGTGGATCCTCCTGCACTGAGCCACACTCTCACACAGACTGGCCGTCTATAACAGAGCTCACACTTTAATACAAGGGTTTTCTCAGACAGTCCTGATCATTTAGAGTGTACCATTACGCTGGCCTTTGGGCGGGTCTGGCCTCGACTTTGGGACCTGGTACAAGAGAAGTTCAGGCAGTGAGTGGAAGTGTCACCTCACAGTCTATGTCAATACTTGGATCCTTTACTGACACAGATGTACCCACGTAAACACTTCATTAGAACAATGGTTGCTAATGCATAGTGTAACACCTATGCTGTTAGGCAAAGGACTGTAGGGTATGGACCAGTTCTAGATTCGAAAGGAGTGGTGTGTAATTCAAAATGAGAGCCCAAAGTCAATAAGTTTTAACATATAGAATAGACAATAAAAGGACGGACAGACAAACATTACAGACAAACATTAATACTGGCACTTCTGTTAGTTACCCGTTACACCTTATATTGTTTTAAACCTTTGAGTCGAGTTCAATAAAAAGGTATGTTTCACTTATTTCAATAAGTTTCATTTTATGACCGGTCATTTAGTTACTTTTGAGTGTTTTGAATTTAAACCTATTCTTAAATTACATTAATTTAAGTTTAATCTTGCTTTCAAGTTCATATTATTCACTCTTTTCAATTTTCAAACAACATTTGTCACTTTAAAAATGACACCATAGGTACCCTTTAAATAAATAAAAACAATTATCAAAAGGATCCAGTGAACAATTTGGCTTGCAAAGCAATAAGAAAAAGAAAATGGCCTCTAACTGTCCAAAACTTCAAATGTCAATATTAGGGCTGCAACGATTAATCGATTAAATTGATTAACTCGATTAACTCGATTAGTAAAATGCTTCGAATATTATTTTCCCGCTTCGATGATTCGTTTAATTAATATATCTCATTAAAACCGCGTGAAACAGGGCCGCTTACGCGCCCGGAACTTTAAGCGGCGCTTGTTTCCGTACGACCGCTTCTGAAGAGCACAGCTCAGCTCAGTCTAGTGGTAGTAAACAACAGAGCGGAGCTAGCTGTGCTAATACTCGTAGCCGGGTAGAACCAGGTAGCAGAGCGGAGAACCAGGCCGTCATAATCATCAAAACACGGCTCAAACAAGAAGAAACTCAGCAATGAGAGGTGAAGATAGGACGGAGGCTAACGAGGCGAAAGGACACGGCTCTCCCCGCTATCGCGCTACAACAATGCTAACAGCTGCATCAATGATGATTTACCATCAGGACGGGCGATCTACACATTCACTGTTCAAAGTGTGACATAAGGTAAAGTATGATGGCAAACTTATCTCTTTTCCCTCCTCACCAAACACAGACTTTAACATCCTACTCTGTCTACTTCTCCCTTGCTGCAAAGTTTTTTGCGCTAAATATCTTTACGTTGCATCTACGATTTAAATTAAGATAAATAAATCCACAGATTTAAATATAGTGACCACCTCTTTTGGGTGTACTGCAGAGCCATGTCGTTCTCTGTCTCTCCTGGTGCTTAAGATGTCCCACTTTTTCATTGAAGCCTACCTCGTGATTTATTTATTTATTTAACGTCTAACTGCTTTATAATATATTGTGATCTGTTGCTAGCCCAGTGTTATATAAGTTGTAATAGTGAAAAGGTGTGTGTCATTCTTTAGTGGGATGAAAATGCCTGATCTAATAAAAAAAAAAAAAAAAAAACTAATTCCTCTGTACTTCAAAGTTCTGCCAAATTGTCCCACTGGTCTCTGTTTACACTATTTGAGGTCACACTATTTCAAAAGCAAAATAAACTCCAACAGTCATACTCACACCTGTACTTAAAAGTTTCTCATATCCATCCTTTCATTGCTCACAACAAATACATTTATGAACCATGCAAATTGACACATTATCGCCTGTTAAATAGAAATACTATGACAAAAATAATTAAAATGTTTTCCCTCTTTTAGGAAACCCCTCTGGTTGAGATCCTGGGAAAGAAATGAATCACCTGAGCTTCAGCAGAACATTTCAAGATTATGTCTCCAGTCAGGACCTACTTCACTTGAATAAGAGTAAAAGTACTGATATAAAAGACTATGAAGCTGCTCTCTCTCCTCATCATGGACATAAGGACAGGTGTCTCTTTATGAGAGTCAAATGTTGCTGCTTTTGGGACAAACTGATAAGAAATGAAGAATAAATGATGTTATTTCTAGCAGAAAAATACTTTGTTTAAAACTATGTTTTTTCTCCTTTTATAATCTGCTCTAAAGTCATTGAATTTAGTTTTTCAATATAAATAAAATACTTGTCAGATTAATCGATTAATCGATGTAAATAATCGATAGATTAATCGATTACCAAAATAATCGATAGTTGCAGCCCTAGTCAATATGTTCCGCGTTCAACGTATGCGCCCTTTATTGTGCGCTCAAATCCGTTGGAAAAACTCCACAAACGCTACCCAAACCTTGGCCTGGGAGTCAGTGAGGTTTTTTGGGGGAATGTGGACCACGCGCGCCTCACGAGACGCTGCCGTTGATCCTGAGTATTTTCCGTGGGGGTTACATCAGCCTACATAGTACGTCAGAAACCAGGATACTGTGTTTACATGGAACTTGATGTTGGAAACAGTAAGAATATCCCAGTCTCTCATAACCTGGATATTGGCTTATCCAAGAAAAGCAAATCAGGAGACTGTTTACATGGACGTGCCTAGTTGCCTGGTCCTGTGTGAGGTCTTACCAACTCTCCAAAAGTGGGCGAGGGACCCCAGCTGATTGTGCTCTCGTCTGCGGCGATGATAATGCTGCTCTTCCTGGTCACACACACAAACACAAGAGATTCAGCTCCAAGTCATGAGGACGACGAGCCACTCATCTATAAACCATTCCTTCTTAGCTATGAGATGAGCCCTAAGTTTGAACGTTTGAAAATGATGTCCGAATGAGTTAAGTTTGGATTTGGCATTGGCATGTAGCACCCTCTGCAGAAAGACTGAAAGTAAAATGGTTGAATTTGTAGCCAACAGCATGCTAATACTGAGTGGTGCAGTGATACACCCGCTCTTTATGCACGCAGTTTATAAAGGTTTATAAAGACTTATACTAAATCAGACTATACTGACTTATACTAAATAATTTCATTAGAATTGATCTCATCCTCATCTCAGTTTGATCATTCTTTTTGTCCATCATCGATCCTGCTCAAAGTCATGCCACACATGCTGGATGTTAAGTTGTGTGAGAGGCATTAAGATGGGAGATTAAACTAAAAACTGAATGACTGATGGCAGTATTTTTAGTGCTTTAATATTTTCTGTCACGAACGGTTTAAAAGATTTGGAACCATTCAGTAACATCTGAGGGCAAATTTGGATAAATGCATCAGAAATGGACACACATTGAGAAAAAAATAGCTGAAAGTTCAAATTAAAGCAAAATGTGATTTCATGAAAAAATTCCATTCTTAAAAGGGATATTTCAGGATGTTTGACATTGGGCCTCATTTCCTAGTTATCCAGTGTTGTTGATGTCTGGAGATATTTTTTTCTTAAATTCATGCATTTCTTATATTTGAAGAGTCTAGTGGCGCTAGGCTAGGGCTGTAAGCTAACGCAGCGGCGGAGTGATCTGGGAGAAAATAGTCCCTCAAAATGCAGTAATTCATGTGATACAAGGTCAGTTATATTTCAAACATTATTCTATTAACACAGACATTTATATCTTATATAAATTATGCGTGATATTTATATCGTGCGTGATCACTTTAAAGGCTGTTTTATGTAGATGCTGGTTTTATTGACTTATTAGCACTTCTTACTCGTTTCCACATGATTGATCAGAACTAGTAGCTGTAGCTTTTTCCCTCCGTGTATCATCAATGCGTTTCAGACATGTTTGGGCTTAATGCAGCATATGGCACAAGTTACCTTCTTTTTAATTCCTCACAAAACCCTTTCTCTACCCTCTTTGTACTAAGTACATTTCTGTTACCAGGCAGTAAGAGTAACTGCAGGTGAAGCAGTTTTATTTGTCACTCACTAGTTCATCGTTTATTTATAACCATCTGCCTACTTTGGCTCATGATCCTCCCTGGCAAAAACAACAAACTTCTCCGCTGAGGGGACACGTGACATACGGTCCACTCACCCACAGGCCAGACTGCGGACCTTCCAGCCACAGAGGTCCTGCACTATTTTGGGATACATGGTGCACTCCCTGCTGGTGTTGGTGACTCCCCAGAAGTACAGTCCTCCTGTGACACGCACACTTGTCAGACATGTTTTCTTAACACTGTTGGATGACTGAAATCAGAGCACGGGCTGCCCCCTCACCCATCTCGTTGACGGCAAAGGAGCACTGGTAGCCGGTGTAGATGAGGGAAGCCCCGCGGCCGGGGAAGTCAAAGAGTTTCACCAAACGCGGAACCATCTCGTCCTTCTGCTCCGTGTGTCCCAGACGGCCGTAGCCGCCAAAGCCCCAGCTGAACACGCGCTTCTGAGAGTCTAAAACAAGCTGCAAAAGTCCACACAATAAGCATTTTATTATTTCACTGGAGCAGTTTTCCAAAGCCAAAGGACATTTTCTCACACCAATTTCTCTAGTCTTGAACTTAATATATATCTTTTTTATATACGTAATCATTTTTAGAACAGACTATTTTCCGCTAAGACCAAGGTGATTGGTGTTAAATCGCTCCCCATGATGTTTAGAAGAAAGCACTGACTGTGTGGTTGGCTCCACAGGCCACGTCCCGCACCACCACATTAGGAACAGGCATGATCTGGCCGTCTTTAGACTTCTCGATGAAGAGGGCCACTCTCCGGGGGATGAGCTCACAGTCAAACTCGATTCTGTTGGACCGGGCAATGTACTTGCCATCGCTGTTGTGGCCTATGAGAAAGATCAATGGATTCATATACTGTACATTTACAGTCTTATGACTGACACTTCTGACTTTAAGGTTTACAGGGTTTTTGTCTGCGTACATACCCAGTTGTCCATAATCTGGACAGCCAAACGAGTAGAGGTTTCCTTTACAGTCGACCACCATGCTGAACTCTGCCCCACACGCCACTTTCACCAAAGGCTGCCCATTGTAGGAAATCTGAAAGAGACATCAATGGAAACGCATCTTTAATAAAAGGTTCAAAACTATTTATTTATTTATTTATTGGTTTATTTGGTCGGGACAGTGCATGTTAATGAATATACATGGGTCTCATGCATGTAAACAAGCCACACCGGATTGTAGCCTTGGGCTAATTTCCATCCATCGTCCCCCATGCGCACTCTCAAACACTCTCATTCATCCTGGCCTATTGTACATGTTTTTTTTTAGTGGTAGGGGAAACCGGAGTACCCGGAGGAAACCTATGCAGACACGGGGAGAACATGCAAACTCCACACAGAAAGGCCCCGTCCAGGTGGGAATCGAACCCGGGACCTTTTAGCTGTGACTCACGAGCGCTAACCACTGTGCCACCGTGCCGCAATAGCTGCTAACTATGAAACCTGCTTTGTAGAGGATCAAATCAAACGCAGCTCTAGGTTTCTTTGTTTTGTTTTAAATCAAGGAACTACACTATAACAGTGTTCTTAGGTCAATAGAAAATAATTTTTCACTAAATACTAGGCCTTTCTCCAGGTTCCCAATCATTACACAACCATTGTGTGGCTTCTGTCATTAAAGGGGGGGTATTGTGTAAAATCAGCTTTTTACCTCAGTACAATGTTGTTCTCATCAAAAACAGATGTGTGTTTACACAAAGTGCAATACTCTTTTTAAGCCACTGTTCTAATGAGCCTGTGTGGATGAGTGAAAAGACTCACTGTAGCAGGGCTCAGGACGGCGTCCGTCTGACTGCCTTGGCCCAGCTGTCCGAGTTTGTTCTCTCCAAAGGAGTAGGCCGTGCCGTCATCTGTGCAGACATAGGTTCATTAATGATTGTATTGACAGCTTGGTAACGTTGGCCCGTGTGATGGGAGCACTCACCTGTCAGAGCCAGAGTGTGGTTCCGTCCACAGGCTGCAGACACTATCACCTGATCAGACAGACCCTCGATGAGCTTTGGAGCGTCCAGGCGTTTGGTGTCCCCATGACCCAGCTGGCCTTTGTCATTACGACCTAAGACCACACACATTTGGATTTATCTATTTAAAAAGGGACAATGCATTTACAAAACTACAATATACTTCAACCCAAATATTTCGGTCAATGGGACTAAAACTGAACAAGAACTAGCTCCTGTAACTAATGTTTATACTTGTCCAGAGCAAAGCCCTTTTTCCTACACTGTGCATGGTAACACTATTTATTTTGGTGACATAAATGCTAATTCGTAGCACGGAAGTCATTAAATATGCATATTAGTCAATGTACGTGTCAAAGTAGAAAGTATGGAAAGGTTTGTGAGACAATATATTGAGTTGGGGCCTCAGCAAACAGTTCAAACTCAGATGAAATCAGGACGATGCGTTTCAAAGAGTAGTCTGGACTGGGTTTGTCATATCAAGGATGACATTAGGCCTTTGAGCCTAGTCTGATGCACTCGTCCTGAGGGGAAGAGTTAGAGCCACTCTTAACCCAATCCTGTTGCTTACACTAACCTAACTATGGCTGGTTAAATCACCTATCGTCCTGAAGTGAGCTGAGACTTAAAGGAATAGACCACCATTAAAAAAAAAAAAAAGTCGATTTTCTGAGTGGATAGAAAGGGGAACTATATTGCAAGACTAGTAATAGTACTATGCCTTGCAATATAGTAGTATATGCGCAAGTAATATTACTACTTACTAGAAAATCAACATGTTTAATTTTGTGTGACTAAACTTGGATAGTGTAAAGGCTCATGTAACCGTATTTAAATAGGGAAAACGTGGAAGAGTTTGGTTGAGGCTATATGCCAACACCTTCTATGCTCTGTTTACGTGACTAAGGGCATGTGTAAAGACCAGACCGCTACATATCAACTCGTCTAAGCCAAGAACATATCTCAGTATTTAAAAACGGTGGCCTATTCCTTTAAAGGGGGGGGGGGTTATGTAAAATGGACTTTTTCAAGCTTTATATCATGTTATTATGTCATTCCCTCATTAAACACATGCCTGGAGTGTTGCCTTGGCTCATTCACATATTTTTGAGTAATCAGTAAAAACTTAGACGGCAGCCATTTTAGGTGTAGCTATGCCTCAGTCCTCCTAGGAACGCCCCCACCTCCTGGAGACGCCTCTGGACCTTTCGTCACCAGCCAAGCCACCAACCACTGCTCCTCAGCTCAGCAGAGCCCCCTCCCCGCACAGTAGTGTTGTTTAGATGCCACAGCAGTGTGCTGAAGGGGGCGTGTCGGAAAGCTTCTTAAAGAGACAGAGGCCTATTTCAAGACGTTCAGTACAGCCATTTTGAGAGAGCAATTTTATTCAAGGCAGTTATTTTAATTTACTGCATATACAGACCAACAGAAGGTTACGTCATCATTGTAGTATGCTATAGACTGGTGCTATGTGATTGAAAAAAGCATAATACCCCCTCTTTAAGACATCCACATGAAAGGTCTTTACTCTTTGCCGATGATACTTTCTTGAAATCTTCTGCCTCAAACCACATAACTTATGCTGTGTTCACACCAAACGCCTCCGGCGCCTCCAAAGCGTCAGGTTTACATTGAAAATACATGGGGGACGCGCCTCCGGGAGCGTCGAGAGGCCCCACGGCGCGTGACGCGCCTCCTGTACAGCGCGTTTTGAAGATTTTCGCGCCTCGGACGCGGCCGACGCTAGAGTTGGGATTGTTGAACTTTTTCGAGAAATTGGGACTTTTACAAAGACATACATCAGTGTTTCATTTACCTAAACACCCAGGATTAAAAGCGGCAACAAGAAAACTTATTTGAGTGGCTGGATCTGCGCTGGGAATGTGTTTGGGACTTGATGATGCACAGAGCATTCCAAAGCTGCTACAAGCCAATCGATGTGAAAACGAGAAATATGCACGAATAAAGTCTATTAAGCCCCATCTACATAAAGCAAACGTGTAACAATGATCACACACTGATTCAGGCTTGTTGATTTTTAAGTTTATTGCTCACATTTTATCTACATCGGGCCATAGTTTTCTCCCCGAGTTAGCTGCGCATAGAAATAAATTATTTCTATGCTAGCCGCTTAGCAGCAAACAGATAGCTCGCATTGACCCCCTTGAAAACAAGTATTATGCACTAATCACGTCAATAAAGCCCTTAACTACACAGAACAGCCTTTATGATGGTCACACACTGAGATGGGCTTGACGCATTTGTGGTTTATTGCACACACTTTTATTTTTAATCAACAATGAGCTGTAGGCGATCGCAAAAAGCTAACCGGCTAACCTAGCTTATAGCCACTTGCCACCAATGTCCCTTCAACCGTATGGGCTGGATATGAGCTTAAATACTGGGGAGATCCTGCGTAGACCATGGGGGAATAGTTAAAGATCCATAAGACATGGCAGGAGCAAAGAGGGAGACTACAGTAGTTAGCCTCCGAACAACTGTAGTTTTCAGGCACGAGCTGTTTCCAAGATGGCTACGAACAGACTCTGAGCTGACACGCGGCCAGGGCGTCTTGACGCTCTGTGACATTTGTGACAAGCGTCTGACTTCAGTAAGCACAAGCGTCCAACTACAGACTTGAGGCGCGTCTTTGACGCCCAGGAGGCGTTCGGTCTGAACACGGCATTAAACATCCTTTGGATATTAGCTGAAAGAATATTATTTATACAATTATATGATAACACTTTTGAATGGATAGTCTTCTAAAGTCACATACATTTACATCAATCTGACTAAAATGTATGTTCCTCTGACACAAAATGTCATTGACTGTACAAAACTACCCACTGTTCAGACTCCAATCTCAAACGCACCACTCAAAAGATAGTTCTGAAAACCTTACTCTGTCAGACACATGATGCAATGAGAGAACACGTCTTTATTTGCCAAATTAGCTTCATGTAAAACCCACTGAACAACTTTTCCTGCAGTGTGTAATCTCCACAAAGTTCACATTTTAAATACAAAGTACTCTTATAGCCAAACAGTGCGGCGCTTTGGGTCATGTGAGCGGTGTTTAGGGAAGAGTGTGGCGGCGCCGTGGGACTCACCCCAGCTCCACAGCTTGCCCTCGGTGGTGATGAGGAGGCTGAAGGCGGCGCAGGGGCCGGACACCACACTGCTGACCTGCACGTCACTCAGGCAGCCGTAACGGTGAGGGCCCCACAAGTTCTGACCCAGGTTTCTGAAGGCCGCTGACGAACACAGAGGGGGACACAACATCAGCCTTGATTAAATACCATTATTCTCTAAATAAGATGGCTCAGTAGTAGGGACAAAGCAGGGGAAGCTATCCCTGTGGCACTTTGAAAAAAGGACATATAGCGCTGTGCACAACACAAATTGTTGGGAGTGGCATAAATACACAAGCCCTTAAGAGTTACCAGTAGTTATAGAGGAAACAAAGCACTAGAACCGCACGTACCTTGCTGTTTGGGGACCTCTTTCCTGCTGATCAAGTCCCAGTTGGTTGCTCCAAAGATCAGCAACTGTCCTTTCACCTTGGGGCATTCGAGTTTCTATGTCAGGTGCAGAGAGAGTGGTTAAGTTCATGCTTTTTTCCCCCACGTAAAATATAAAGTAATAGAGTTTTGAAAGACTGCTGTATTGATTTTAAAAGCAACACCCAAATGTAGCTTGGCAGTTGTTAAGTCAGTAGCAGGGTGATTTGTGTGGATGTCACTGGAGTGGACAGCATGCCTTTTATCCATGGATTACAATCATTATCCTCAGTCAGACAGCCGGGTAATTTTGAACCTAGCTCATCTGGGACTACGAAGGTGAGGGGGAAAACGTCAGGTAGAAGCTCATATAAGAGCGTGGGCGCAACTGCTGTAGATGCAAGAATACTAAACCTCCGAGATAGTAGTAACCAAACTACAGTGCGATGTAAAGGAAAATAAGGACACCAGAACCTATATGAAGTTGTACAAAGCTAGAAAAGAAAAACACGTGCTCTTATTGTTAGACTAACTGAGAGTAATCACTATATTTTCACTGAATTTCTTACCCAGCTAACTTCAAATTGAAACACTGACTACAGTACGTTGCTATCGACACAGCATTTCTAACTACGCTAATCTTTAACAACAGCGTAACACTAACTGAACTAAATGATGTCAAAAGACTTGAATAGGGGCATGTTTGTTGCTAAATTCAATGGGTTTGGCCTGGCAGTGGTGGTTTGATCTGCGGTTGTGTGTAATTTGAAGACATTTACGCAGATCATTTCTGCTATGTCGATGACTGGTGAGGCTGGTGTTGCCAAGAAAACCGTGTCACTTTACTTTAAACGTCACTCCTATTTTTTAAAATCATAAAGTTTGCTTATAATCTGGCTTGGGGTTTAGACACCTTCCTCAATGAATGTGGAACTGGCTGTGACTGATTTGCATGAGCTGTGTGTGTGTAAAGGGCTTGCTCTGCAACCAAAAGTCTCCATCTCACAGAACAAACAACTGGCTCAAAGTCCAGTCCACTGAGAGAGAAAAAATGTGCCATATCACCAAAACTATTCAAACTACTCCAAAGTGTTTTCAGTGGAAGACTCGCTATCTCTGACGTACAATTTTCTCTTTGAGGTCGTCGGCCACAGTGACAGGCTGCAGCCCGGACTTGGCAGCTGGTCTCCCCGGCTTCTTATTGTTCTCCTGCTCAAAATCGAAGTCGTCGTCGCTGCTGAAGTCCCGCTCCTTCCTTTTACCGCTGGGCTTCTTCTTTTTCATCCCGCCGTTTCCTGTCACTTCTGTCACCTTCTTACGAGGCATCTTTCACAATGACTGTCCTGTGTAAAAAATAAAAAAAAATAAAGAGTTCAACTGTGCACAGAAGTATAAAAGTACAGCGACACCGTTTACACGCTCAAGTAATACAACTGACTGTAAAGATGGCTAACTCGCTTTTAATCATTACCAGGAAATTAAAAGGAAAAAAAAAACGACAAGACTTGTGTTTCGATTCGCAGCTGAAAATAAATCGTTGTAGCTTTAAGTGTGCCCATTCAAAGGCAGCAGACAAAGCCTAAGTGGCCGGAGTGCGTTTAGCATCGCGGCTAACATTAGCGTCATTAGGCTAAGCAGCTAAGTCGCTCTTTGTTCACTAAACGCATATCGGACTAGCTGGCACGCTAACAAACATTAAACTGTGACACGGCTCAGCAAACGACGTGGCCAGGTTGTGCCAAAGCCCTTCACAAAGCCAGATATACGCCTGGTCGGGTCGCTACATCATATTGTTTTAAATGCGCTAACGCGTTCTTTCGACGTAAAGCTAACAGCGGTCTAAACACGGAACCCAAACAACAAAATGCTACTAGTATACAAACTTTTTAGATGCTACATAGTTGTGTGGCGTTTGTGGCTGCTACCGCGCTAGCCCTTGACTGGGATTTGTGATTTAGTGTATAAAAAAGATCTGTCAAAACTAGGAATATTTCATGTACCAGTAATTTCCTGAATCAGCAGCTCTCAGTCCGTCTTCGTTTTTGATTGATTTGAACAAAAGAAGCTGCAGTCTGCTTTTACACCACGTGGTTTGCGTTTACTATTCATACAGGAAACCGAGCCCTCCTCCCATCGCGGCTGCTCGCTGTGTCCACATCATGCCCAGCTGCAGCCACTGGAGGAGGATCTGTCCTCCTGGACCGGTCCGGGACAGCCCCGCGCATCACGACCGCACCTGCAAAAGTCCAATCATGAGCCAAGGCTGCTTTTTCCACCCTGCTAATTATGGCCATTATTATATCCATTAGCCTGGCTGTGTTCAGTCATCAAAAATAAAACCAAAGTAGTAGGAAAAGTGGGTTAAGTTTCACAGTTCAACTGAATTGTTCATCTCTTACCCCCCACTTTAACCAAGCTCATTCAGTTTGGCTTCACCCAAATCTAAAAGCTTTTTGATGCCGATGGGCCAGTGTAAAGCCTCATTTGAAAGCTTGCCACGTTGTCGCTGTGTTTTCATCACCTTTTTAGTCTCTCTTTTGTGCGTTTCATGTTGCTTTTCATCACTCTTTAGTCATGTTTTTGTAGCTTTTTCATTGTGTTATTGTTACTTTTTTCTTTGTCGCTCTTTTGCCACTTTTTGTCACTTTTTGGTTGCGTTTTCATCCTCATTTTCGTTGCTGTTTTGGTGCTTTGTTCAAGAAGCTTTTAGATTTGGGCAGAGGCGTGCTGGCCATAGGGAGAGCCGGGACGTTTCCCGGTGGGCCGCTCGGTTCCGGTGCTTCTGGGCCGGGCCATCAGAATAAATAATGAAATAATAACTCACTATTCCAGGCCTAAATGCTTTAACTGGGCTGCAGCAGGAGCATGAGCTGCTGTTCCAGATATAAATGAAGTAACACAATCGTAATTGTCATGGAAATCTATCAAAATAACGACTGATGAATGAAAATCTGAAAAATATTCGCATCGAACTTTTCATTCTTGCGGCGGGGAGATACCATTTCATATTGAACTAACTCAGAGGGGTGTATAAGTGGAACACCCCTCCGCTTTAGTTCAAGTTGGTGCAGTCCAATCCAGCGGAGAGACAAGTGTCTGCGCGAGTTAAGAGACTAAAAGGCAGTGAAAGGTAGAAAAGTGGTCAAATAAATGTTTTTATCTACATAACTTGTGCTGATTGTGGGTTTGTATCAGGCTCAGACTGTGTGTGCAGCGGCCCATGTGAAAAGAGAAATTGTTAGAAAATCGTCAATGTGAGGTATTTGATCCAGCGACCTCTTGTACTTGAGACCAGCGCACTATTACGGAGCCATAATTCCGGGCCGGTCTTCTTCAAATTCCCGGGCTGAAATGAGGTCCCAGCACGCCCCTGGATTTGGGTAAAGCTGAACTGAAGAAAATGTGCTCGGTTCAGGCGGGGGTTAAGAGGTGCAACAACCATTGTGTGCAATACGTGCCCAGATTGTCACTTGTTATAGTCTCCTGCTGCTCCCATCACAGTGCTATAAGAATGGTAGGCATATTCAAAGTATTATGGTACCCAAATAAGAAATTATAATTTTAGCTTATTAATAAAACATTCAGCAGTTTATTCTCTGTTCGTAATACAGTGTTTTTTGTGGGATGACAATCAGAGTAATGTATCAACTGCAAAGGCACGCGTGAGGGTGGGAACGTAGATCGATCGGTAAATCGAGAGCTTTGCCTCAGACTCAGCTCCCTCTTCACCACAACAGTCCGATACAGCGACCGCATCACTGCTGACGCCGCACCAATCCGTCTATTGATCTCACGCTCCATCCGTCCCTCACTTGTGAACAAGACCCCGAGATACTTGAACTCCTCCACTTGAGGCAAAGACTCTCCACCGACCTGAAGCGGGGAGCACCTTTTTCCGGTGGAGAACCAAAGCCTCGGATTTGGAGGTGCTGATCTTCATCCCGGCCGCTTCACACTCGGCTGCAAACCGCTCCAGAGCAGCTGAAGTTCTGATTTGATGAAGCCAACAGAACAACATCGTCTGCAAACAGCAGAGATGAGATCCTGAGGTTCCCAAACTGGACACCCTCCGGTCCCTGGCTGCGCCTAGAAATTCTGTCCATAAAGGTAATGAACAGAACCGGTGGAGACCAACATGCATCGGGAACAGGTCTGACTTACTGCCGGCAATGCGACCCAAGCTCCTGCTGCAGGGAACAGACAGCCCTTAGCAGAGGGCCCCGGACCTCATACACCCGGAGCACCCCCGACAGGGCACCACGAGGGACACGGTCGAATGCTTTCTCCAGATCCACAAAACACATGTGGACTGGTTGGGCGAACTCCCACAAACCCTCGAGCACCCGATGAAGGGTATAGAGCTGGTCCAGTGTGCCACGACCGGGACGAAAACCGCATTGTTCCTCCTGGATCCAAGGTTCGACTATCGGCCGGATCCTCCTCTCCAGCACCCTGGAGTAGACCTTACCGGGGAGGCTGAGGAGTGTGATCCCACTGTAATTGGAGCACACCCTCCGATCCCCCTTCTTAAAGAGAGGGACCACCACCCCGGTCTGCCAATCCAGGGGCACTGTCCCTGACCGCCACGCGATGCTGCAGAGACATGTCAGCCAAGACAGCCCTACAACGTCAAATAATTTTGATAATTTAATCGCTCAAAATACATGTGACAAATAAAACTCTTTTTTCTGTGTATTATGTAGTTCCAGAAATTGGTGCTAAATTACTTTTACCCAGACATACATTTAAAAAATGGAATGGCCACTTATAGGATCTTAATCATAGCCTTAAAGGGAAAATGAAACAAGCACCTCGGGGTTACTGAGTTACAAGATGTGTGTTATAAGCAAGTAGTGTCGACCGCCATCTTGTGGACACCTGCAGTAACTGCAGCCTGATGTAAACAAAGTTATGAAAACATTCCTTCATTTCAATTTCCTGATACAGACTCAAAAGTACTTTTCAGTTTAGTTTCAGTTAGAGTAACCCACATATTCAATGTTGGTCAATCTATTTGACATACAGACTATGGCTGCTTAAGAGCCTCTGTCCATGGTGCTGATCTTTTAACATGAGCCCAAAATGTCATTATTTTCTATTCCGCCAAGACAATGCACAAAACCTGTTAGTATTAAGATATGTTGATTTCTTTCATTAGGACTGATACTCACAAACTAAATCGATGACTCTCGACAATCCGTCCTCCCCCTAAAGGTCACGGAACAGCACAGTGCAGGCCACTGAATCACCTGCTGATTATATTATAACTATCACTTACAACATGTAAGGAGATTGTAAATGAACTACATCTGTAGACCCGAGGCGAGGCAGGTAACTGACCCAATCAGTGTTGTTACAGTAAGGCTGATTAAAATAATAGGATTGATTTGTTCTAGAAAACAAAGTCTGTGTTACCCTGCTGTTATCCCTCATGAACATGCCTGGATTTGTGTTTTATTTCATGCTGCATATTGCGCCTGACTCGCACCCTGATGATGTCATGAGGTGATACACTTTTTTTAAAGTCTCAAGTTACTGGTAGGTTTTCACTGCTGATGGACCCGTTCACCAGAAAACCTCTGAAACAATTGATCCTGGAGCGTTGTAGAGGCCACCATGATGGAAACTCAAGGCGCCATGTTAACCACCCATACAGCTGCTGGGTCACAAAAAAGGCAAATTATGGCCTACTAAAGGTTTTTTGTTTGTGTTTTTTTTTTGCATAAAAAGTTCCCTATTGCACCTTTAAGATCTCCCAGACAATAAGATTGCCGCCTGCTTGTGCAGTCATGGTAGTGTGATACCAAAAGAAACATTTAGTTTTTCCGTGACTCTTTATAAATATAGTGTCCATAATATATATATCCTCTCTCCACAGAACCCAGTCTAATCTTTAGCCTGGCTTATACACAAAACAATAGTCCCCAGACAAATGTGCTTTAGTGCTTTAATAAAGCAGTGCTTTACACTATCTCTGGTCAGTGCTCTCAGGAACATGTCCAATACTCTATAATACACAAAATAGTACTTATGAGCTCATAATACAGTATGTACACTGCTGTAGGGGATTTAGAAACTATAAATATTTACATTAGCGTCTGTTCATAAAATGGTTTTATAACAAATATTTACTCTGTCATCAGAGACATCTTCACTTTGTACAAACACAGTCTATACACACTTGCATATGTGCCTTTGCTTCATGTGCACCAGATACTCATCCTTCCATGTGATTAGACTAAAACAGAAAATGGCTCAGCAGTCCAGCAGTAAACAGTCCTCGTGCTCAGAGGGAGGCAGCATTAGCTGCTGCTCGTAGTACAGACTCTTGGCATAGTTGATTTCTTGAGAGATTTTAACAGCCAGACTCTCACTCTTGACATGAACCTGTGGTAAACATGTAAAGTGTTAAAGAGTGCAGTTGTTAGTAAAGCTGCTCACAGTCTAAGGCCTCACCATAGGTTTCTGGTGGGAGGCTCCGGGAATAGCCACTCCGCTGCTGGTGCTCTCCGCCTTCTTGGTGAGCTGCACATAGACCTTCCCGTGGTCCTTGGAGACCAGGCAGTGGTACAGGTCATCATATTTGACCTCCAGGAAGATGGCCTCTCTGTCCACATACTCCCCCGGCTTCAGGAAGTACACTACTTTAGAGGAGATGAGCACGCAGTAGCTGTCGATGGGCTCCACAGCGATGAAGCTGCCAAAGGAACACACGGTCAGACTGAAGCAGGCCAGGGACAGAGCTAAGAGAAAGAGACACCTACAACTCTGAGTGGATGTTGTCAGTCAGCTGGAAGAGCTGCTCCTGCCCCTCTGCCTGTGTGGGGGAGTACCGGGGCAGCAGGCCCTGAGGCCCCTTACAGCAGCGAGGCTTCCTGACGCGCAGCACGTTGAGCCTGGGATAAACAGAGGGCTCTGTCACACACTGGTGGAAGTACCTTTGTAACTCCATCACACAGAGGGACGGCTTCACCTGTGGTTACTGAGGCTGGCCATGTCCCGCACCGTCTGCGCCGTCTCCGAGGCAAAGTCCAGAGCTCCAGCCACGGGTTTAGTCACAGTCCCAACAAGGCCCTTCCCCAGCCCGGAGAAAAAGCCGCTGACCCCTCCCTCTGTCTTTACCCCTTCCACAGTGGACGTGATGATGCTGGTCATGCCTCCAATGATCCCTGAACACCAGAGGACACATAGGACCATGAGGACTAAGCACACACCGCACTGGGACAGAGAGCAAGGGTTAAAGCCAAACATTTCCACTGACTCTTTTATTTTCAACTGTCTGAAATCACTGCCGAAATTTATTCAATTCTGTGAGTAAAAATTACAAATACAGTGGATTCAGAAAGTGTACTCCTTCATTATTCCAATGCTATGTTTAAATCTGATCATGAAAATGTTTTTTTTAACTATTTATTAATCTAGTCAGGTTTATCTAGAGGCAGCACCTAAATTCAACTCCACAGCTGTGCAGTTGTTGTATAAGGTCTGAATACAACAGTCAAAAAATATATACAAGAAGAGGTCTCAATACTTTCAGAAGTATTGTTTTTGCCTGTGTAAACCCTGAATATAGTCCAATTTAATGCTTTTTAATGCAATTTTAATGCCCAAATCCTATATATTAATGCCTTGAAAAGCAGAAAATAAATCAGCGCACATTTGATTTCTTAAGATTTGCAAATGACAACTTTTGAGCGAAAACATTTGGTCAATTTCAGCCAAATCTGCAGCTGAACATGACTTCTACAGTAAAAATTGTTGAGCAATGATGTGATTGTCCAATGAATCCTCTCTCTCCTCCTCCTCCTCTCTTCCTCCTCTGCTCCTCTTCTCTCTCCTCCCTCTCTCTCTCCCTGCTCCTCCTCCTCTTCCTCTCCCCCTCCTCCTCGTTCCTCTCTTCCTCCTCTGCTCCTCTTCTCTCTCCCTGCTCCTCCTCCTCTTTCCTCTCCCCCTCCTCCTCTTTCCTCTCTTCCTCCTCTGCTCCTCTTCTCTCTCCTCCTCCTCTCTCTCCCTGCTCCTCCTCCTCTTTCCTCTCCCCCTCCTCCTCTTTCCTCTCCTCCTCCTCCTCTCTCTCTCCTCTCCTCTTTTCCCTGTGTCACCGCTGTCCCAGAGAGGGAGTGCGGCTCACGGTGAACAGTGTAAAAACCTTGCCCCATGTGCAGTCCCGACAGTACTGTGACTGCATACTATTTCTACTTGACGTTTCTCTAATAGCTGAAGCCCTGACATAGAGCGGACCTACCATGAGCCAGGCCGTGGATGCCTGCCACCAGGTGCTCTCCGCTGGTGGCCCCGTGGTACCGGATGTACTCCCGCTCACTTTGGTGCCGGTTGTCCATGGTCTTTCCCAGGCCGTCCGAGAGAGTGCCTGCAAACTGAGCACAGCACAGCGGTCCGACAGAGGATGAGCGCTTTTCACAAATAATCATTCCTGTATTAACTGTTTTTTTAGTAATCCTGTTTGCGACAATCCACCTCACAGCGCGAGGCTAAGCAGAGGGCACAGACTCGAACTTAAATACTGAAATATCAACGCAAAGGTGACCCCAGGTATTCCCAAAGCCAGGATAAGGCGACACTTACTTTGGCGGCAGAGTTGGAGACGCCGTGGGTGACGTTGCGAATGAGCCCGCCCACGTTGCCATATTTGATGAGCTCGGACATGCCCTCACTGACGTCATTGAGGAGGCCCATGGGGTTCCCCAGGAAGTCCACGGAGCCCAGGATCTGTGCGGCCTGGCTCAGCAGCTCCTGTCACACACACAGGAGAGGACGAAGACCAAAGTCACTCAGAGGTAGATACACTCAAATGGTAATGGCAGAAAAAAGATGGATTTTGAATGAAATGTTATTTTATTAAAGGGATGAGAAGGAGTTTAAAAATGTTAACATTAAGTATTTTTCACCCCCTACATGTTCCAGTAATGTCCTAATGTGTAGAATGAGCCCAGACCTATTCACCACATCTGCTGCCAAAAGCCTGCACTGTCGGGCCAAAATACCACCTACCTCCATCATCATGCACAAGCTTAACCCCTTAACCCACACCACTTGCCAACTCTCCCGATTTTCAACCCTATCTCAGTCATTTCTCCCGCTAATCTCCCGATTTTATACAAAGAAAGAAATGACATCAACAATTACACACACACCTGGCACGATACACAGATGAAAAAAAATCTCCCTATTTCTCACAACCCAATGTTGGCAAGTATGCCTCTACACCTGAGCAGAGCACATTTTCTCCAGTTTGGCTTTACCCAAATCTAAAAGCTTCTTGAACAAAGCGAAGGAGGACACGAGGATGAAAATAAAACAAAAACTAACAAAAAGTAATAAAAGAGCAACAAAAACACAATAAACTAGCGACAAAAAAACAACAATTAGAAAGTGATGAAAAGGCAAAAAAGAGCAACAAAAAAGCCACAAAAACACGACTAAAATGTGATGAAAACATGACAAAAACGCGTCAAAAAGCATAGAAAAAAAGTAATGAAGAAAGCCACACAAAAACACACAAAAACAAGACAAAAAAAAGAGACGAAAACACAACAAAACGTGACCCAAAACGCAGCGATAACGCAACAAAAAAGTTTTGATCAGTTTGTTGGGTCTTAGCTTTCAAATGAAGCATCACTATAGGCTTTAAGCTCCAGTCCAGAAGCTTTTAGATTTGGGTAAAACCGAACTGTAGAAAATGTGCTTGGTTAACATAGAGACTGCAGTAAGACCTGAGGTGGCAGTGGCGAGTAAAAACAATGTGTAACTATTTTGGATGTTGGGGTCTGGTTTGTGGGGCCACAGCGGGCATTACCTCTCGGAAGTGCTTGAGGATGTCGTTGATGATGATCTCCTGTGTTTCATAAGGGTGCACTCGGGTGAAGGGGTACATGTTGATGATGGCGTCTTCAAAGCGGATCAGAGGGAAGCCCAGAGTGCCTTTCAGAGCCTGCAACGGGATCATTTAAGTCAGTGCTTCTCAAATATTTTCTGTAACGTCCCTCCTCTGTACACTTCTCTCTCTCTGCCCTGCATGTGAGCTTTTTCAGATCAGTGACAGGCATTGTGGATGAAGTCTCTCTGTTCATTCATCAGGCAAAACGTAAAACAATCATCCGCAAATATAAGTTCAGATGCCCTAACAGAAAGTTAGCCTGTAGTGTTCTCTGGATCCAGGTGTTAGAGAAATAACAATGGTGCTCGAGAGGATTGATGAAGAATAGGAAGCAGTCAGGATGTCTTATGCAGGAGAAGTTTATTTACCATCGTTACGGGGCCCGGAGACATGAACTCAAGACATTGCGCTCGTCCTACCATTCAAGTCTGTCTATGCTTCCACAGAAGAGGGATAAATACCGTCTAAGAGCGTCATACTGATACGCAAGCAAAACATTCAGTGGCTGAGAGTCTGAGCACCACAGTCAAGGCTATGACAGAGATAGTACGACTGTACAGCTTGACCCAGTATGATAAATAGCGATTTAATGTTATCCTTTAACACCAGGTTAAAAATAAGTTTCCAACTACTGATCAATGATCACCAACTCGATTCTGATCCGCACCGGTCACAAACAGTGCTGTGGGGATGACATGGCCCAGGTCGGGGACACGAGGAATGGACACAGTTTGGAGCAGAGTGCATGCACGATTCAACGCTCTGCACAGAGACAGTCAGGTGTGCACGACAAAGGTGCAGGCCACGCAGCTGTCCCTGTCCTGGAGGCAGTGAACACTGAATGATGCGGACCGTAGGGTGGGCCACAGATAACAGGCCTACCCATATGCTCTTGAGGAGTGTATTTATTGATCTTACCGCGCTCGTTGGTTGTCTGCCCGGGCGCCTCTAGCCCCTCGTACCGAGCATTTCTCCAGTGATGCTCCTGATGAGTACCATCATTTAACAGCAGCAGTTTGCTGTGAAAGTTTAGCTTTGTGTCTTCTGCAGTCCGGGAGAACGAGTATGAGACGAACGGGCAGGATGCTAACGTATTGATCCTGCCTGCGCTGTGAATGCTGTTTAATGACCATATCTTTGCGAGTATTTGACCAATCTTCACCAAATAAACATCATTTTAGAGCACGGAAGCATGAGCATAGCACTGTGGGGTCTCTTAACAGTTAAATGTGGACCGTTGATGTGCATTATTTCCCCTAAATTACCGGGGATCTCCTCTACTTTGAGGTGCAGGCTGCAGCTGGCACTGACGTTGGTGTGCACTAACACTTACGCTTTCACAAAGGGGAATATTGTCGGTGATATTTGGCACGTTTTTGGTTAAAAAACTCAAGGGGCTTATCAGCGTGACAGGGTTGTAATGTATTTAAGTGACGCCTTCATTTATTTGGCTTCATGCTGTCCACTGCCAACATTTTAAAGACATAGTAAACACACTCATGCACACGCGGCGGACTGATTTAAGTACACAATTCCTCAACATAACAATACGGCACTAGAATGTCCTGTAGGGAAACCAGAACTAAACCTAAATGAACACTGCATTCAATAAGGGCTGAACGATTTTGGGAAATAATCTAATTGCGATTTTTTTCTTCAATATTGCGATTAAATATGTGATTATTGTTGCAAGGTCCTCTTCTCATGTATTTTTCATCTAACACAAGCAATAAATCAGTCTGTTTCATAAACACTATTAGATTAATTTGAAGTGAAAATTGCAACAATAAAGCAAACAAAATTGTTGCTTGACCTATTCAAAATTTGTGAACATGTGGACTGCACTTCTTAAAAACTGTCTGAACTGTACAGTCTATAAATAAAAGATAAATTATATTTAAAAAAAAAAAGATAAAACTCACTGATCCAGTCAGTAACGTAAACTAGTTGGAAAAGTTTTAAGAAATCAAACTCCCAATTAATACAAAATAAATAATAATATTTATTATTTCGGCTAATCAAATCTCTGTCTGAGCTGCGACTCGTAGTTGCTTCAGATGTGCGTTATTGATGGACACGGAGAGGCCAGATGGAGCACACGCCAAAACACAGTGGAATTAGGAGCAGCATTTTGGTTTTGGGATGGAACTTTGGACAATATGAAGAAAGAGAAGAACAGTGACGCAAGGAGACGGCGACATGAGGTGCCAAACACAGACACTTTACTTTCTCTTTGACTCGCAGCCATTTAGTGACATTTCAGCTTAAACAGCACATTTCCTCTGCAAAATAAGATACGACACAGAGTTCTGCCTCAGATCGTAGTTTCCAACACTTTTCATACAGCAGTTTAGTGTTTATATCTTGCGTCTGTATTACCTACGGAGCACATATGCGGTAGATGCAAAGGTAAATAAAGGCACATCGCCTACGCGGATACTTCATGGTCATGAACCGTCATTATGCTTTTGAGATAAGTTCTTTATCCACAACATTCCCAAACATAAGCCTCCTAAACTGAGCCACAAACGACTCTTTACTCTTTACAAGCAGCACAGGCTCACCTATATCTCTGTGGAGGCAGAGACGTGTGAATCCGGAGGTGAGGGAGTTTCTGTGATCATCAGAGCGTGTAGTAGCAGCGAGAGAATGGCGTGATTAGCGCTAAGGCTAACGCAATGCTAACGGAGAAGAAAGCAATAGTCCTTCACGGTGGCTGCATGATAAACGCTGATATTTTCATTGTACATCCACAATCTACAGCGCACCTGAACTAGACTGAGACGTAAACAAAAGCTGGTGCGGACTTTGCTGCCATATCTCGCTGCTCCATTCTTCCAAAATCGCGTGCCCTGCGATTACAAAATCACGTTGTGTAATATCGCAATAAAATTGCAAATGGAATTAATCGTTTAGCCCTACATTCAATAAGCGGATTCAACATTTCACCGAGCGCAAAGCATGCTGGTCCAGGTTAAAGGTCAGGACTACCCAGCTCGTATCCCAAACTGTGTACATGACTGAGTGTGACACAGATATTGATTATTTTGAGCGTTGAAAATCGATGTTTTAAAAGAATTTTGAAAGAAACAGGGACACAGTGTTACTGGGGAGAGAAAAAAGAACTTGTGGCCCTTGCTAAACCAATAAATAAATAAAAAAGAACAGTTTGTATTCTCGAAGACGGTGTGTACTCACTGATTACTATGACAACAGACAGCGCCATTTCAGCGTGTTTCCCGTTGCCAGACATCGCAATGGATAAATCAAGAATGACCCTACATTTGACATGGAAAACAACATGACAAATGGCGCAGGGACAGATCAGATCCACATCATGACACCGTTTTCTTTCAGCCACAAGCTAAACTTTTGTAAACACACTGCGCTCTGACAAAGCAAAAGCACTTCACATGTGAAAGATCTTTACACAGTACGAGCACTCACTATGTCACTAATAAATTACCAAAACTTTACCAAAAATGTCTAATACAGAGTGAGCACTCACTCTTCCACAAACAAATCTTTGATTTCCTCCGCTGCAGCTGGAGTAAACTTAATAACAACAGTACGTGAGCTCAGGCTCTGGGTCTGTCGCTAAAGGTAAATAGCCTATATCTTTCTTGTTGTCACTGCTGTGTTGTGCTTTTCTCTTGGTCTAAAAGCTCTAGTTTCTTATTCAGTCATGGTTCAGTCCTGATTTGTAACCGGTGTAGTCTACGTCCTGGTTTAGTCCTCAGACCTGCCGCAGACCGCGGCTGTGCCTAAGTTTATCTAGTTATAGCTTTGCTTCTTTAGTAGCTAAAATTGGCACCACTTTCCCTGCCAGATGTAGAGTATTTCATGATTGATCCATGGCTATGTCAGGCAACTGGAAACCACGCTAAAATGGTGCTGTCCGTTGTCATAGTAATCAGTGACTGTGAGGTCTTCGAGAATTAAGTAAATAGACGTATTGGTTACAAATAGCATTACTAGTTAGCTATATGTCAAACTTACACATTTAATCCATTCGTCACGACGTTCTGGATCTTTTCTTTTAGTAGGAAATGTGATGAGTGCGTATGGCGGCTCACATAAAACGCTGTGAGGTTCCTTTATTGCACTCGTGAATAGGGCAAAACTCTTCCATACACTGATTAAGCCCATGAGGACAGTCGCACTGCAATGGAGAATGAATGAACCTGGCATATCACCGTAAAACCACTTTAAGTGCCATAATAGTCACTAAATAGCCGGTTGTTCCACTATGATAGTCTGGTTTTAATGGGCTTTGTTGATACCGTGGGTAGTTGTGAACTTTGACCGGAACATTACCACGCATGTGTACTGATAATGCTGATTTGGCTTATTAGGGCTGAGTTGGTTTACCTTGAGGTCCGGCGGCAGTTTGTGGGAGGTGAAGACGCTGAGTTTGATCTGAGGAAGGCTGATCTTCAGATTCTCAAAGTAGTACCTCTTTGGTGGCCCAGCGTTCTCGTTGGGCTTCTCGTGGATGTTCTCGTCCAGCCCCTCCAGCTCTGCACAGACAGGGGACGTTATACTTCATGATCCTACTCAATGCGTAAGAGACGTTAGCCACGCCCACGCGAAACTCACCGGCTTCACTCTCTCCGTATCCAAAGAAGTGCAACAGTTTGAGCAGCAGCTTCTCCTCCACGATCACAGTGAAGCGCCGCGTGCTCACCATGAGGTGCTGCAGACAGAGAAGACCGTTAGTGGCCGTTCCAGCTTTAGTGGGACAAAACATTAACATCCATCTGCAAGACAGGATCCTGCTTATGGTGGAAACTTCTTCAGTCTTGGCAAAACAAGTCAGATAAGTCACATTTATGGAGGCCTTTTCTCTTCCTGCAGCGTAGAGATGAACATGTTGCAAACATTAAGTTAAAGTTAAAGTGTCGGGTCCAGTCAGTAGCAAATATAGTGAAGTTTAGACCCTTAACTAGATTGTAAACATTGTGACAACATGTGGTGGTTGGAGCTTAGCTGGAGAGAAAAAATTGAGTGCTAGAGGCCATAAATAATGCAAGATTTATCTTCTCTCTATTCCTTTTTGTTCATGTATGTACGATATATATAGGAAAAAGGGTATGTATTGATCAATGGGCGAGGAAAGCCCATTGATTGGTAATACCACCCCCTGGTGGCCAGGAAAAAGATACTTGTTATACAGGATTCTAAAGGTGACTTTGCACCTCCCTAGCTCTGCTTAAAACATTGCTATGACCCATGTGACAACGCTGGGCTCGGTGTCATATTTTTAACCATGCTGGTTTTTGTTCCTCAGCAATAACAAGTGGAAGCCTAACTCTATGAATGACTGGCTCTCGGGCACTATGGAGGCTTGTAGCCCGTCTTCCCGCCTTTTTGCCCTTTTAAGGAACAGGCTTCGTTGAAGGAGACTTTGCAGGCATGTTAATTTCACAGACCACATGGGATCATTACTATGAATGGGGCAGAATGGATAATCATCAATCTTTTGTATACTATATCTATGGATACATGAACAAATGAACACATTAATTAATTAATTAAAAGATACAGACAGCCCATATACAGTCAGGTTCAAAGCATTCAGAGGGAAAACAAAGAAGAAAATAAACTGAACTTTCTCCACCATTACTTTTAACGAAACTGAAATGGAAACTGAATTATAAATAGATTTTTCTACTAAATAAAGATACAGAGACATGGAGAGGAGCAAAGGGGGTCAACAGCCCATAAATACTTAAAAAACGGACAACTCTAACGTTAGCTTCATGCTACATATGCCATTGCGTTAGCAACAAGTGCCGTTTTTTCAGTTCTACTGAAAAAAAACAACAACATGGACCTGATTTAGGCTCGATTTTATTGGTGTGTGATAAATATGTTTATCGTCCGCCAGAAAACGGCTAAAAAGAGTGAGCAATAGTGAGAGGTAAATATATAAATCAGAATCTGAATAAGCCACCTGTTTGCTTGCAGCTAAAACGCTTTTTGTCTCCAGCCGGCAATGTAACGTCATTATAATGCTCATTTCCTTTTCTATGTGTTGAAATATCACCTTTGCTGCTACAGGTGAAAATTTGAATATCGTGATTATCTGTAATTCAGTTTAAAATGTGAAACTAATATATGATATAGACTCATGGCATGCAAAGTGACATGTGTGTTTTAATTTGGAACATTTTGGCTTACAGCTTGTAAAAACCCCAAAATGAAAATTTCTGAAAATTTGAATATTACATTGAAAACAATGAAAAAAATATTTTAAACAAAGAAATGTGGGCCCTCTACAACTATAATCATGCATATGTACTTAGTACTTGGCTTGGGCCTTGAGGATTGTCAGGCCATTCAAAAGTGTGGGGGACCTTCACAAGGAGTGGACTGAGGCTGGAGTCAGTGCATCAAGAGCCTCCACACACAGACGGATCCTGGACATGGGCTTCAGATGTCAGATTCCTCTGGTTGAAGCATCCTGGTCTTCCATAACACCTCAGCAGTGCCACAGGCTGAGAGCATCCATGCCACGCAACCACATTAAGGCATTCAAGTAAAAGGCCCAAACCAAGTACTAAGTACATATGCATGATTATAGTTTTCAGAGGGCCCACATTTCTTTGTTTAAAATAATTTTTTCATTGATTTCATGTAATATTCTAATTTTCTGAAATTTTCATTTTGGGGTTTTTACAAGCTGTAAGCCAAAATTTTCCAAAATTAAAACAAACAAAGGCTTGACATATGTCACTTTGCATGCCATGAGTCTATATCATATATTAGTTTCACATTTTAAACTGAATTACAGAAATAAATGAACTTTTTCACGATATTCTAATTTTCTAAGTTTCACCTATAACTATTGGTGGTGTATTCCACTTAAGTCTTATCATTATCCAAGTAATGTCAGCATAAGTACTTCTTTACAGTTTCTATTGCGTTTAGTGGGTGGAATGTTAGTGTGTGTGTTAGGAGTGTGCGTTTGGAGGGTGGGAGTATTGTCTGAGCACCTTGAAGAGCTGGGTGAGCTGCAGGGTGCTGGGCACTTTGACGGAGTTGACCTGGAGGGCGTCCCCGGTGTCTGCGGCGTTGCTGTCCCCAGAGCTGGGACTCACACACAGCATCACTGGGTGAGTGGTACCCAGCAGCTGGTTATCCACCTGACGGACACACATACTTTATGTTGTTGGGAAGTTGAGCGCCCTCTGTCTGCAGGCAGCAGTGGACATGATCAATATTTAAAACATTATATAAGCAGTCATCTTTCTAATAGCATGCTAACAAATCACTGGCACTGTTCAAAGTGAGGTCTGAACTGCGCAGAACGAGTCCCAGTAATGGTTTATAGGCTTCAAAAATGCAGAGGACACTTCTGAGTAGTGATAGGATGATAATGAAATTTTGGGTCGATTATCTTGGGCAAAATAATTGCGATTAACGATATCATCCCGATATTTGCCTATGGTTTAAACCAGGGGTCACCAACCTTTTTTCAGCCGAGGGCTACTTCAAGAGCATTGAGTTGTTCGAGAGCTACCAGTTAAAAACAAATCCTAAAGACTTAAACGTATACTGTTTACTTATAGGATATTGACCCCATATTATATCAAAATAGCTTTATTTTAAAGTCGTACTGAGTCACAAGAACAGAAATATTTGTTTTACACCTTAGAAAAAGTCTCAAGGGCTACTGGGCATGCCCCAAAGGGCACCTGGGTGCCCGCGGGCACCACGTTGGTGACCCCTGGTTTAAACATTTCACTGAAATGACAGAAGAAATGACAGAAATGATGGCACATTGAATTCAGTATGTTATTTTACTTAAAGAGGGGGTATTATGCTTTTTTCAATCACATAGCACCAGTCTATAGCATACTACAATGATGAGGTAACCTTCTGTTGGTCTGTATATGCAGTAAATTAAAATAACTGCCTTGAATAAAATTGCTCTCTCAAAATGGCTGTACTGAACGTCTTGAAATAGGCCTCTGTCTCTTTAAGAAGCTTTCCGACACGCCCCCTTCAGCACACTGCTGTGGCATTTAAAGAGTAACTAAAGGGGCGTGCCAAAGCCTTTCCCCACCCACAAACAAAAGTCAAAAAGTGCTGTGAAAGAGGCGGTCTCTGAAGTTTGGGGTGACATGCGGGGGGTGAGTGTGTGGGCCTTTGCATTGGCACAATCACAGCAGGCAGATTACGTGGGAGGGACTTGGTTATAAACCACAGGTACAGGGGCAGGACAATGGGCAGCACCTGATGACGTTGTGTGGAGCTGGTGCGGCTTATGACGTTCTGTGGAGGCCGTGGACACTCTCCAGCCAATCAGGAAAATCTAATTTAGTAGCAGAGTTTACCCTGAAGGGGGCGCAACACATTCGTTTTCAGGCCAAAGTTAGGATTTTACACATGTTTGCGCTATAATGTCAGAATAATGTCAGGGACCATACCGCCTTTGCGATGCCCAATCCCGTCAGACCTTGGAAGCTAAGCAGGGTAGGGCCTGGTTAGTACTTGGATGGGAGACCGTTCAGTAACACCAGGAAGCCTAGCGAATGTAGTGAGTGAGTGGTTGGTGGTGGTGGCTGATGTGCGCAGACTGGTTGCCTCGCTTATCATCACCGAGTATGGAGTGAATGAATAATGCACCAAATTGTAAAGCGACTTTGAGCGTCTGGAAAAGCGCTATATAAGACTAATGCATTATTATTATTATTATTATTATTATTATTATTACCAGTGGACAACACTATGAGACACCCATTGAGACAGTTTATCAGTAAAAAAACTTGATTTGGTGTTTAGTTACTCTTTAAACAACACTACTGTGCGGGGAGGGGGCTCTGCTGAGCTGAGGAGCAGTGGTTGGTGGCTTGGCTGGTGACGAAAGGTCCAGAGGCGTCTCCAGGAGGTGGGGGCGTTCCTAGGAGGACTGAGGCATTGCTACACCTAAAATGGCTGCCGTCTAAGTTTTTACTGATTACTCAAAAATATGTGAATGAGCCAAGGCAACACTCCAGGCATGTGTTTAATGAGGGAATGACATAATAACATGATATAAAGCTTGAAAAAGTCCATTTTACATAATACCACCCACTTTAAGTTTGTCTGTCTGTAGCTTTGCAAACAATGCACAAGGTCATTTCTCAGATCGGGTGCAATAGCGTTGGTACTCGGCGCAGATACTTTTCGTTCTGCATGTGGGATTTTCATCTTAGACTTTCTTTTGCGGTGAATCCCAAAAAATCCCACACCTCAGACTCTACTTTCTCCCGGGAAGATTAAAGTTTGGAGTTATTCGCATCCACTTTGTTCACATGCCTTAATGGTCTGGTCAGGTCGGCCCACAGTGGCAGCGCGGCTCAGTAGCTCTTACTTATCAGCGGCACTTCTCATTGACTCATTCTGCCAAAAGCTTATAATGATTAGGGGAGCGGAGCCCCCTTGTGGCGTAACACAGAAATTGACCGAGATACTTTATAGCAGAGTATAGACGACCATCAGTGGTCGTCTGGTGTTTTTAGTGATTGTCTTCTAGCGTGATGATCACGATTATAAAAAAATTGCGGCAATCAATTAATTGCTGCAGTTTTATGGCAATTAAAGATATTGTTGTCTATCGTCCCATCTCTACTTCTCATATGAACAAACTAAACGAAGCGTTACGCACACTTCATGACCCCTGTGTCACTGTACCTGGATGCTCTGCACGCTGAGCTCGAGCACCTCGTTAGCGGCCGTCCTGGTGAAGTGCACGTTAATACCAGACAGTGTGGTGAAGATCAGCTCCTCTGGGACTCGGTTCACCAGGGAAACCCCCACGCCTTCGTCCAAGTTCACCAGCACCTGTGCGCAGAGACTGGCTGAGTGTGTGACAGGCTCCTCCGATTCCTCCGGACCTTTGTCATACAAACACAGTCAAATCTGAAAAAGAAGAGTTGTACCTCCAGCTCCTGCTCCGTCTCTTTGGTCTTCTGTTCCCTGTTGGGCTCCAGCTCAGAGGTGGGAGACCCCGACACGCTCCGGCGAAAGTTATCACTGATCTGCATGGGGGAAGTCACCAGAATGTTCAAGGTTGATAACTTGTTGGAGGGGAATTCAACCACTTTATGGACTTTTAAATACTTAATACAGGTGAATAGGGGAAAATTTGAAACTTTTGACGTTACGGATAAAAATATTTAAAAAAAAGTGTTGTCCTGTGTGTTTAACCTGTCGTGTCTCGCCTTTAAAGGAATAGGCCACCGTTTTTACATACTGAGATATGTTCTTACCTTAGCTTTGATGAGTTCATTTGTACCTGTCTGGTACAAATGTGTGCCTTCTGTAACGTAAACACAGCACAGACGGCGTTAGCATTTAGCCTCTCCTCCTCAGCTCCACACAAGGTGAAGATAGAAGCTACCAAACTCTTCCACGTTTTCCCTATTTAAATATGGTCCACACAGTAAAGTGAAGATATCACTGCGCGGATGCCGAATTACTCTTGGTATTATTACGCCTTACAATATAGTTCCCCTTTTTATCCGCTTAGAAAATCCACATGTTTAATTTTATGTAATTATACTTTGTAGTGTAACACTTCACGTAACCATATTTAAATAGGGAAAACGTGGAAGAGTTTGGTAGCTTCTATCTTCACCTCGTTTGGAGCTAGGGCAGGGCAATATGGCCTAAAATCTATCTCACGATATAAAAAAGAAATATCACGATAACGATATATTTAACGATATAATTGACAATGGACAAATTACTTACAAAATCCCAGCCTTACACCTATTGGGAAGATTAATTCATTGATGGAAGGCGCATTGAGTTGCCTTATGTACAAAATGCGCGGTATAAATAAAGTTGCCTTGCCTTGATACTTTATTCTTTTTTTTTTTTTACGCTAATACTAATTTCCTAGCAAATATGATCTACTCAAGCAGTTTACATCCTTCATGTCATTTTACTTTGTAAGCGCCTGTCCCTGTGTTCTACAGTCAGGGTTTCTGCTGCTCCGATGGAGCTGAGCGTAACATAAATGTCCACAGCGATATAAAAAATTACAACGATATCCAAAAACTATATTGCGATAACGATATGCGATACGATATGGCCCACCTCTATTTGGAGCTATAGAGGAGAGGAGGAGAGGCTAAATGCTAACGCCGTCTGTGCTGTGTTTACGTTACGGAAGACACACGTGAAGACCAGACAGGTACAAATTAACTAGTCTAAGCTCAGGTAAGAACATATCTCAGTATGTAAAAAACGGTGGCCTATTCCTTTAAACCTGACAGCTTTGCGTGCAGGGTTGTGTGTGAAAAGTCACCTGCAGGACTCGTGTGGGTCCGTCGGGGAGCACTTGCACAGACAGGACCCCAGAGCCGGGCCTCATCTTCTGGTTAATGAACTGCTGCTCAGGGCTGGGAGCCAGGAGACCAGAGTCCGGGCCCAGAACCACCTCGGCTCCATCGTACAGGCCCGCTACGCCACCTTTCACCTGCGGCGGCACAGTCAGAACTTAGCTGGGCTCTTCGTCACAGTCATACAGACACAGGCATCAGTCAAGACTTAGCTCAGCCCTTCCCCACAGTCAAACACACACAAGCATCAGTCAAGATTTAGCTGGGCTCTTCCTCACAGTCAAACACACACAAGCATCAGTCAAGATTTAGCTGGGCTCTTCCTCACAGTCAAACACACACAAGCATCAGTCAAGACTTAGCTCAGCTCTTCCCCACAGTCAAACACACACAAGCATCAGTCAAGATTTAGCTGGGCTCTTCCTCACAGTCAAACACACACAAGCATCAGTCAAGATTTAGCTGGGCTCTTCCTCACAGTCAAACAACACAACAGTCAGACTTACTCAGCTCTTCCTCACAGTCAAACACACACAAGCATCAGTCAAGACTTAGCTCAGCTCTTCCTCACAGTCAAACACACACAAGCATCAGTCAAGACTTAGCTCAGCTCTTCCTCACAGTCAAACACACACAAGCATCAGTCAAGACTTAGCTCAGCTCTTCCTCACAGTCAAACACACACAAGCATCAGTCAAGACTTAGCTCAGCTCTTCCTCACAGTCAAACACACACAAGCATCAGTCAAGACTTAGCTCAGCTCTTCCTCACAGTCAAACACACACAAGCATCAGTCAAGACTTAGCTCAGCTCTTCCTCACAGTCAAACACACACAAGCATCAGTCAAGACTTAGCTCAGCTCTTCCTCACAGTCAAACACACACAAGCATCAGTCAAGACTTAGCTCAGCTCTTCCTCACAGTCAAACACACACAAGCATCAGTCAAGACTTAGCTCAGCTCTTCCCCACAGTCAAACACACACAAGCATCAGTCAAGACTTAGCTGGCTCTTCCTCACAGTCAAACACACACAAGCATCAGTCAAGACTTAGCTGGCTCTTCCTCACAGTCAAACACACACAAGCATCAGTCAAGACTTAGCTGGGCTCTTCCTCACAGTCAAACACACACAGCATCAGTCAAGACTTAGCTCAGCTCTTCCTCACAGTCAAACACACACAAGCATCAGTCAAGACTTAGCTCAGCTCTTCCTCACAGTCAAACACACACAAGCATCAGTCAAGATTAGCTGGCTCTTCCTCACAGTCAAACACACACAAGCATCAGTCAAGACTTAGCTCAGCTCTTCCCACAGTCAAACACACACAAGCATCAGTCAAGATTAGCTGGCTCTTCCTCACAGTCAAACACACACAAGCATCAGTCAAGATTTAGCTGGGCTCTTCCTCACAGTCAAACACACACAAGCATCAGTCAAGACTTAGCTCAGCTCTTCCTCACAGTCAAACACACACAAGCATCAGTCAAGATTAGCTGGCTCTTCCTCACAGTCAACACACACAAGCATCAGTCAAGACTTAGCTCAGCTCTTCCTCACAGTCAAACACACACAAGCATCAGTCAAGACTTAGCTCAGCTCTTCCTCACAGTCAAACACACACAAGCATCAGTCAAGACTTAGCTCAGCTCTTCCTCACAGTCAAACACACACAAGCATCAGTCAAGACTTAGCTCAGCTCTTCCTCACAGTCAAACACACACAAGCATCAGTCAAGACTTAGCTCAGCTCTTCCTCACAGTCAAACACACACAAGCATCAGTCAAGACTTAGCTCAGCTCTTCCTCACAGTCAAACACACACAAGCATCAGTCAAGACTTAGCTCAGCTCTTCCCACAGTCAAACACACACAAGCATCAGTCAAGACTTAGCTGGGCTCTTCCTCACAGTCAAACACACACAAGCATCAGTCAAGACTTAGCTGGGCTCTTCCTCACAGTCAAACACACACAAGCATCAGTCAAGACTTAGCTGGCTCTTCCTCACAGTCAAACACACACAGCATCAGTCAAGACTTGGCTCAGCTCTTCCTCACAGTCAAACACACACAAGCATCAGTCAAGACTTAGCTCATCTCTTCCTCACAGTCAAACACACACAAGCATCAGTCAAGACTTAGCTCAGCTCTTCCTCACAGTCAAACACACACAAGCATCAGTCAAGACTTAGCTCAGCTCTTCCCCACAGTCAAACACACACAAGCATCAGTCAAGACTTAGCTGGCTCTTCCTCACAGTCAAACACACACAAGCATCAGTCAAGACTTAGCTGGCTCTTCCTCACAGTCAAACACACACAAGCATCAGTCAAGACTTAGCTCAGCTCTTCCTCACAGTCAAACACACACAAGCATCAGTCAAGACTTAGCTGGGCTCTTCCTCACAGTCAAACACACACAGCATCAGTCAAGACTTGGCTCAGCTCTTCCTCACAGTCAAACACACACAAGCATCAGTCAAGACTTAGCTCAGCTCTTCCCCACAGTCAAACACACACAAGCATCAGTCAAGACTTAGCTCAGCTCTTCCTCACAGTCAAACACACACAAGCATCAGTCAAGACTAGCTGGCCCTCACAGTCATCCACACAAGCATCAGTCAAGACTTAGCTCAGCTCTTCCTCACAGTCAACACACACAAGCATCAGTCAAGACTTAGCTCAGCTCTTCCTCACAGTCAAACACACACAGGCATCAGTCAAGACTTAGCTGGGCTCTTCCTCACAGTCAAACACACACAAGCATCAGTCAAGACTTAGCTCAGCTGTTCCCCACAGTCAAACACACACAAGCATCAGTCAAGACTTAGCTCAGCTGTTCCCCACAGTCAAACACACACAGGCATCAGTAAAGACTTGGCTCAGCTCTTCCTCACAGTCAAACACACACAAGCATCAGTCAAGACTTAGCTCAGCTCTTCCCCACATTCCAAACACACACAGGCATCAGTCAGGTTCTCTTGTGTAAGACACGATAACCAAAGATAATATCCAGGGAGGGGAGTTGCGCGATCTCAACTGTTCTGAGTGCTAAACCCCGAAAAATGACAAATTTTAGAAAAAAATTGAAGGGTAGCACATCGATGTGATTCATAAATTCAGACAGAGATACTCACATAGTTCTTTATTTGGCTACAACATAATAAGAATGCTAACACGTTTCGGCATAAGTCTTCCTCAGAGCGTTTACAGTCAGGCTATTTGCTCTGACTTAAATAGCCTTGATGTCTACCAGCTGGACATGGGACCCAATTACAGGTGAACCAATCAACTCTCAATGCTCAGTACATAGACATGAAGAACTTGCATATTTAACCCAGAAACATTTTAAACTAAAATCATCATTCAGTCGCAGTGCCGTAGTGTTCAGAGTATGAATCCAAAACATTTCTCTTTGAGACAACTTTTTCAGGATATTGCCCCCGCTTATTCCAAAGAATCTCAAAGAAGAAGGTGAACCACGATTTGCGCTGTAAAGTTTGGCAATAGCATAGTCAATATTGCCTGTTCTAATAGCAGTCGTGTTCTGAGATCCTTTGTTTCAATTGTCTTTTAGTTTGACCAACATGCCAAACCACATGGGCAGAGAAGCATATGACATGGGTTGACTTACAATTAATAAATTGACTTATTGTAAATTTTCTTCCAGTATGTGGATGGTTAAAAGATTTTGTATTTGTTGTGTTGTTGCAGCAAGCACAATTAGCACATCTGTGCATCCCAGTTGTTGTGAGCCATGTTTGAGTGGTCTGAGATATGTTCATATTCCTGTACATAACTTTGTCTTTTATTGTTGGTGCTTTTCTGAATGCAAATGTTGGTGGGTGCAAAGATAATACATTGACCAAGAGTATTACTCCTTTAATAAGTAGAAGTAAAACCTACCATATGAGAAAACTGAGAAGTACAGTACGAGCATGTGACAAAAGCGGCACCCGCCACCATATTGCAGTGTTTCCCACACATAGACTATTCTGTGGCGCACCGCCGCAGCGGTCAATTTGACTGCGGGGTGGGAGGGTTTAAAATGGCGCGGCTATTCCTCCGTCTCACTCACACGTCTCTCTCCCTCTCCCATAGCCCACACACACACAGCCCCTCCCCTTCATGCACACCATGTGTCTCTATCAGCGATCACTGAATACCAATAGATTCCACTAAGTGGACTTTGAGCTTTTTACACTCCTCCTTCTTTTCTTCTTTCCGCTGAACAGAGGAGGGGGACACATGTGAAGTGGCTTGTGGGATGGACACTGGAGTTAAAAAAAAGAAATTAAGCGTTGTGACCCACCTGAACCACGAGCCGGGGCAGGCCGCAGGTGAGCATGCCTGAGCTGAAGTACCAGGTCTGGGTGGTGCTGCGGCGGGAGTCTGGTCTCCGCAACATCAGAGGCTCATAACTGCAGCACGTAAAGAGTAACGTCAGCCATACAGTTGACTAAAACTGTTTGGGAAGCTCTGATTTACAGATTTCAAGTAACCTGTTGTCAGAAACCGCTGCCAGCCCGGCGATGTCCAGCACCAGAGAGGAGTCCAGGGGCCGAGGCTGGGCTGGTTTGCTCTGAGGAGGGGAGGAGCCTTCGTGACACAACATCCCTGTTCCAGTCATCCTCCACAGCTGAGAGCGCTTCCCAGGCTCCTGTAAGACAAACAATGACCCACAAGAAGATATTTACAATATTTGATTACGATATGAAGGCTGACTTAGGGATTCAGACAAGTGTGAGTCTCAGTTAGGACTGGTCAGAGAGAGCTCTTGAGCACAGGCGGGTGCACGGGGATGCCCCACACCACACCTCACTCTGCAAAGGCTAAGGACGCGCCGGCACGGGTCATTTCTGCAGATAACACATCTGACTGACACAGGGATTGCTGTAAACTTTGAGAACAGAGACGAGAGCTGCAGGAAAGATGCTAAATGTTTTATTAGAGAGACCGAGACAAATAATTTAAAGTTCTTAAATTATCTGTCTCGGTCTCTCTAATAAAACAGTTGCACTGCCTTATTTACTCTGCTACTGTTGCATTACACATAAGAGAACCTATAAGAGCATTTGCATGCTCTTATAGACTTTTATTGATTTAATTACTAGTTAGAGTGAGTTGAAAAAGTATCCATACACCTTTACGGACATTTTGTGATGCTATGGACCACAAACATTTTTTTTTAGACACACACTAAGTGACACACAATCGTGAAATGAAATTTATATATGATTTTAAACTTTTTTTATTAATAAAAAACTGAAAAGTGGGGTTTGCAAAAGTATCTATACCCCTTTCTTTTAAAGAGTAACTAAACACCAAATCAAGTTTTTTTTACTGATAAACTGTCTCAATGGGTGTCTCATAGTGTTGTCCACTGGTCCCTGACATTATTCTGACATTATAGCGCAAACATGTGTAAAATCCTAACTTTGGCCTGAAAACGAATGGGTTGCGCCCCCTTCAGGGTAAACTCTGCTACTAAATTAGATTTTCCTGATTGGCTGGAGAGTGCCCACGGCCTCCACAGAACGTCATAAGCCGCACCAGCTCCACACATCGTCATCAGGTGCTGCCCATTGTCCTGCCCCTGCACCTGTGGTTTATAACCAAGTCCCTCCCACGTAATCAGTCTGCTGTGATTGTGCCAATGCAAAGGCCCACACACTCACCCCCCGCATGTCACCCCCAAACTTCAGAGACCGCCTCTTTCACAGCACTTTTTGACTTTTGTTTGTGGGTGGGGAAAGGCTTTGGCACGCCCGTTTAGGTACTCTTTAAGTGCAACCAATTGCCTTGAGAAGTTGCCTGATAATTTCTGAATGATCACATGTTGACATAATGGCGCATTGAGTTGCCTTATGTATGAAATGCGCGGTATAAATAAAGTTGCCTTGCCTTGCCTAATGACTAAATACAGTCTACCTGTGTGTAATCTAATCTCATCTCATCTATAATCCTGTGTGTGTAGCTTCTAAACGTGTCAGTGTTGAACTGTGACAGCAGGAGCGCTGTATGAGGGGCATCGGGCTGATTTATGCAGGACAGTCCTGTACAGTAGGTTCTTTTCAAAGACAACACTTAGCAGATTCCAAAACAAAAAAACGGTAAGTATTTATCTCTTCTGTTTCCAAAATGATGCACAAAAGTAAAATACCCAAATATCGACCTGATATATTGCCCTGGAAAGTACACTCAAATAATGTCTTGCATGACATATGTGACCAGCCACAGGATGACCCACAAGAAGTCGATTTTGGGGATTTTGAGATTTTCACAGATTATTAAAGTGTAGTCTCCAAGCTTTCCAACGATGTGTAACACATGGAAATGTGTTACACATGTGATTTGAAGTTAACAACTCCAAAAAGCCCAAAGGCCTGAAAAACCTCTCCAAAGTTTTGGGCCATTCTCACCTCTCTGCTGTTGGGAGTGACAATAGGGCTCATTTACATCTCATTGGGATAAGCCACACCCCCTGTCAAACTCCCCCTCAAAGCAGTAAAGCACAGGTATTAAGTCATGCTGTATGAATACTTGTGCACTCCCCACTTTTGAAAAATAACAGAAGCATGTATCATTTTGCTTTCACTTCACAGTTGTCTGTTACTTGTGTGTGAACTTTCAGTAAAAAATACTAAATAAAATCTTTATGTTTATGGTTGTAAACATGACATGTGACAGTGAAAATGCTGCTGCGCAGTGCGCGCTTCTCCCCAGTCCCTCCCTGTGTCAGCTCCACTCTCAGGCTGAGAGAGAGTTACAGACTCCGGACATAACTGAAGTTATAAACTTTAGAAAAGACTCCTGTACTACTTTAGTAATGCACATACAGGAGAGAAAAGGCCGACGTCGCCGCGTGCGGTTCCAGATTGTTTATTTCACAACAAAAAAAACATCGTAAGTTTATCTGGCCATAAAACCGAAAATATGAAGCAGATCTCTCTCAAATAAGAAGTGGCTGAAAGCTAGGGATGCGCTGACTACATTTATGGAGTAGTTTAAGTTTGTAGAGATCTTGATTTTGTGTAAATAGCAGGTTAATTCCTCGTGACTAGATCATTGTCTCGCATGCTAACACCGGCATGTTAGCTAACAATAGCACAGCACACATTGGCACGGCCACCAGCAATAAAAAAACAATCTTTCACTCACCCGTCTGAAGTAACCTTTGCCTTTTGCTCAGAAAAACTCGTAGTAAATCCAGTTTAAAGCGTAAGTAGCGCCGGCCTCTGATATTATAGTAGATCCATGTCTGAGTGCCACACAGGCGAAGCTTAAGAGTCCTGAAGCCACACACGCACAATGACACGCCCCCACGGCGTGCGCTATTTCTCTGACAAAACAAGACTTTTTCAACCTGTAAACTGATCGACAATAGGCTTATGTATAAAACAGCCTTTTTTGCGTGGCATTTGTTTGCTAAAGCATGTGTCAACAACACAACTGAAAGCAGCTCTGCTTCTCCTCCTCCGCGGTGTTTACTCAGTATGTAAATAGACACAGACAAAGTCACGCCCCTACTGCAAGCTCCGAAACCCACCTCAAACTAGTCATTTTGAACCTAAAAGTTTACGCTTTTAAATATACTAATACTGCTAGCTTAAACATGGAGAGGCTACTTCGTGACTTCAACTGAACGATTCTGCACAAAAGTGAAAATCACCAATTTCCCCCAAAAATCTTTGTTTGCGTTTTTCTCGAGACACAGGCTGCCGACTTGTGTCTTTGGAATCCATGGCGGGTCACATATATGATCAGTAAATATCCAGTCAGGTTAAAAGTGCTTAGCTTTAGGCCTAATTTATGATCCCATTCATTTCAAAGTACAGGCCACAAGGGGGCCCTCCATTTGTCCACACATTTTCTTTAGAGATTCATTGAAAGGAACTCCAGGCTGTACCTTCTTCTTCAGAATAACCCTCTGTGTCTTGGTGTCCACATCAAGCACAAGCTCAGCGCAGCTCACCAGACGCTTCTTCCTCCCCTCCACTTTCCTGTATCAGCAAAAGCATGTGTCAGAATGTAGAATCACTATAATGACTGAGACTGAGTGACATACTGTGAGAAGGTGTGCGTGGCAGCGATGTAGATGAAGTTCTCGTAGTAGAGCTTGTTGTATTCCCTGAAGAAGTTCATGTCCGCGGTGACCTCGGACGACCCCGCGCCCTTCACGGTCAGGCTGAGGTAGGGCGGCAGAGTGGGCTCGTCACAGGCGTAGTCCAGCAGCGCCCCCGCCTTAACCTCTGTGCGCAGCTGCATGTCAGCCACGCCATGCTGCCAGAACTGGACGGGCACCTGCCGGGCTCAGGGAGCGTCAGTTTGGGAGCTCAGCTCAGTTAAATATGGACAGTAAGAAGGTTTACCTCGGAGATGTTCTGGACTCTGAAGGGCGGGGGCAGCTGGTCCGTGTCACTGAAGGAGATCTGATATGTGGCTCCCTTTAGGCTGATCTCTGTCCGCAGGAAGAAGCAGCTCCCCATGGTGTCTCTGTACACGGACAACACAAAGTCACATTAGCACACTGCGGTCAGGACGTGTGGTGGAGTTCACAGCAGTCGGACCTCATGTTGATGTGGAAGGACTTGTTCTTGTTGATCTCGAAGCCCCCAGACCAGCTGCAGTTGGGTGTGTCCATGCGGCGCACACACAGGAGCTGGTCGTAGTCGTTACGGGGCCAGTGGAAGACCACACTGGATCCGGGCAGAGTGGAGATGTAGCCCTCTGGGTTTACTGTGCCCTGAGAAAACAGCAACAACATACAGTACTTTCAAGGCTCTTCCTCTTCAAGATAAGATCTGTGCAGGGAGCGCAAACAGGCTCTGCAGTTGCAGCCTGATAAGTGCACTACAGACTGAGACCAGCAACAGGATCCTTCAGGATGGAGTGGGTGCGGGCGGTCAGGTCCTGACTACACATGTCCCAAACTTGTGTACAGCAGTGAGGCTGCTGAATGATGGCCCTTTCCCCTCTCTCCCCTCCTCCCCTCCTTCTCCTCTCTTCCCTCCTCCCCACTCTCCAACTCTCTACAAACGGCGCACGAGAGAGAGAAAGAGCGGGTCTCCAATTGGCGGTAAATGACCAAAAACACATCGACAGCAGGCGAGTTTCGAGATTCATAATCCTGCGCAAATATTAACACAAAATCACTAATAACACCGCATGAACGGCAGACGCCTGCCCTTCGCTGATTGGTTACTCCGCTTCCCGTTTGCCTGCGTACGTACAGTACCACTATGAGAAATGGAATTGATCCTGCCGTCACCAGACTCACAGGAAATACAAGGATGCTATATAAGAGAGAGCTATCATCATACCAAATACAACATTTCGGGGCTCAAAAATGAATTCTTCTGTCGCCGTACTTTGCTATACTATCATAACATTTTGTCTTTGTCTTGTCATCTTGTGTCTTTGTGTATAATGCTGCTGCTGCTAGAACATCAGTTTGACAGTTTTCTTACCTTTCCCCTCGCAAACTCTCTTTGAGCAAAGGCCAGTTTGTAAGAGGAGCAGTTGTCCAGTAGGTAGCGCGGTGCAAAAGTCACGATGTGTGTGTCCCTGTAGCGTCCTTTCCCCTTCCTCACGTTTATACCTGCGACCACAAAGAGACGGCGGTGTTTACGAAGCAAAACCAAACGCTGACTTTACTGTGACAGTATGGCATGCAGCTGCTCACCTATATTATAGATGAGGCCAGGTCTGTTCCCGTGCTGAATGACCTTGACGGCCCTCACACCACTCCCTCCGTCCAGAGAGAAGCCCTGGCACCAGCCGGGAACTCCGTCTGGGTGGATGCCCTTACCGATGCGCATGGTGCACCTGGGAAAGACAGGAGTATTCTTAGAGGAAGGTTTACAAGACAAACTGCAATCAAAGCCGCAAATTCAATATGTTTCAATTATTCAGCTAATATAATGTTTAATGAATTTATCATCTCTGTGTTTATATGAGATGATATTGAACATAAAACCTGACAATACACTCGTTTTGACCCATTGAATCATGTTCTAAAATATGTGATTCTTGAATTATTTCAGCCATTCCGAATCCTCTTCCAATGATAATGTCGTGTAGCCCATTAAATCGTTCACACGACCTGGTCATTTGTTTTGGTCAGATGCTGAGAACACACCAAACGCTTCTAATAGTGGCTCTCCTTGGTAGATTGGAAAATGCTTCAGAAGTGGCTTTAAAGACCGAACAGTCTTGTTCTGCTCAGGAAATCATTGTCAAATAGTTGTTCTGTGATAAAAGAGCAAAATCTGATAAAAAACTAAGGACCTTGGTTTTATTTATTTTTATTTATTTATTTATTGGTTTATTTGGTCGGGACAGTGCATGTTAATGAACATACATGGGTCTCATGCATGTAAACACGCCACACCGGATTGTAGCCTTGGGCTAATTTGCATCCGTCGTCCCCCATGCCCACTCTCAAATACACTCTCATTCATCCTGGCCTATTGTACATGTTTTTAGTGGTAGGGGAAACCGGAGTACCCGGAGGAAACCTACGCAGACACGGGGAGAACATGCAAACTCCACACAGAAAGGCCCCGTCCAGGTGGGAATCGAACCCGGGACCTTCTAGCTGTGAAGCAAGAGCACTAACCGCTGCGCTACCGTGCCGCCCGCTACCGTTTTAATGCATGAGGTGGAGTCAAGAACACCACGACATGCAGCGAAGTGCATTAAAACTGTCTAATGCACGGCTCCTTGTTGTTTAATCCGATTATACCATGGTCTCACAAACTTAACATTTGTGACCTGCCGTGGTTTCCAGGGACACAAGTCGGCAGACTCACTTTCTCGCAAATGGAGAAACAAGCTCATTTTTGGAAAATTGGTGATTTTCGTTCAGTTGAAGCCACGAAGAAGCCTCTACATGTTTAAGCTAGCAGTTATGGTATATTTAAAAGCGTAAACTTTTAGGTTCAAACCGGCTTGATTTGGGAGATTTGGGAGCGTGCAGTAGGGGAGAGACTTTGGCCCAATCTCAATTCTCCCCCTTAGCCCTCCGCTTAGCCCTTTCCCTTCGTTGTGCGCGTTCACGAGAGACGAAGGGGTGTCCCAATTCTATTTTGCGGTGAGGGGTAGGGGTGAGGGAGAGGGCCACATAGCCCTTCCAGCGAGGGTTTTTCAGATGCACACTTCAGACGAAGGGGTAGGAGGAGTTTGACAAAACACGGAAATAAGCTGCGAAATGAATTCACGAATATCTTCATTAAGCACTCTTAGAACATTAATAAAGATGCAGAACGCTTCGTTCATGACTTTGTTCGCTTTGTGCAACAATTAGAACAGTCCATTGCTATAAACGTGTCACTTCTACGTTTTCGCTTTGCTGCTGCGAACGCTCCCAAACTTTCGCTATTGACATGACACAGGGGGTTTAGTGCCTCGCTGCTGCGCTCGATTTCTCCCCGCGCCGCTGTCCTCTGAGCCCGGGTCCGAGGCGGTCTGTCCCCGGTCTGAGCGCACCTCGGCAGCCTCCACTCAGGCCCGGGGCTCAGAGCGGAGGCTGCGGGTGCCTATCCCCGCCCTGTGCGCAGTGCGAGCGGGTCTACCTCTGACTGTCCCCGCTGAATGCGCTACAGGAGCGGATGGGCTGATCTCTCGCAGCTCTGGCTGCAGCCACAGCAACGCACGGACAGGGGGAAGGAGAATGTAGCAGAAATAGATGAAAATCTGTAGGGTTTGGGCTGAGACCGAGTCCTGCTGTTTAGGTGTTACAAAACAGCATCAGTCAAATGATAAACTGGTTCAGTAGAAACATGCTCTATAGACAAGTAGGCTTGCTTTTATTTTGTTTATTATTATTATTATTTTTACATAACCTTATCATCTGTGTTAATAGTAAATGCAGTCAAATGGAGGGCTGTCCCATTTCTTAGGGTGGTATTTTCAACCCTCGCCCTTAGCCCTTGGTTTCAGGGTGTAGGGAAAGGGCAAGGGCTAGGGCTAGGGGAAGGGGTAGGGGTAGAAAAGAGAATTGAGATTGGGCCTTAGTCTGTCTATTCACATACTGGGTAAACACCGCGGAGGAGGAGGCACCGCTGCTTTGGTTTCGTTGTTGACAAATGCTTTAGCAAACAAATGTCACGCAAAAAAGGCAGTTTTATACATACACCTATTGTCCATCAGTTTTCAGGTTTAAATCGGCTTGTTTACTCGGAGAAATAGCGCACGCCGTGTCATTGTGTGTGTGTGTGTGTGTGTGTGTCTTCATTATTATGCAACGCTTCCCTGTGTGTCTCACAGAGGTCACTGCTGCTAACGCTGGAATACTACTGCAGAGGTTCGTTTTTCTGCGTGAAACCAGTGAACTTTTCCAGGCTGACTTTCCCAGTGCCACTGATGATGCCCTGGCTGTAAGCATGCACAGCGCCCTGCTGACCATTACGTTTCCTGAGCCAACTCCTTGCCTTCACAGCTTGATTTTAGACGGAAGGATGTAGCGCTGATTTGCCAAACTCTACACTGAAAATAACTGAGCGACGAAACTCGATTTGATCAGGAGTTTGCTGTGCTGCTGTGCTATCATGTCTGCTTTTTGATTAGACCATTGTTGTGCTGTAAGCTAATGTGGTGTGTTCAGTTGATTGGATTTGTTTGAGTTTTGTTTTTGGTCGTAATCAAGATCGCTACAAACTTAAACTAATCCATAAATGTAGTCAGCGCATCCCTAGCCACTTCTTATTTGACAGAGATCCGCTTCATATTTTCGGTTTTATGGTTAGATAAAGTTAGGCTGGGTGTGGTGTGAAACGTAAACAATGCGATCACACACGGCGATACGTCGCAATGTCGGCCTTTTCCTCTCATGTGTATGAGAGTGTATGTGCATTACAAAAGTAGTACAGGAGTCTTTTCTAAAGTTATAACTTCAGTTATGTCTGGAGTCTGTAACTCTCTCAGCATGAGGCTCCAGCAGCTCACGGAGGCGGAGCAGACACAGGCATAGAGGGACTGAGGAGAGCTATGTGAGAAGCACGCAGGATTTTGACTGTAAAGTAAATAAAAGAGTAGGTGTTTCATCGACCTGGCATTACCCCGCCTTCCTCACCGGCACGCAGGCGGAACCAAATGACTAGTCAATAAGGTGTGCCTGGACTGATTAAAAAGATGCGCGCTTCCCATTGTTGTTGTGCACTGGGGAGAAGACAGGTCACCACGGCAGCAGAAGCAGGACGTCAAAAGCACCAGTAAAGACACAAACCCTCTAAAAATATTGTTGTGCAGGATCGGGTGTTGAAAATCTCTGGACAGACAGCTGGTAAGAGCCACATCCCGCTGAACTTTAAATCTACTGCTGCTAGTTGCTATCAAAAGATATGGTGCTTTCAAAGACTGAAACGCGGCTTGCCCCAGAGCCATTTATGATTTGTTATATCATGTTTTATATTATTGTGTTTTATATTATTAATACAGTCACCTAATGTTTAAACTGTATCCAAATTCACTTTATTTGGGGACTTCAGCCAAAGTAAACAGTGTAAATATTGGATTAATCTGTGCATAAATACAACTTTAACACCAGAGATACTATAAATTGTGCATTGTTTAGAATTCATGACTTAAAATGTGAACGGTTAAAATCCTATTTGTACGAGTTAAAATCTATGCATCTAAAAACCCTTTTGCTAGAAAATTAATGGTAAATTCATGGAATTTTTGAAATGTATAATGCGTAAAAATGTATAATGGTTTCCATGAATGTAAAAGTGCAGACCTCGTATAATTTACACTGGGCTTTATGTCTTGTTAAAGGTTTTTCACCTGACCCTAACTGGAATAAATAAGTAAACTGCAAACGGTCCGAGTGGAATCCAGGTTTTAATCCAGTCGACAACCTGTCCTCTTCAAGTCTGGGAAACTTACAGCTAGATCTAAAAGACTTCACAGTAGGCTACACTATGTCCATTATTTACATCACTATGGCCCAACATACACATATAGCAACAACATACACATAACATGACATGACAGTGGGGAGGGAGCTTTACGGGGGTATGGCTTATCTAAATGAGATGTAAGAGGAACCTAGAAGGTCCCGGGTTCGATTCCCACCTGGACGGGGCCTTTCTGTGTGGAGAATGTGTTCTCCCCGTGTCTGCGTAGGTTTCCTCCGGGTACTCCGGTTTCCCCTACCACCAAAAACATGTACAATAGGCCAGGATGAATGATGTGTGTGTGAATGCATGGAGGCGGTCATCTACTGGAGCAGATGTGTGCAGTCGCGACAGTGCTTCTGTCAGTCTCCCCCAGGGGAAACTGAAGCTACTAAGGTAGTTTACCACCACCAAGTATGGAGTGAATGTAAAATGCTCTCATGTAAAGCGCTTTGTGACCATGTCTGTGAAAGGCGCTATCTAAATAAAGATCTTCTTCTTCTTCTAGTTTCTAAAACTATGTGTGAGTGAAACACAACTTGCGTTACATTTGCCGTTCTTAACCCTAATCATATCCTGATTAGGGTTAACTAACCCTAACCCCCTGATCAGGGGAGACGGCAGGTAACAGGTTAATGATACCTACTTATCCAACTCCGACTAGGGTTGTCAAAAAAAATCGATTCCTCGATACTAAATCGATACTAAAAGTGGTATCGAAGCTAGATATTCATTTGAGCAGGTATCGATACTTTGTGTTTCCTCCAGGCTGCGCACATAGCAGCCCCTCCTCCTCCTGCACGCTCACAGAGTGCCGGAAGGAACCTGCTGGGCTATGATCAAAACTTAAATTAGAGCTAAGAAGTACTCACTTAAACCCTAAATGAAATTCTAAAACTAAATGCATCCATTGTCGAAGTGTAGAATCTGATTACTGGTGCAGTACCAGGTTGAAAGGAGCAGGCATTTTTATAGAAACTGTAAAATTTTCGATTGTGGCAAATGTTAGCTTAGCGGTGTCCATTGGTTTACATGTATCACTTAGCATTGGCTGTTAAGCCGTTTTTTCTCCTAAAAAATATCAACAAAATGAAATGTTACCAATGTCAACTGTATAGTTACATGTTACCTATCTGTACTTAACTCATGAATATATTTAGAGGAATTTTAAAGACCAGTTTTAACATTGTGCTTTGAATGAATGCACTGTTCTGCTCCTACTGTAAATGTGACAGCAGTAACTGAAGGCAGAAAGAGACAGTGTTTAACATGATGGTCATGGGCCAAATCCAGTCTGTAAACACTTTATATTGTAAGTTAAATCGCCAAAAACAGTATAAGCATTTGACTATAATCAGAGATAACAAATTAGACCCTTTATTACTTAATAAACAAATAAACAAATATAATGTTAAGTATTCTGCAATGTAGACAATACAGTGCATAAGGAAATAGACAAGAGTTTCCTACAGCAAATATGATATTTAAAAGGGGATTTTTGTTTTTTGTTTTACTATTGTATCGAAATCGGTATAGAGAATTGAGTTTTATTTTCAGTATTGAAATCGAGTTTGAAATTTCAGTATTGTGACAACACCAACTCAGACACATGATTCAGAGGCCATTCATGTGCCATTTCCTGTTGGCATGTGACACAAACCACCCAACACCAAGCAGAAGCAAAGGAGCAAAAAATCTTAAAGACGCAAAGGAAAAACATAAACTGTAAGTAAATCCTGACAAGAACATTTGGAGCAATTTTGGTGCCTTTTGCTGCAATAACAGCAGCAAGTCTTTTGGGGTATGACTCTACAAGGTTTGCACATGTAGAGACATTTTAGCCCATTCCTCTTTACAAAACAACTCAAGCTCTGTCAAATTAGAAGGAGAGTGTTTGTGAACAGCAGTTTTCAGATCTTTCCACAGATTTTCAATAGGATTTAGGTCAGGACTTTGACTGGGCCATTCTAACACATTAATATGTTTGTTTTTAAACCATTCCATTGTAGATGTAGCTTTGTGTTTAGGGTCATTGTCCTGCTGGAAGGTGAATCTCCGCCCCAGTCTCAATTCTCTTGCTGACTCCAGCAGGTTTTCCTCCAAAATGTCTCTGTATTTGGCTCCATCCATCTTCCCAACTATTCTTACAATCTTCCCAGTCCCCGCTGAGGAAAAGCAGCCCCATAGCATGATGCTCCCCCCACCATATTTGACACTGGGGATGGTGCACTCAGGACGATGAGCAGTGTTAGGTTTGCAAGTCTGATGAAGGGCTGATTTGTGGCCCGAAACGTCACTTTCGTGGTGTGCTAAATAAAATTGACTGGGAGCATTCAAACTGTGCTTTTTGTCTTTTTCAACTATTTTTTTTTGGATCCCGGACGCTTTTCAGGTCTCGGTGATGTGCATGTCTGCTTAACCTTCACAGTGTTAGGTTTGTGCCATACATAAAGTTTTGCATTTGAGTCAAAAAGTTCAATTTTTGTCTCATCTGACCAAAGCACCTTCTTCCACATGGTAGCTGTGTCCTCCCTATGACTTCTAGCAAACTTCAAACAGGATTTCTTATGGCCTCCTTTCAATAATGGCTTTCTTCTTGCCACTCGTCCATGAAGGCCAGATTTGTGTAGAGTACGACTTATAGTTGTCCCATGTACAGATTCCCCCAGCTCAGCGGCAGTACGTCGCAGCTCCTCCGGAGTTATCTTAAGGCACTTGGTTACATTTCTGACCAGTGCTCTCCTTGTTCGGTCTGTTAGTTTAGGTGGACGGCCGTGTCTTGGTAAGATCGCAGTGGTGCTATACTCTTTCCATTTCTGAATGATGGATTGAACAGTGCTCCGTGAGATGTTCAAATCTTGGGAAATCTTTGTATAACTTAACGCTGCTTTAAACTTCTCCACAGCTTTATCCCTGACCTCTCTGGTGTGCTCCTTGGCCTTCATGATGTTGTTTAGTGACCAATACACTCTGACCATAGCTCTGAGGCCCTCACAGAACAGCTGGAATTATACTGAGAGTAGATTACACACAGGTGGCCTCTATTTAATGGTTAGGGCAAGGTGTGAACATTCTGCAGTCATTAGGAATGTTATAAAGGCAATTTAATGCACTCCGAAAATGCTGTATGAATACTGGGGGGGATTTTCCCCCTTCTGGTTTTCTTGTCCCCGTCTCTGTTTCTTTTATCCCTATCCCTACTTCTGCTGTATTATTGTATTAAACGTAGGGGGGGGATAGAATTGTAAAATTGTCTGTGTGTTCAAGGCCTGTGCACCTGCTGGCCAATTGATTTCATTTCACATGAGACGCGGGTGATCTTTGCTTTAGCGGGATTTGATGTGCACAAGGTCTATACTCTGCAGATGACTGCTGCAGAGAGCGAGGGTCTGCGGAGTCAGAAACACTCATGGATCGCATGTCTCGTCACCAGCACCAGGATTTTTGCAGAACTGTGCAAATAGGTGTTTTTTTATTCTTATGAATGCCTGAAAGCTGACGCGCTCCCGGGACGACACAGGCCTGGGGAACTATATTGTGAGAGAGGACTTCTTAAGTGTAGCCTATAAGGCTACTGCATGTGTCATTTCTGATGAATGAATATGCACAGGGAACTGTGTTGTGTATCCTGATTGACTTTATGATCAGTTAAATCTATTTTGCACACATAGAGAAATGAACAGGACTGGCGTGTAGCCTAATTATCCCCTCGCGCTCTCTCTCCCCCTGTGCAGAGCGCTGCAGGAGAGGGGCAGACAAGTGCAACTGCCCCAACCCGGCCCGCGATCAAAGGAGAATTTTATGATCCGATCCGCGGGCAGCCTTTGGGGACCGCGGAGGATCCCGTAACCCGCATAACCCACGTAACCCGTGCGTTAATGCCCCCAGCCATGTGTGACAACCTGCACATTTTACAACACTTTACTACAGTTTGACAAACAGGATGAGGAACCTTTACCACGGTTCTGATTCGGTTCTGAGAAGTGCCAGCCGTGTGCATACATGTGCATGTTTCCAGCTCTGTCCCTCAAAAAAGAAAGACACCTGTCGCCCTGGTCTACGCTGGTTACTTAAAGTTTGATCATCAAGAGTTTTTCAAAACGGCCCAACTCCCTGAGCAACAAGCGCTCTGGAGGGGTCGCCCCTACTTCCGTCGTCTATGCACAGGGATTTGAAGTCTCTCCTCTCCTGTCTCCCTCGCTGCTCCTCGCTGAATGTAATTCAAAACTATACAGAGGAACAGGTAACATAGGCCTGTGCGTTACACACTGAATTGGGCTGTGCGCTCTTATATTCAGCTGAAAACCACACAGGCACGGACGCCCTGCACACAGCGGCATCAACTTCACCCTCCGCTCCACACACACTGAGCTACTATTAGACAGTTAGAACACATCTTACAACACTGGGTTTCAAGTTCATCAGCATGAAATCTATGAGCTTTTTATGCAGTAAAGTGATTGAGTAACTATCCCCCCTTCTGTTTTTTTGACAACAGTGTACGTCCCACTTTTCACTTTTCTATTTTTTGAAAAATAACAGAATCATGTATCATTTTGCTTTCACTTCACAGTTGTCTGTTACTTGTGTGTGAACTTTCAGTAAAAAATTCTAAATAAAATCTTTACGCTTAGGGTTGTAAACATGACAAAATGTGCAAAAGTTCAAGGTGTATTAGTACTTTCGCAAGGCACTGTAGTTGGTCAAAAGTTCAATTCTAGCCATGTGGGTGTTTTATTGCTAAGGGTTTGAGCTGTGTTAGATTGATTTGAGTTTGGAGTGGATACTTTTGTTGAGGAGTCTCTGCTTGACATTTTGATGTATAATAGTGTGTTTTGGTCAAAGCTGTAGCAAGATACTTGCGTTGCATTTATTCACGTCACGACGTGCCCCTGGTACGGGGGCTCCCGAGTGCATGAGGTTAAAGGGGGGTATTATGCTAAATCAACTTGTTAGAGCTTAGTACCATGCTACAATGATGTTCTCTCATCAAAAACAGATCTGAAGGTGTTTTTCGATCCACTTGCACATCTTTGAGTAATCCCTGAATCTTCCCCCTGTGGCTGTTCTTGGCAGCGCGGCAGTCCTATGTATCCTTTTCACACCTCTCCATCTCTCGCTAAGTTTATCCCTCTCATTATGAAGTAAAAACAAAACACCATAGCTTCACTACAGCCACTGCGCGGACTTTTTCTTCAGTTAAAAAAGCTGCACAGCGAAGGGGAGCAAGAGGCGGAGGGGTAGGAAGGGCTTACAATGAAAATCAGGAAGTGAAACTACAGGATATTTAGCTTCAGCTGTTTTAGATCAAAATTGCATTTTCCAACCTGTGTAAGATCAGTGATAAAGATTTGTTTGGCATTTTTACCAAATACCTGCCAAAAGCATAAAACCCGCTCTGACCTCGCTGTTTAGTCTTGGGAAAAAAACGGCCCAGTTTGGTAAGTGCACAGAATACGTCTGAAAAGAGATGATTACAGAGGAGAAATGGTCTGTACGCACATTGCTGGCTGCTCCTTGTCAGTGTAGCAGAACAGGAGTGGACTAAGACTTCGAGCCAACTCGTGTTCTTCAAACTGACCCGCGGCGTCCATTTTCCCATTGTCCTGACGGAATATCAACGGCAGACCTGGAAAAGAAGGTTATTTAGATATATATATATATATACGTATGGTACAGACAGAAGTCAACAGTGCAGGCCGTTCACCAGTTTTGTTGATGAGCCAGTAGGGGGCAGAGATGAGGATCTTGAGCGCCCCCTGTGCTCGCAGGACGATGCGGATGGTGAGGCAGAGCAGGCGCTTGTTGCTGTCGTACAACCTCATGCGCACCACGTAGTTCTGAGTGCCAGGGGGGATGAGAAGCTCTTTGCACACGGCAAAGTTTTCCAGCAGAACACCTAACATTGAGAGAAAAAAGTGTTTTAGAGCAGTGGTCACCTGTTACACGATGCCCAGAGTCAGGACCAAACACGGTCTGTAAATATTCCTGGTCTGTAAAGCACTTTGAATTACTTTTGTGTACGAATTATGCTCTCCAAATAAGCCCTTGCCTTAGACATGCTCTGCTGCCGATGAGCGGAGTGTCGGTGTCAAGTGAGAGACAGAGAAAGAGATGCCAGTCCCTTCACTCGTGTTCGGGGAAATGCGTGTTGTGGAGTTTGTGCTCATCTCAAAATGCAAAAAATAACTGCACAAATCACTGATACGTATCTTTGCCCAATTTGTAGTGGGCACACGGTAATCCTAGCTTTCTAGTGGTTATACGGTGTATACCTGTGTATAACGTAGACCAGTGGTCCCCAACCACCGGCCCGGGGACTGGTACCGGGCCGTGATGCCACAAAGAAATAGTATAGTATACAGTATATAGCCTGCTCTCTCCCTTGCATTCTCCCTCAGCTTGTGCTAATTTATCCAAAACTCCATTGTGCTGCAGCCTCACAACTTGCAGTTACATCCTTTCACACTCTCACAGGACAGAGAGCTGTATTGATCCCACTGTGACTTGAACAGTTCTAAGAGAAGAGAGAATGTGCCACAGTTCCGCTGTAGTGCTGCGATCAAAGGTCTGTGCTCCATGCTTTAGAAACGAGACAGTCTATTTATGCATGTGCTCCTAACTCTCCCCCCTTAATTTTCATCCTTACTTAGATTAGAACTTCAAATTGAAATATACTTATGCCACAGTTTTTTTCCTACACCCCAGGGCGCTGACCTAGCTCCATGTTCTGGGAGGTGTCTACGGCGTGCAGCACGGCCTCCTTCCCCGGTTTCAGACCGCCCTTGATGGAGGTGGCCTTGATGTAGAAGTTGAGGTCACAGGGCAGCAGGTTGACCAGCACCATGGTGGGCAGCAGGTAGACGGTGTGCCCTGGCTGCCTGTAGATCTGCTGAGGTCCTCCGCTCACTCTCTTGGCCGGCTGCTGGTCGGGGTAGTTCTCTTTCTTGATGACCACACAGAACCTGTAGTAGAGGCAGAGACAGTCCAAACTTCGTGTTTAGGAGTAAAGTCCTCTCGCGTGCAGGTGAAGGAATACCTGAAGTTGCGCTTCTCCGTGTCTTCGAAGTCTGCGCTCTGGCAGTCCCGGCGGCTGCTGCTTAGTTCCCCGGGTCGTTCCACGCTGGTCCAGTGGATGGGCACCTTACAGAAGAACAGCCCCATGCCTTTGGGCCGGGCCTGCAGGCGCCACGAGGTCAGGTGAAGAGGTACCGCCAAGGCCTCGCTGGGCATAATGGGAGGCAGGACCACTGGCTCTGAGACAAACAAAAGGATTATCAGACATGATTCCACTCACTCCCACAGTCAGACGGAGAGCAAAGGAGCAGATTACTGTCTGGGGCTGAGGGGCTGTCCAGGCGCACTTCCATGGGCACATCCAGGCGGTTCTTCACCATCAGAGCAGAGCGCACTGTTATGACCTTCCTCGCACTGCCTTCCATGGTGATGGCAAACACCACTCGCACTGGGGGCAGGGCGGAGAACTGTGGAGGGGCACAGAGCCACAGTCTTCACTTTAGAGCCTTCTTTTCATCCATTGTGTTTTATAAAGAGCTGACAATGGTGTGTGGAGGTGAAAGATGCTACAGAGAACACTTACATAGACATGTGGATGGATGATATTGGTTCTGCTCACTGGGCTGCCCACCTGTGGACACGAGGCACATTTAGTTTCATGTGAAAATGGAATCGACACACCTTGGACAGATGAGGAGAGTGTGTTGGGCCCAATCTAAACTCTAGAGTTTACAGACGACTTGCCTGGCCTGCCAGACACTCCTCCTTTCTGTTCAAAAGAAGAACCGTCTGGGCAGCTGCTCGCAGCCAATCATTTCACGATTTGACCCACATCGGTCCAATCACGCACCAAGAGACGGAAGCCGTCACCTGTCACCACCATGGTCACCACCATGCACTCTTCCAAAACATTAAAGATGGCGGCCGATACACTGTTTTCTTCGGCTCTTTCGTCTGTTTTAAATCATTTGGAAAATATGAAATCCCTAAAACCGGAGCAAGAAACAGCGTTCGAAGCGTTCCTCGTAAAAAAGGACGTTTTTGGAAAGGCTTTCTGCCGCTTGTTACTGCAACGTATCTAGCGTTGCTCTAATTGGTTGATGCCGTCTGTCAATCACGCCCACCGGGAAATTGTTGAGATCACGCTCGCTCCCAGACTATATGTCTTTGAAAAATCTATGAAAAGGCATGTCGTTTGGCAGGCCAGGCAAACAGACGACATGGAAAGAGCGTAACGAGTAAAAGACTCTGCTGACCGTGTTGGAGGCGCTGGTTCTGTCTGGAGCGGCGTATCTGAAGAACACTCCCACTTTGTCCACAGACACAGGTTTGATCTGCTCCCACCCACACACTCGCACCAGCAGCTGATGGAGCTTCAGCTCATGAGTGTGCCTGCACGGGACAGACAGGACGTTACACAATAAATCACTGATAAATCTTCAAGTTAGGGCAGCAGTTATTCAGGTAAGATAGTGTCTAAGGGTGTCCACTTATTACAGTTTCAATACAATTCTGTTCCCAACCTGGGGGCCCGGCCTTCCCGGGGGCCCAGAGCTTTGCCTGGTCAGAGGGTCAGATCATAAGTCATATTATTTGAGCATATTATACAGTTAAAAATCCTCAAATATGAAGAAACTTTACTTTACTTTTTAGCGATTATTTTAATGTTTTGATACATTTGTTTTGGACTGGGGGGGGGCGGGCTTCAAGGAAATAAGGCTGGGAACCACTGCCCTAGAGTGACACACAGCTTCCAGCATGTTCTTTGGTATATTATTCATCAGCACTTCCTTCTGAATGGTAGCAGTGATCACACTAATCAATTTCTAAACCCAACGTTTTTCAACACTTGAAAATGCAAGTGCACTCGTCTCTAAAACATAAACTGCCGTAGAATGGGGCCCACCTGTGGCGCAGTTTCTCCCGGGCCTCAAACTCGAAGGGCAGCTCGGCTCCAGGCAGCACCTCCCTCCACTGGCTCACACTGTGGGAGTCGTCTGCTCCCGGGCCGTTCACCTCTGAGATGGAGTCTGCACTGCTGCTGTGGGACAGGGCCACCCTGGAACACAGCGAGGTCCACATGGGTTATAATAGTCTCATAATGGTCTCCCACAGATTCTTATGGATTTGAATTGCCGTTCACCTTGTAGGGCTCGTAGTGAGTGTGGCGAACCACAGCGTGCATCCAGTGTGGTTTCTCAGCGCATAAGGCACAAAGGGTTGTCTCCTCTTGGACAGCTTCACATCTGATGAAAACAAGGGACGTCAGGACAACAGGAGTTCTCCTCCAGAAGCTGCTACAGGCATTTCTAAACGCCTTATCTTTTGTATTTCTTTGGTTTAGTACACGTTAGGGTTTAAGTAAACGTTTTTCAGATTTTGACAGATGCATTTTGCCTTGTTCTTATTGACATCTTAACACCTGTACCAAAAATTAAACCTAAGAGTTTCCTTTTACAGAAAACAGAAACTTGAACTATACAAAAGATAAGTAAGATAAGATAAGTCTCCTGTACTTATACCACATTTGTAAGAACATCAAAACAGTTACAACACTATATTCCATGTGCAATGACTTTGTTCTCTTTGATACTTCCTCTCTCTGCAGGCGATTTGCACAGTGCGGCCCAAAAAATGCTTTTGCTCCTTATTTCGTACAGAATGTTGAGAGAAGAAGAGCTTTATTGATATAGCGCCAGTCACAGACATGGTCACAAAAGCTCTTTACATGACAGTGTTTAACAAGACCCATGCCTCTCTCTGTCTGTTGTTGGTAACCTTCAAGGAATGAACTTTTTGTTGCCGATTCATCTGTGAGAACAGAGCTCACATCATCAGGGTTATCTTCCTGCTGTTCATTTGGCCTCAGTGAGCAGCGAGTGACGAGGCGAGAGGTGGTAGTTGTGCTGCTCTTATGGAGGAAAGACTTGGCATCAAGTCTTCTGAGCCTCTTTTTATGGGTCTGGTTTTATGCTCAGGAAATGACAAACGGCGCTCACTCAGTTGTGAGAGCGTTCATTCTTCTGTATTTATGCGCACGCAGCATGTTGTGCATTTACAGTATCAAGTCAAAAAATGTCATCGTGACTCAGTTTTTGGTACTGAATAAAGTTAATTTTGTGAACCACCCTAGTATATGTACATGACAGGAAAGTAACTCTAAACACTGAGAAATGGAGAAGTTAGAGACTAAAAGCAATACCGGCTGCAAGCTTCAAATATCAAGAAATGCATCAAAGCCAAACTGAGAGCTGAAAAGACCCCCAAGAAAAGGTAAGTGTATTTGGACTACAAAAAATGCAGGGGTATATATGGGACAGCAGACTACTGCACAATGCTTTTGCAGCACAGACATGGCTCAAAACTCTAAAAAAGTCACTTTAGCAGAATAGTTAGCTGATTATCCCAGTTCAGCTATTATAGGGCTGTGTCTCATCTCTGGGTGTGTCGGTTAAACATGTGCTTTGATGTAGCTGTTAGCATGGTTATCAGAGGAAAAGTGTTGCCAACCATAGCGTTATAGGGAATATCCAAACAAGAAAAGACAAAGAAGATAAGACATTTTTATAAGCCACCGTGTGGGGGAAAACAAACAAGGGGAAGTGCTGCTCCACACCTACTTTCACAAATGCTCAATTATGGAATTATTTTCTACCAAATATAGAGACAAGGATTGCTGTTTTTTTCATTCTGCTTAATTAATGCAAAGAACCTGTGAAAACATTCCGTAAGAACCCGGCTTGGACTAAATTCTAGGACTGACTGGGCAACTAAATGAAGCTGTACCTGTGTGCTGCTCGAGGCACGTCAGGCTGGCTGTGCTCCTAGTTCTAAGGTGTGCAAGAGGAGCAGCTGAGAGAGAGAGAGAGAGAGACATGCAGGAGAAAGACAGGAGGTTAGTCAGACGGACACATACAACAGCACCACAGGCGGAGCTACAGACTGGGGACAGGAAGAGAATAAGGAGTCAGGTGAAAACAGCGTCTTGATCCAGTTAGGGCTGCAATCTACTTGGAATGATCACAAAGGCTGCCATGATTTTAGTTAATAACAACATTAAGCCCACTGCATCTCATGTCCAAGTCTTATTATCCTCAAAAGCTGCATATACAGTATGTGGTGTTTTTCACCAGTAAATATTTCAGTTTAGGGATGTGTAATATAAACTGATATCAAAGACCCCCCGCCCTAACCGAGCACAATTTCACCAGTTTGGCTTTACCCAAATCTACCAGTGTATTGTCTCATTTGAAAGCTAAGACCGCGTTGTTACAGCATCGTCACTTTGCTTTGTTGTATTTTTGTAACTTTTTAAATAATTTTTTTGTTATGTTTTTGTTGCTTTTTGTCACGTTTTTGTAACTTTTCTATAGCCTTTTTGGAACTGTTTGGTTGCATTTTTGATGTTTTTCCTTTGCGTTTTCATCCTCATTTACGTTTTTGTTATTGTTTTGTTGCTATTTTGACGCTTCTTTCAAGATTCTTTTAGTTTTGGGTAAAGTCAAACTGGAGAAAATAATTTCATTTCGGGGGGGGGTCAAGAGGTTAATACTTTTGATACAAGTGATGCTATTCTTACCGTTAAAATGCTTCATGTTTGAACACATAAACAGGGTCTGACACCTGGCCTTATTGTAGTATAGGTTTCCTAGGAAACCCCTTTGAAAAATGACACCCATATTAATTTTTGGGGCGGCTAACGGGCTTCTCTGAAATACAAGCCGGGTTCGAAGGTCACCTGCGAGAGCCACATTGATCCTCCAGTGCCAATAACATCAGCACTGATCAATGTGGGGTCGTTTAAATAGTTTGAGGAGAGGATCAAGTGCACATCAGAGCCAAGTCTCAGAACAAAAAACTGCAAACACAGGATATATTTAGTCTGTTATGTGTGTTTGTAGGTCTGTAGCTCTAGCTCAGTACACCACGGACCGTATCCAAATGTCTCCCTGACGCGTGCACTGAGGCCTGAGGGCCAGCTCCAGCTCGTGGTGCCTGAGACAGACTGTAAAACCAGAGGGGGCAGCGTTCTCCATTGTCGGCCCTAAGCTGTGGAACGCTCTGCCCCTCCACGTCCAAACGGCCCCCACAGTGGAGTCTTGTATTTAGCATTGATTTAGTTTTTAGTGATTTTATGTAATTTGATTGTTTTGACGTTCTACTGATTTTTTAGTTTATTAAAAGTTTTACTGTGTTTATTGGCTTTTAAATGTTTTATTGATTCAAATTAGGGCTGGGCGATAAATCGAATTAATTCAATTAATGCATGCTTTTAAAAACAGACGATGTGGAAAATGGCTAAATTGTAAAATCGTGTCCACCGCTCCATGTCCGCCTCACGCGCGCCGTGTGTTGCCACTTTAGCAGCGTTTCAGACGCTCCACAGCGACTGTTTTCGGAAATGTCACCTGAAGAGAATCCAGAGACTTTTTGATAATCTCTGCTGCTTTACAAAGGCCATGTGTTGTGTTGTCTGAGTGCGCAATAGAGTTTTCTTCCGCTCAAACTGAGATTTCCCCAATCTGATCCTCTTCCTTCTTTCACCCTGAGCCATGCTCTCAGCGGAGACACACAGCAGCAGCTTAACTCCGCCCCTTTCTCCTTGAGTCTCCATGGAGACGGTTGTCAATCACAGCAGAGGCATGAGGATGAGAAAACTAAAATGCTTTTGAAAACTCCATGGCTTATTTAGAAGTTTTACTTTTGAGAGCAGACAAGGAATATTTAAAATAGAAATTACATTTTTTTAATGGGCCTAACTGTGGGCTATATTATGACTCTAAATATTAATGGTCTGGACTCTGAGCAGTTTTCCTATTATGAAAGATCAGGAGACCTTTAAAAAAAAAAATCCAATAAAATCAATTAAAATCGTAATCGTCCTAAATAAGTAAAACATTTTTGGCCATATTGCCCAGCCCTTATTCAAATTTATTGCTTCTGGTTTAGGAATATTTGATTTTCTTGTGCAGAACTTTGGAAACTCTTGTTTATAAAATGTGCACTAGAATAAAGCGTGTAGTGTGTGCACTGATGTGTTGACGGGACACACAAAGATCCTCTATGCAACGAGAGAGGCTCACTCTGTGACTAGCCAATCAGGACGCAGAATACAATGCGCGTATGGAGTTCATACGCTGTAAATAAGCACACAATTGTGCTAAAAATAAATCCGCGAAAGAGTGAGGCCGCGGAAAGTGAACCACGTTATAGCGAGGGACCACTGTACTGTAAGGATTCAGCTGCAGGTGAGGTTAGTCCTACGGAACATTCATACATAAGTCACACATAAGTCACACATCTGAATGCTCGGCATGTATTTGACCTACTCTTGTCGAAGCAGGGCGGGTCCACAGAGGAGCCCACCCAGGGCAGAGGCACTGGGCTCTGGGGACTATGCTCCTCCTCTTTGCAGTAGTCAGCCATCCAAGAGCTCTTGGTGGTGTTGTATTGTTCTGAAAAACAGCAGCAATATCATGCTGATCTCTAAGGAACACCCTCTCATGGCACATACAACAAAGTCAGAGAGCAGACCCTCACCATAGATATAAAATGGGAACGTCATGCATGAGTGGACTGTCTTACCCATGAGCACAGAGGTAATGTTAAGGTCCAGCCTCTGCTTGGCGCGGACGGCCATCTTGAGTCGTGGAGGGTGGAGGCGGCCCGCGGCCTGCTGCTGCCAGGACAGGAAGCACGGCCATGGCTCGATGAAAGGCTCCCAACCTACAGTTCAATAACAGAAATGTACTGAAAGACATTTCAGTACTTTCAGCATTAAAGAAGTGGTGTGGTTCTCCTACGGTTCTCCCAGAGAAACTGTCTTTAGAACTGTCTCTGACTGAAAGCAAAGTGTCAGAAAAACCTCTTGGATTTCACGGTCATTGCACTTTTCTACTTAAAGGGGGTTATTACATAAGTTCTTGAAAATCATAAAAGTGAAACTACTGGATAGTTCTTGTGACATGTACATGTTATGGCCAATACAAATCTGATAACATGTAATTGTTTGGGTGGTATTAGTTAAAGCAGACACTGTTTACTCATTCTTATGATTTTAATAAAGATCAGACCATATTTTATGACCAATTTCTCACCAGAAATGTGAGAAATTCCAAGGGGTTCACATACTTTTTCCTCACACTGCATATTAAATACAACAGACATTGAAATATAAATTGCTAAACAAATAAAAAACTCCCATACATTTCAGATCGTGTTTGTAGACGTCTAAACTCAAGGATTTAGGAAAAAATTAAATATTGTAAGTAAAAGTTGACATGAATATTGTTTTTGGATCACGACTTGTCATAATATAGTGAAGACGGGTCCTGAAGACACACCAGCTGAGAACCAAAGATTTATTAACTGCAGTTGTGAGGTTTGTGCAGCCCTGACGTCAGCACAGCGGATGTTTACCTGACAGTTCTCTGTTGTAGTAGTCTCCGGACAGAGCAAAGCTGGCAGTGCCTTCCTGAGTGGAGCCGATGCGCTGCAGCACGTACAGCCCTGACACACACACAGTTAGTCTCACATAGCTCACTGGGCACCACTGCGGGGTGTGCTGTACTCACTGGAGAAGGTGAGCTCTGCCAGAGGGATGTCACAGTCCAGGCAGTCATCGATGAAGCAGATACACACACTGTCCGCCTTCACCTCCAGCCCGGACAGAGGCGCGCCATGGCCTGAGCCCGAGTCCGCCCTGGCTCGACCCCCCATGGCCTCCGCATTCTCCAGCAGCCAGGTGGCCGCCTGGTCCAGCTGGCCTGAGGAGGAGAGAGTCATGTACTATAGATTCAGCACATTACAGCTTCAAAGCCTCGTGTTGGGAGAACTTGCCTTTACAAAGCATCAGAGCCCTTTTGCAGTCTTCTTTTCTAAAGCCAAGGTCCTGTAGATGGTTGAGCTGAGAAGCTGTTCAGACACAATATTATTGCAATAATGAAACATGAAAACAGAAGCATGTATCGCTGAATAGGATGTACCAATGAGGGCCTCCGTTTTCCGTCCAAAGCTGTCTTTGGGGGGAGTGGACTCTGGAGCCGGGGGGTTCTGTGCCTCAGTCTCCGATGCCCCCCATGAAGGCAGGGACTTAGCAATGTCCAAAAACAGCTGGATGTCATTGTAGGAGAGGCGTATGGCCAGAGCAGGAAACTGGATCTGCAGATCAAGTATCACAGTCTGTGTGCCAGGAACCATTAACCTCTTAACCCCCACCTGAACCGAGCACATTTTCTTCAGTTTGGCTTTACCCATATGCCTATTCACCTTATTACGCCCCTTATTTTGCCTCTTTTTGCCTTGACCCTAAAATTGGCTTTGTTTTCGTGTACTAACTGATTTTATCTTGACTTCTCCAGTCCTATATTAACTGATAGGAGAAAAGGGGCTGGCACAATTAATGGCGGCGCACACACGAACTTCCGGAATAAGGTGACTGGGCCAGTGTAACGCGTTTTTTGTCACTTTTTAGTCAATCTTTTGTGTGGCTTTCATGTTGCTTTTTCATCACTCTTTAGTCGTGTTTTTGTCTCTCTTTTGCCACTTTTGTGTCACTTTTTTGTTGCATTTCATCCTCGTTTTTGTCTCTATTTTGACACTTTTTTAAAGAAGCTTTTAGATTTGGGTAATACCAAGCTGGAGAAAATCTGCTCGGTTCAGATGGGGGCTAAGAGGTTAATCACTAACAGACATCAATTATTTTGCGGCATTTTAACTGCTTGACTTTCATTTCTCCTATAGTAGATGTTAGAAAGGAAGAAATCACTATATGAAGGTTATAAAAAATGTATTGTGATGCTGGTGTGACTGACCTCCAGCAGAGGGGGGATGTCCTCCACGTTGAAGGCGTCCAGCAGCCCTGAGCTGCTCTGGTATGTGGGGCTTCCACACAGCTCCACTTGGACATTCACAGGGTCAATGATGGACAGTGCAGTCTCCTGCTCACTGCCCAGGCAACAGGAGAAGACCTGGACACAGGAAGCACTGGTCAGGAGCTACACCAGAGGCTTTTTACCATTTAATAATGAATTCAGGGGAAATACCTCAATCCCAGCGAGGCTGCCGGAGAAGGGCCTGTCCACCAGGCGGGGTTTGTAGGTCAGGACTGTGGTGCCCTTCAGAATGATGGCGTTTGTATCCAGACATGAAGAGTCCTCTACCACTACAAACTCTGTGCCTACACAAAAGCAACAAAGGGGAGGGATTCAGTATAGTGACAAGGCAAAACTGTCACAGCTTTCTTAGCCTCAGTCTGAACGAAGCCTGATTCAGCCCAATTGAGATTTTTTTGTCCCTATGCTCCTGTATCTGATCTGATCATGACAGTCTGAACAACACTGATCCAATGTTTTCAAATACGACCGCGGCCACTTGGACATGTCCTAAATCCTATACATATTTAATCTTTTGAAATGGTTTCCGTCCTGGTTGCGGCACACTGGACCAGCTCTATACCCTTCATCGGGTGCTCGAGGGTTTGTGGGAGTTCGCCCAACCAGTCCACATGTGCTTTGTGGATCTGGAGAAAGCATTCGACCGCGTTCCTCGTGGTGCCTTGTGGGGGGTGCTCCGGGAGTATGGTCCTCTGCTAAGGGCTGTCCGTTCCCTGTAAGACCGCATCAGGAGCTTGGTTCGCATTGCCGGCAGTAAGTCAGACTTGTTCCCGGTGCGTGTTGGTCTCCGCCAGGACTGCCCTTTGTCACCGGTTCTGTTCATTACCTTTATGGACAGAATTTCTAGGCGCAGCCAGGGGCCGGAGGGTGTCCGGTTTGGGAACCTCAGGATCTCATCTCTGCTGTTTGCAGATGATGTTGTTCTGTTGGCTTCCTCAAATCAGGACCTTCAGCTGCTCTGGGGTGGTTTGCAGCTGAGTGTGAAGCGGCCGGGATGAGGATCAGCACCTCCAAATCCGAGGCCATGGTTCTCCACCGGAAAAAGGTGCTTCCCCGCTTCAGGTCGGTGGAGAGTCTTTGCCTCAAGTGGAGGAGTTCAAGTATCTCGGGTTCGTGTTCACGAGTGAGGGACGGATGGAGCGTGAGATCGATAGACGGATCGGTGCAGCGTCAGCAGTGATGCGGTCGCTGTATCGGACTGTTGTGGTGAAGAGGGAGCTGAGTCAGGGGGCAAAGCTCTCGATTTACCGATCGATCTACGTTCCCACCCTCACCTATGGTCATGAGATCTGGGTAATGACCGAAAAGACAAGATCGCGAATACAATCGGCCGAAATGAGTTTCCTTCACAGGGTGGCTGGGCGCACCCTCCGAGATCGGGTGAGGAGCTCAGTTACCCGGGAGGAGATCAGAGTAGAGTCGCTGCTCCTTCACGTCGAAAGGAGCCAGCTGAGGTGGCTAGGGCATCTGTTTCGGATGCCTCCTGGTCGCCAGGCATGTCCTATTGGGAGGAGGCCTCGTGGAAGGCCCAGGACACGCTGGTGGGACCATGTCTCTGAGCTGGCCTGGTGTTGCCTCGGGGTCCCCCAGAACAGCTGGAGGAGGTGTGCGTGGATCGGAAGTCTGGGCTAGGGCTGCACGACTCTACTCCTGCGATAACCTAACCTCAGGAGGCTAAGGTTTTTTTTCCCGCCCCTGACATTTGATTGACAAACCTATTAGCCAATCAAAATGGTCGAATCTCGCGTTCCTGGCTTGGTGGCCTATCAGAAATGACAATGGAAACAAGCTTGTATGCAGTACACCGGCTTTCAAAGCAGCTAACACACATGACATGGATGCGCACGGAGGGCACTTCTCAGAACCGTGCGTAATCTTTCTTCATCCCGTTTGTCAATATGTAGCTATTGTAAAACGCGCAGGATTTCAAACATGGCGGGGGCATTAGCGCACCTGATGCGCGGGTTGCGGGTTCCCCCGCGGTCTCCGCAGCCATGCTCGCGGATCGGGTCATAAATTCTCCTTTGATGGCGGGTCTGGTTGTGGCGGGTCGAACAATCTCGGCCTGCTGCTGCTCGCCGCTGCTCACCGCCGCCGTACGCGCGTCCACTGTATTCAGCCACGACTCATTCTACCATCTTTACAGCAGGCGTTTGACATCAATTTGTGGCGGATTTTCATAGAATAAGCAGCGTTTCGTTGCTTGTGATCCAGAGAACGCTTTTGTGGAACTAAATGTCTCGTATTTTCAACGGCATGTGCGTCTGTGCACGAGTTTGCGTTACCTAACATCCAAAGCTTACAGAGCTTTGGACTAGGTTTTCTAGTGTGAGACTGAAATTCTCCTCTTTAGAGCCAGACATTCAGAAACCAATGTGTGATAAGCAGCACCACTCGTCACACCATTCACGTTGAGTTTTTGATGGAAATCTCGAAATGTAAAATCCACAGATTAGTTTTGTAATGTATAGTTTTTGTTTCATGTGTAAAATCCCAGTAGTTTCAGTAATTTTGGACATTAAGGGAAACATTTAATAATCACGAAGCATCGAACAATCTCGAACAATCTCATTACCTTAATCACTATGTATGTAGTTTATTTAACCCTTTTGTTTCATAAAAGTAACAAAATATTTTATTCATAATTTTAGTTTTACGCACTTAAAAGTATCGAAATCGCATCGCAATCGCAATATTTGTCAGAAAAACCGCAATTCGTTTTTTTCTCAAAATCGTGCAGCCCTAGTCTGGGCATCTCTGCTGAGACTGCTGCCTGCGCGACCCGGCCCCGGATAAAGCGGAAGAAAATGGATGGATGGATGGAAATGACTTCAGTTTGAACGGCAGGTCGCATTTATACGACACATGTCTTCAATGTGCTACAAATGCTATTCATTCTGCACTAAAGTAGAGGGTAGCGAACCGGGAAATAGCACTTGTCATGAATTAATTCACAGAGACACGTTTCTCGTTAAAAGACATCGCTGTCTCTGCTCCACAAAAGTCCATAGTCCAAAAAACTGTCTCTCTTCCTTCATAAAATGATTATTGATGTATTGGTTCCGTTAGCTTCCCTTTAACATAGCCAGATCCACAGCGCTGTGTTTCAATCCAATATATATTGGATATATTGGAAATATCTTAATTTTGCCTGAAGAAATGGTGAGATATGTTATTCTAATAGGTGGCCTTTTATTTGCTGTTATTTCAGCAGGAGAGTCAGATAAAGTTGTGTTTTTTTGCTGTTTGTCTATGGAACTGTCCACAGTTTGGACCTGGAAGAAGCTTATTATTGTGTGTGATGTCACACTTAAACGTATGGGATATGAGTGAGTTGAACTGTTATGGAACTCTACCTCTATCAATGACATTAATTTAAAAATTCAAATAAAAATGACTTTCCTGCCCAATATTTCTTCATTATGCAACTTTTTATGTAAAAAAACTTTCAGTGACCCACTGGTTGTATGGGTGGTTAGCTGGTTAGCTTGGTGCCTTTGCTTTTCATTCCGGTGGCTCCTATAAAGCTTCAGGATCAATTTTATTTCAGTTTTTTTAGGGTTTCTGGTAAGTCAGAATGGAAAGTAGTAAATGTAACCATGGATACGGTTCAATCAGCAGTGAAAACCCAATAAACAAGTGATCCTGGAGCGTCCTTCAGGCCATCAGGATGGTAAGTAAAGGCGCTATACTAACCACCCAAGCATCCACTGGGTCACTGTAAGGTCAAATACGTATTAATATCAACTTTTTTTTAAATAAATAGTTGCACAGTTTACCTTTAATGTTCTGCTTACTGAAATAAAATAAAAAAATAAGTCATATTTCCAAAAGCATTGCAGAAGCCCGAGTACCACCTGAAGAAGGAAAGAACCACAGTTTGAGAACCACTGAACTCAGGGACTTTCAACACAACACAAAGAAAATGAACGAATACTTAACGACATTCACCCACAAGTTATTTAACCAGGACAAAGTGGCTTCATCAATCTTATGCTTTAGTGTAGTAAGCGATTTGGAAAATGCTGAAGAGCTACAGGATGGACTTACCCGTGACATTGACCTTGACCTCCAGGTAGCGGTCCAGGCTCACCGGGACAGTGGACCTCTTGGTGACCACTCCGCTCTTGACGGTTTTGGGCATGGTGACAGAGGAGATGGAGGAGCCGGAGTCCGTGCTGTTGTTACTGGGCCAGCGCTGCCTGGTCGGAGGGATCTTCTCAGCGGGCATGCGCAGAAAGTCCTGGACCAGCAGGAGCCAGTCGAAGATGAGGAAGACCCGCAGGTTGTTGAGGACCACAGTGAAGGAGGACGAGTCTTTGGTGGATCTGCAGGAACGGCGCAGAGTCTGTTAGCGTCAGGGATAGGGATATATGGATTTTTGGGGTCCAATAGCCGATATATCTTTCATTTATCAGCTAAACATTTATTATTATAGTAAAGGTTTCAATCATAGAAATATATTTAATAGAGGTCGACCGATGTGGGTTTTTCTAAAGCCGATGCACCTCAATATTTTTGACCAATATTTGAATCCTGTGTATGATGCATCTAAACGTGTCAGTGTTGAACTGTGACAGCAGGGGGCTGTCTCCAGAGAAGATAAGATGCTCGCGCTGATCAGATGAGTTATTTTGAGGCATGGGACCTACCTGCACTTACCTGCTGGATGTGCTTTCAGAAAACGTCCAGGATGCAATGGTGACTTTATTAAAATTCTAGAGGGTCACACAACATTTGTTGCTTGTTGCTCCAAAAATAATCACAGGAGGTTGGAAAAAGTGGCTAAATCAGTGACCAAGTTGATGACGCTTGGACCAGCTTTCTCTCTCAACCTGAGCTCCCATTTGTTTACTTCCTGCACGTGAGTTATCATTTACACTGGTATGAGACAAATTCCTCCTCCTGGAACCGCCACCTTAACGTGGTGGAGGGGTTTGAGCGCCCGAATAATCCTAGAGCTCTGTTGTCGGGGGCTTCGTGCCCCTGGTAGGGTCTCCCATGGCAAACAGGTCCTAGGTGACGGGTCAGATAAAGAGCGGTTCAGAAGCCCCTTATGAGAGACCAACAGGCCCGGTTAGAACCATGGATGAGGAGCCATAGAGGCAGGTGCAATGTGATTTGGGCAGCTCCAACAGCTGCCCCATGACACAGCAACGGAAAAGTGGAAGAACATGGGATGAGACAAATTCCTATCATGGGGAATATTTCTACAGGTACAGTTACATCATCACCCAATCCTACTAAGAGGGGGTATCACAGCAGCGTCAGCACCCCACCGTGAGGACCGAAGAAAAGCCTATATCTATTGGGTGTCACAAAGAGCAAAGATGGTACTTTTTACAGAAATCATTAAGAATTAATCTCAATTTGATCTGAATAACTAACATTTTAGTGTGGAACAGAGCTTCATTAAGGTCCCAAGCCAAAACAAACATGTTGGCTGAATCGTTGACAACACGCCCTCCTTGTTGTACACACAAGTTTAAAATAGTCAGAATGAGTACAATGAAGATATAGACTTAAAAGACAAAAAGAGCCAACAAAGGAAACGATGTGCTAGCAGCCTCCCACACTGACCTGTAGTGCAGCTCCAGCTGCAGCGAAGCGCGGTTGGAGCCCGTTTTGGAGGGCTGGAGGATACAGTCGAACACGTTGGGCTTGGAGCTTTCTCTCCCACCGCTGTTAGCGCCGGTGCCTCGAGTGTCGAAAGCCAGCAAAGAGTGAGACACCAGGTTCACAGACTTCGACCCGTTGGACAAACTCTCAAAGAGCAGCTTGGATTTCATGAAGTCAAACCTGCGCATGATATCAGCCAGTAGTTATGGATTCTTAGCCGACTCCAGGAATGTTTATGATATACAGTAGATTAAGAAAGGTACAAAGGAATAGGGCGACTGGTACCTTGCGAGCGAACGCTGGTCTTCACTGGGCTTGGGGCAGTCCAGAATTTCCAGGCTCACATCCATCATGTCCACCAGGAAAGAGAAGGTAGTGTACACATCTCCACTTAACACCGTCTGCAATGGACAGCAATAAAACCATCAGCTCTTTCTCACCAACGGGTTTGAAAATGGGTTTGTACACTGTAGGTGTGTGTCAGCGTGTGTGGGTGTGAGAGTATGAGAAACCAGTCACACTCGCACTTTGTAGACCATTAGGGAGGCTAGCTCTGTTCTTCTTTATTTCAATAGTAGGAAATATGAAATAGACTGATGCAAAGTGAAATGCAGTGTATGGTGAAGTGTTCTGTAAGGTTAATGAAATGTTATTGTGATATTGTCTGTGACGGTGTGTGTCTGTAGTGGGGCTGAATGCTGGGGAAAGTTTAGAGCCTCGTTATAGAAGGTGTGATATTGAACCTGCACTGTTATTTGTAATTACAGACTGCTGATGGAACGTAGTTATTTAGCTCGAATCTGGTGCAGTACATCTGTTTCTAGGAGCTGCCCCATAACCTCTTAACACCCACCTGAACCAAGCACATTTTCACCTGTTTGGCCTTACCGAAATCTAAAAGCTTCTTGGAAAAAGTGTCAAAATAGTGACAAAAACGCTACAAAAAGTGACAAAGCAGCAAAAAAAGCGTGACACAAACGTGCCCGAAAAGCAACAAATACAATACAATACAATACAACAAAAAAGTGACTCAAGGGTGACAAACACGTGATGAAAACTCAACAAAAAAGTGACAAAACCATGAAAAGAAACAGATGCAAAAGCAGCAAAAACACAACAAAAACACTTAAAAAATGTGAGAAAAACGAGGCGTTACACTGTTGCTCTCCAGTCAAGAAGCTTTTAGATTTGGGTAAAGCTGAAATAGAGAAAATGTGCTGGGTTAAGAGGTTAAATAAGGATTAAAGTAAGTTTTAGAAAGTGTTAATTAAAAAAAAGATATTTGGATGTTGTATATCAGAGGTTTCCATCCATGTCAAAAAGTGCATTATGCAAAATAAAGAGTTGATATTTGTGCATATTTGTTTGTTTGTATACTTTATTGTCCCCGTAGGGAAATTTGTCCTCTGCATTTGTCCCATCCTTCGATGCCGCTGGGGCAACCCTTAAGGAGCAGTGGGCGACGGCCGGCCGTGCCATCCCCGGGGGCCCATCTCCAGATGTGGAGCCAGGCTGATGGTCAGAATCACCTGGCTGGAGGATTCACCTATTGTACATGTTTTTAGTGGTAGGGGAAACCGGAGTACCCAGAGGAAACCTACACAGACATGGGGAGAACATGCAAACTCCACATAGAAAGGCCCCGTCCAGGTGGGAATCGAACCCGGGACCTTCTAGCTGTGAAGCACAAGTGCTAACCGCTGCGATACCGTGCCGCTCTATTTGACCTTACAATGACTCAGCGGCTGTATGAGTGGTTAACATAGTGCCTTTACTTTCCATCACAGTGATCTCTAAGACGCTCCAGGATCAATTATTTTGTAGGTTTTCAGGTGAGAGGCTCCATCAACAAAGAAAAACCTCCAAACAACTGATCTTGGTTGGAAAGTAAAGGTCCATGCTGACCACTCGTACACCCGCTGGGTCACTATAAGGTCAAATACGCACAAATATCAACTCTTTTATTCCACATACAAAGTTGCATATTACTCTTTTAAGTTGCATGAGCTTTTGGGGCTTTCTTTTATATTCTGAGAACCCCTAAATGGTAAATGGTCATATTTAACGGTATGTAGGGCTTTTCTACCCAGATTTAGCCTGGTCTTAGCCATCCGTAAACTCCGGTCAATGATCTTTTCCCTACATGTACGTCTGGGTCTGCTCTCAGTGGCTGCGTTTCATCGGTTGAATTTCAACCTACCATTCAGCGAGTGGGGGAGGCGGTTGTTGTAGGTGACCTCAAGCATTTGCACCGCATTTGCTGGTTGTAGTTCAGCAATGGCGATGGATACGAAAATAATGGAAGCACTTCAATCCGTTCCTGCTCGGCTCCCAAATATCCAGAAATTAAAATTGAAGCCTTGGATTGCACAAGGAATGCTCCCAAGAGTTATGATAGAGTTATGATAGCTCGCTTCACTCAACACGGGCGCATTACATACATCACGACCAAATGCTAGCGAAAATCAGATCCAATCGTTTCAAAGGAGTTCACCCCTCCCACCTGTTAACGGAGCTCAATTGTGAAGATCCAGACCCTGCACAAAACGAAATGAGTACGAGGGTACGGTGAAACCAGGCTAACCTAGATTAGGCACTCAAAGTGCTTTACAAGACCTTCCCTCTCTCAAGGGTGCTGTCCACTGTTTAGAAAGTGATAAACTCCTCTCCTATTTACGGCTCTTAAAGACAGTGTATTGTGTTTTAAAATGTAGATAAAAAGCCCTCAAACTCACAGCTGTGTTATGAAAATCAAATCCAAACAGTATTCAGTTTCAGAGCTTGTCTACCCTGGGGTCCTCTGACCCCCAGTTGGGAACACTGTTGTGCAGGACTTAAATTCTGCTCTAAAGTTGACTAAGATAGTAGAAAGCAGAGAAAAGAACCCCCACCCGCCCGCTCGCTGCAATGTCAAATAAAGCTGTAGCTAAATATCAGTTCCTGTGGGTGAGTCCAGTGTGAAGTCTCACGTAGGTGCTGGGGTCCTGCAGGTTGTACGGCCGGAGGAACTCCTCCACAGGTTCCCCCAGGTTGTTCTCCAGCAGCCCGCGGATCAGCCTGTAGTGCTCCTGGTTCAGGGAGCAGTGCACTGACGACAGGCTGCCGTGGATGGACAGGTCCGGCACAGCGTGGCTCAGCTCCCTGTAACGCACCGCCAAAGTCAACACAACACTCCACAGTATTTCAAATGGAGGGCAAGGACTTAAACATAACTCTAGGGGCTAGTATTGAAAGAAATGAAGGAAATCCACAATCGGAGACTTACTAAAATGACAGTTAATATATAAACTTTGACCTGGAAACAAATAAATTGCCTACTGTTCACAATAAGATAAAGTACATTCCAAATAAGGTGTAATTGGTTGTAAGACGTGAGGTCTCACTTGTCCAGGTTGCGCTCCACTTTGAGCTTGAGGCGGCAGCAGTCCTTGAGCATGTTGGCTCCGGTGCGGCGGACCAGGTAGGAGGGGAAGAACAGGTCGGAGGGCTCGCCCGCTTTGGCGCCGCTCTCCAAAGGCACACGGGCTGCGGCAAAGATGTCCATCTCCTGAAGGTCCAGGGAGATGCAGTCCAGCAGGCACACGTGCTCCTCTGTGGGAGGAAAGAAGCATAGAAGAAGCAACAATCTGGATACAAAGATCAGCCAAAAATATATAGAAATAGAATCAATTTTAACTTGACTTGAATTCATTGTACAGCAAATTTTATAATCAACTTTTATAATCAATCGACTAGTATAAGAATATTCCATCTAAAAGACGGGACCCCCAGACACAAAAAGAGTCATGTCGTGAACATTAATGTTAATTTATTCCATAAAAGACTATTTATTTTCAATTTCTATCATTTATTTGAGCTGAAACAGTGAGTAACTTCCTTTAATTGCCGTCCCTTGAACCAACAGCATCAGAACTTGGATCTAAAGATGTATTTTTTCAGTACCTGCTTCTCAACTGTTTATACCATGCTGGTATTGTTTAACAGTACCCAGACATACTCATAAGGTTAAAACAACCCTGATCTGCAGTGAGGTCCAGTCACATTGGTCTTACCTGGGGTTTCCTCCGAGCCCGGCCAGGCGCAGGGAGCCTGTGGTCTCCCCAGGCTGAACCCAGAGGGGGCGCTGATGACACTCCTGACCTGCTCCTCATCACTGCCTCTGTCTGCGGCCTTCTGAACTCGCTCCTACAGAGCAAAGCCAGGACACGTCAGCGTCACATGAGCACACTGCAGAGGATGTTTGCACAAGATCGAGCAAAAAACAAGGCGGAAAAAAAAAGAGACTTGACGAATGATTCAAGATTGTCTTTGATATTTTAGCTGTTTTGGAACCCCGTTCCATTGTCAGTTCAGGGACATGAATAATGTTGAGGACCCCTGATTTTTGATAGGCCTGTATGAACAGCATGCACAATCATTTCAGTTGCACAACATTCAAAATTTGGTTTATTAATGTAAGTTTGGATACTATCTTTTGATATTTGGCTTAATTTCACTAAAATATACTGTTCTCAGTCATAAGTACATCAAATGCAAAGCTATGAATTTAAATAGTTTAAATTGTTAAAGTTTGTACAGCCCTGTGGGACAACTCCATAAGTAAATGGTAAATGGTCTCAACTTCTATAGCGCTTTTCCACCTACGTTAGGCAAACAAAGAGCTTTACAGGAAGGATCCACTCACCCATTCACACTCTCATTCATACACCAATGTACGCAGACACTGGTGTTTTGTATATCCCAATATCACACATGTGATATTGGGATATACAAAACAATTGATTGGATTGGTTAATTGGACTGGTTGATTGAAATTAAAATCATCCCCCACTTTGGGAATCACTGCCTTATACAGAATATCTTAAAGGAACAGGCCACCGTTTTTACACACTGAGATATGTGCTTAACTGAGCTTAGACGAGTTGATGTGCACCTTTCTGGTCTTTGTGCGTGCGCTCAGTCACACAAATGTTGTTAGCATTTAGCCTCTCCCAGCAAAGCTCCAAACTGGGGTGAAGTTAGAAGCTACCAAGCTGTTCCACATTTTCCCTATTTAAATACAGTTACATGAAAAGTTACACGATCCAAGTATAGTTACACACATGTCAATTTTCTAAGCGGATAAAAAGCGGTACTATATATTGTAAGGTGTAATAATACCCTAGGAGCACTTCGACTTTACTGCGCAGACGTCGCATGTTGTGTAACTAGACTTGGATCGTGTAACGTTTCACGTAACTGTATTTAAATAGGGAAAACATGGAACTGCTTGGTAGCTCCCAGTTTGGAGCTATACCTTTGCTGGGAGAGGCTAAATGCTAACACCATTTGCGTGACTGAGCGCACGCACAAAGACCAGACAGTTACGCATCAACTCGTCTAAGCTAAGGTAAGAACATAATCTCAGTATGGAAAAACTGTTTAATTTTAATCCCACAAATAAAAATCAGCGCATATTTTATTTCTAAGATTTGAAAACAATTAGGCTAGTCATTCCCAAAGTCCAGGACATTGAGGTCCCCTCATTGACTGGAGGAAAAAGAGGGAATACTCAGCACTGCAAACAATCAGCCCATAACATGTTCCAAGTGAAAAGTTTACCATGTACCACTGAAACAGTCCAAATGTGGTCAAGTAGCAAAGACTGCAGCTGCATGCATCACTCAGAGAAAACACCCGCTGCTTTCCCATAATGCCCCTGTGCACCAGTACCTTATAATGGGAGGGGTCCTTGTAGGAGTTTGCATGCAGTATTAAGTTCTTTGGAGACAAAAGGTCATCAAGAGGCAATACCACAAACGTAAAGCATTTCATTTCTTAAGATAATGGGAAACAGAATATTGAGCTGAAATTCCAATACTCAAAAGGCAATTAGATAAAGCGGGACATTTTTTAGCAAAAGCCAGTGCACAATTTCAGCCAAAACTGCAGCTGAATGTGATTTGGACCATCCTTTTTGTATCTTTTATGAACTTATGCTGTAAAAAATGGTCAGTGGTCACGTGACATGAAATCTAATTTAATGCGTTTAAATTATATCAAATGATATCAAATTTCGTCAAATATTCGGGGTTCAGCACAGTAAGTTTTAACTTCAGCCGAAACCCTTTCAGTAATACAGAACTAAGCAATTATAATACAACAAAAAAATAACAAATACTGAACTTTTGCACGTGTTAAGTTACTAAGGCTGTTGGTACAAAATGTGTCGATCTCAGTCTGATGGCACACCTCAGTGATTTAACACTGCCAGAATCATTTGGTGACACACTGTGCAGTCGTGATGCGCAGGTCAGGGCTTTTTTTTACGTGTAAGACAGTTTCTAACTCGCGCTGTCCTGTAACACAATTTCTATTTTTACAACCCGCCCTGAAGCCATTAAGAATTACACATTATAAATATGACAGGAGTCTTCAGGGGAAAAAAATGTGGAGTGTCTCTCCCTCGTTCACTCTTTAACAGCAGCTCAGAACAGGGAGCAGGAGCAGAGCTAACGCGAACTCACGCACAGAGGGATACATTGTAGAAACAAAGGTTATTCATTTTTCCGTCTGCTGTGAAGATGTTGCACTTCGACGTGGCTCAAAAGAATGATGCGATCTTTTTTGACCCGCCCCAACCCGTTCTGCGATAAAATGATCATGACCCACTGCGCAGCCCTAACAGACATATAGACATTATAAATAAGCTCAAACTACTGTATTACCTGTAAGCTTACTAGAATGAAATGTATGTATTCAATATCAAATTCAAATAGTGCGAGCTTCAGATGGTAGTGAGCGCGCGCGTTAGTCCGCAGCATGCTCACAGACACGTGCAGCACGTGTGGGCAGGCGCAGACTCACCAGACAGTGCAGAAAGGTATGAGCCATGGTCAGTTTCTCTACCTTGTCCCTCAGAGAGAAGGTGCCGTGGGCTCCGGCGGGCAGGAAGCTGTTGTGCACTCTGAGCTGGCCCAGGTTCAGCACGATGCCTCTGGGGGAGCGGGAACTCTCTGGGATCACGATGACGGGAGCGCCCGCCTCGATGTCCAGGAGGACTCTGGAGGCCCGCTGAGGGTGGTCCCGGACCTGAGGAGTGAGTACACACTAGTGAGTATTTATTTAATTAAGCTTTTGTTTATTATGCAAGTTAAAGTATCTGTAGCTTCACAGCTTCATGATCTACGCATTTTAATATAGTTTCATTCATGTATCACTCAACTATTGTATTACATTTGCCCAGCTGAGAGGGATACATTTGAAGAAACCACCGCAAATTCCTGTCTTCTGGAGCATTTCCATTATTTTCTTGGAGCTTTAACAATCCAATTCTGCTCAAATAACTCTCCCAAATGATTTCTTTATTTTGATGGAACAATATCTCTATCAGGTGATACTAGGGCTGCAACTAACGATTATTTTGTAATCGATTAATCTATCGATTATTTTTACGATTAATCAATTAATCGCTTGGCGGTTAATAGTGTAGGAAATTTTTATTTTTTCATTTTTTTATCACATAAAGCTTAAGTGGCGCCGCTTGAGGATGTGTTGATGGAGTAAACTTAAAGTAAATGTTTTTAGGAGGCTCTTAGCGCTAATTCTGATTTCTGATTGGATGAGACACAAGACGGATATGTATGAAATTTTCAATGTATAAAACACTACAGACCCTAACTTTCAAAACAAAGTCGATTTTCATCAAAAATACTACATTTTCATGTCATTTTTGCTCTATTTGAGTCTGTGTGGACCAGAAAACGATTAATCGATTACTAAAATAGTTGTCGACTATTTCAATAATCGATTTGTCGTCGATTAATCGATTAGTTGTTTCAGCCCTAGGTGATACCATCTTATTCATTATGTTCCCCTGAGGCCAATCAAAACCAAACTACTTTTTATCAAAGTAAAGATGAAACTAGAGAAGACGCCAAAATCCAAACTCACAGTGATGAGCAAATGCCCCAAAATCAATACAATCAAACTATAAATACTATAAATACAGACCTGCTAAAGACAGTCTAAGCCGGGTGTACACTGCACACTCCACATTTGGATTACAGCGTCATCTCTAGCACACGTGGATATAAAATGTGTCAATATCTGTGAATGGATACACGTAGAAACCCGGCTTTTGCAGCGCGATGCAGGAGTTACTTCCTGCCTCCTTGCAACAAAACGTAAAATACACATTGAGTAAGTTTTGTCTTTTTAATCCTCCGACATGAAAACTGATGTTAAGGGCGAACCCTAGCTAAAAATCTACACATTGCCCACTGCGTAAAAAATCTATATTTTCACCTGCCGTGTCTCGTCTTAATGGCCAGATGGGAGCTAATGATGTAGTGATTCTCACTGTTACAGGACCTCAGTACTCACAGCCTGCCCCTCCATGGCGGCCCTCTGTCTGCCCAGGACGTCCTGTAGCTGGAGGAAGTGCTGGATGAAGGCCACCACCTCAGCTTGAAAGCGCTGCGTGTGAACGTACTGCACAGACGCCATCTGCAGGCACACGCGCACATCACAGTCCCGCTCCAGGCAGGGGTCCGGCTGCCCATACCTGCACCACAGGGCAACCGTTACTGTCAGACATCACATACTGGTACAAGCCTGTGAACTGGTTAAATAAATAATCATACTTATGGATGTTAAAAACCAGCGCTTCAGCTCCTCTCGTAGTGAAGCGCTCCCGATACAGATCCCCGTGTGGCGTTAAGTCGCTCAGGGACAGACTTCCCAAACTGCCTTGCAAAGCTAAGTCACCATCTGTTTAGCAGAGACAAAATTACCATAAAGGACAACGCTGGCAGCACTTTATGGAAATGAGGACTAGCTTTCACGTTGAATTATACCCAGCATGTCCAGATGAGCGGAGAGCTTGGAGACACTGGCTCGAGCGAGTTCATTGGACTTCTTGTTCAGAATGAGAGACAACGAGTGCACCTGAGCACATGGCAAAGAAAAGAAACTCCTGATAAAAAGATACACAGAAAAATACATACAGTACAGTACATGGATCTCGTCAACTTAAACTCATAATCGTCTCGTCCTGTTTTAGTCGCCAAAGAGCTATTTTAGCTCGTCATCGTTACATTATCGTCATTAAAAAAGGTGCGTCAACGTAATGATATTGTTATAGTCTTCATTGACAAAAACAACACCGTCTGACACCTGTTACATTATCGTGATTAGATTCATTTTTTTAAAATTAAGGTTTGGATGACATGAGCACAGTTTAACACGTCCAGTGGCATTAACATTTGAGAAGAGACTGAAATATGAACGGCTAAACTAATACTATGAATTTGAGAACATCCAAACTGAACCCATTTATAAAGGATATTAACAACTTTTATTATTGCAGTTGCAATCCAATTTGGATTAGTTTTGCAGAGTATTCTTTCTAAAACTAAATAAAAAGGAATTACCTTCAGATCTACTTTGGTGTTCACACTCAGCACTTCCTTGTCTAGAGCGTAGGGCTCACACACCGGCTGTGGGACATGGCGCTGACCCTCACCGCATGATTATTGGCTGTGGACCCAATCCCGAAGAAGTCCAGAATCACGACCCAGGTTTGCAGTGTGATCAGGACATCCAGGCAGTTGAAGTCCACGTCAATGCTGCGCCCCACACCCCCGTAGCGTGTTCTGAATTCCGGGTGTGCCTGGTCCACCAGCAGGATATTAATGTGCACCAGCGTATCGTCAAAGTCCGCCGGTTGCTGCGTCTTGTGGGTAGGGGAGGGCGGCGGCGTGCTCGGGCAGCCTGCCTCCTCTTTGGTTTTGCTGCGGCTGGCGGCGGAGGGGGTGCTGGAGTGCCTTTGGTAGAACTGGAAAACATTTTGGGCTGCCTCCATGTGCGTGGGCAGGGAGCGCGGCATGTCGGGGTACTGTGCGTTGGACGCTGATGGGCAGCTTTGGGACAGATACTCCCTGGTGCTGAAAGTAGAAGGTTTCGGAGCGCCCCTGGACACCATGAGATGTTTGTACTTGGAGTCCGGGTTGCGCTCCAGAAGGTCCTCCATCAGCACGGAACGCAAAGCTAGTTGTACTGTGAGGAGCTGTGGGTGGTCTTTGGAAATGTCACCTTCCAAATCGTGAAAGCACAAGCTGACCAGCCCCTGGGAGCCCTGCGTGAGATCCGTGTTGAGCTGCACCTGGAGCTCGGGCACGTGAAGGGTGACTTTGAGCTGGGTGAAGGAAAAGGCGTCCAGGCTCGGCTCGTTGGCCTGCAGAGCCAGCGGGGAGGAGAAGCTGATGTGTGGAGGGTCTCGTGCAAACAGACCCCCGGGCGACAAGTTGGGGAAGCGGTGCGGCCGAGCGGAGGACGGCGTGGGCGGTGGAGGGGTCGGGGGCTGGCTGGGGGTGACGCGCTGGTCCTCCATCAGGGACAGGCTGTCGAGAGTCTCCATGAGCTGCTCATATACCGGTTTGCAGAGGAACACCTGAGGGCGGAGGCAGGGGAACGCTGAAGTAAACAGCTTGATATCTTACACATGGACATTTGGTTTAAACCGCACATTTTGAACACATACAATTGGGGAAAAAACATCTGACAGGGCACTTAAGTACGAACATCTCAACTGATCCAAGTTTGTAGTAGGGCTGGGAAAAAAATCGATTTGATTTAAAAATCGAGTTGGTAGGTCAAATCGATTCATTTTTTTTGTTTTTTTGTTAGATAATCATTTTATTTTATTTTATTGTTAGCTCTCTGCCTTCTGCTTAGAGGAATAAGGTCCTGATGTACAATTGTGCCTCAGTTACCTCAGGATGTTTGTTGTTTTATTAGCTTAATCCAAATACAGTATAAATAATTTGGATGTTTAACAATCTTTGTTGCATAGTGACTTTTTAGTTAGAGAAAGGGTTTGTCTTTGCAATTTTGTTTATGTTGATTCACTTTAATTAAATATATATATTTTTTAAATAATTAAAATATATTTATAGTTCGCAGTTATTCTGTTTTAAATGAGGGGGGGGAATCGAATCGAATCGTAAATCGAGTTTTTATTAAAAAAAAGCCTAGCTCTAGTTTGTAGCTTATTATTCCATTTTACCGGTAGTTACTTTTACTCTAACCCTATCTAACGTGGTAGAAAAGACAACAAAGCTAACTGAACTGAATACTGTGTTGTCGAAAGTGTCTCCTTTGGAGAGTATGATTACCTGAACAGGGTTGATAAATTTCCCCTGGATTTTCAGTAACCCTGAACTTGTGCAAGGCTCCTCTGTGCTCAAGAAGGCCACGTGACTGTTTTCATCCGCTGGTATTTTCTCCATGGTGAACTGAATTGTTGTGTCTTTGAGAATATGGTAAGCTGAAATACGCAGAACAAATTTGTACATGATTAATAAAATGGACAAACTGTTAAGAAATATGCATATGGTTGTTCAAATACCATTACTGTTTGGGATTTTATGCCAATTCCACAGATTTTTAAAGGTATCGGCATTGGAAAATACTAAAACTGATTCACCAATCCGATATCAGACAGTATTTTTCAAGAGAGGTCCCATAGATGAGAGCCGTAGTTGTTTTAAGTGTGGTGGCTAATGCCACACTAAAATAAAATAATATAAAAATACCTTTTTAATCCCTTAATTTAGTCTTGAGAGATGTAGCTGAACCTTGGATAGACTCGAGCAATGTGCCTCATTACCAATGTGTTCTGGTTCTTAGAACGGGTTGGTCTGGTTTTAGATGTTTCGCTATTGTTTTGTATCACACTACGCTGCATCAGTCCGTTACTTGGTATCGGCAGCTACACAAAGCTCAATCGGATTGGATTGAAAAAGATGGTATTGGAACAACCCTAAAATACGTGTAATCTAAAAAATTGAACCACCTTTCCCACAGCTGACTGATTCAAAGAAGTCCTGGCGTGTGAACTGGGCACTGCTATGGTTGATGCCCTCAGTGAACGCTTCCTTGTCCCTATTTTTCAAATCCAAATGACTGAGATTGAGCGAATATAGTCGAATGTCTCTCACCAACACCTGCAGCTGCTCTTCCTCACAACCTGAGCCTGTGACAAAATTCTTAATTGAAATTCTACCTAGATGTCCAACGAGTAGCTCTGCATGCCCTGGTCTGCGAGGAACAGAAACGACAGGGGAGTCGATCTCAATGTTCAAAGTCAGCTTGACTAGGAATGTATCTATACTGCTTTGGGACTCCTCTAGGAGGTCCTCCTCTGCTTCGTCAAAAGGAAAAGCCCATGATTGACTCTGGGTCCGAACTCTGCGTGAAGGAGTCTCAAACAGCGACACCATCCCGCTGTACTCTGCTGTTTTCGTCACCAGGACTGTGGACACTTTTGAGGCTGCGCTTTTCAACATGGAGCGAAAATTATCTTCTACCTCATTGGCAGAAAGCGTCAACTCTTTCAGGAACTTTGGCGAGTGGTTGTAGTGCAGTGACGCCATTTCAAGCTGCAGGAAGCATTCTCCGTGGGATTTTTCCAAAAAGTGAAAATTCAAAGCCTCAAATGGAGCACCGGCCGTCTCGGGAAGACATGCTAGCCCGTCCACATTTGCGTGATCTTCCACATTTCCAATGCTGACCACAAACTGGCTTTGTTCGCTGTCGCGTGGAAGGTCCACGAGTTGAAGAGAGCCTAAGGAACCATTGACGTCCATGCGACTGCCCATGGATACATTGACTTTGGTGCCAGTGATGCTAGCCGTTGCTATCTTTAAACACTTCTTCTCTGCTCCCAGCACACAACCCGTGGATACAGTTCGAAGAAGTAGCACATTCAGCCGCTGAATCTCAACTGTTAGCTCTTTGTTCTGGTCGTAAGTGCCCTGGTAAGTTCCATCCTCCTCGTTATCGACAGCAGCCTGGTGCGTAGAAGATGCTAGATCAATCTCTTCTTTGGGAAAGGACTTCTGAAGAAACTTAAGGAGTTCCACTATGGTTTCAGGGTTAAGAATGATGTCCAAGTTGTTGACCTGCATGGTGGTGACTTGCAAGGAGCTGTCCAGATTCATTGAGGGACAGTCTGAGCTAACAAACTGATACTCTAGCTTTATCAGCACATTCTGGTCTTTGAGAAAGGAACTATCCATGGCCGCGGCTGTTGACAAATCCTTCTGCAGGTCTTGAGTTTCTTGTGATTTCTCATTGACAGAAACTGGGGAGGAGGGTTGGCTCTCTCTCAAGCTTCCCGTGGGGATATCGAAGCTAAGATGCTTATGAGACGCCACCAGCAGGTCAAAGTCTGAGCCGTAGGTTTGTAAGGTGTCCACAAGCAGAAGACCGTGGACAGTCAAGGAAACTTCGGTATCGTAAGGTCTTTTGACAAAATTAGCATTTGTGCCAAAGACTTTAAGCACGGAGATGTAGCGTCCGTCGTTTTCTACCCCCAGCTGCATGTAGTTGATGTTGAATTCGGCCAAAAGTAGACGAGACTCTACTAAGACCTCCCGCGTGTGCTGCTCTAAAGTTATGACACTCTGTGTAAGATTCTTAGCTGACCCATGCAGTTTCCATGAGCTGTTGTCCCTCTTGAAGATATTTTGATGTCGGAAGGGGTCTGGAGGATTCATGTTTACGTTTTTCTCCTTGCCGATGTTCCCTTGATCAGTTGAGCCGCTGAGTCTGGTCAAACAGTTCCTCAGTGCTGTCATCTTTTCAAAGTTGATGTGGACTTTGAGATCGGGCAGGGTTCCTGAAAGAATGGCGCCAGGGAGCTGAGGGTCAGAGGTGTAGCGAAGGCGCTGCTCCAACTGCAGAAGCACGTTAAACTTCTCCACGACGTGTGTAGGCCCGACCTCGCTTTCCTGAAGGTGCTTCCAGTTGTCTTTGCAGTGACCAACCATTATCTGCAGATCTTTAAATGACAGCGAGTATTTTTCGTAGAGTTTTTTCCGACAGGCCAGAGACCCTTCAGGAGAGCGAAGGCTGGGTACTTCTGGACTCTTCGGGGGTTCTTTTGAAGGCACGAGGAGCTCTGCAGGTGGGGACTCAGACGGAGTGGCCAAAGGGGTCTGAAAGTCATCATCGCTCATGTCCTCCAGTTCACAATGATCATCTTTTGAATGAGTCTTGCTTTCATCTGTGAAGAGAGAAACCGCTAGTTAGACGGACAGATGGGCTTGACAGGGCTAGACAAACAAATTCAGTAGCAACACTGCAGCGACATATAGTATTTTCGTTTGGCACTGACACACACATATCCAGTACATTATTTCAGCTCCAAACCGACATATTTTAAGTAGCGGTGCACCGATCAGGATTTTTGGGACCGATCACCAATTACCGATCACTAAAATTTTGATTGGCCGATACCGATCATGGTACTGATCACATGGTTTTAATTGATTATTATGGTTCATAATTTAACGGTGAAAAATTATAATTCAAGTTCATGTAATTTCTTTATACATTAATGTATGGAGATTACATTTTGTACACAACTTTATGTTGATTAACTCTATATACTGTAAGATTTTTTTCACAAAATCTGGTATACTTTAGAAGATATTACAATTTCACTGAACACCAGTCATTTCAGTTACGGCAGCCATCTTGTTTCTTCAATCAATGAAACTCACATATTTTGTTTATTTTCAAACCCATAAGGCCAAAATTTCCTGAGAGTTGATAGTATCACATCAAACCACACATACTACGCCAATTTCATGAGAAAATCTTATTTTATATTGAAGATATTTCATTTTATGTGACAACAGTACATGGTTGGAAATGAGCCATTTCGGTTAACATTCACTGATTAAATTTCATATAATTTATTTATGCATTAACCAATGAAGATGAAATGTTGCACACTGCATGAGGTTGATATAGTCTATATACAGTGTAAATAATTTCAGAAAATCTGGTATAATTATGAGGATACAACAATCGAACTGAGTATCAGCCAGTTCAGTTAAGGCGGCCATCTTGTTTCCACTATGAAAAAACTGACATAATTTGTTTATTTTTCAACCTATAAAGCAAAGATTTCCTGTGACGTGACATAATGTCAAACTACACATACAGTGCAAATTTCATGAGAAAATCTTGTTTAATATTGCAGATATTTCATTTTATCTGACAGATAGTGCATGACTGAAGGTGCGACTTTTTGGTAAACATTCTCTTCTTATTTCTTCAATAAAAAACAGACGAACGCGATACGCGAGTGGCATATTCATGAAATATGTTCCCAACATCTTATATTAACATAAAAACAAGGTGGCCAACCCCTAACATTCCGGAACCACAAAAGTTACAATTTCAGATTTTCATACTAGACTATTTGTGTCATTTTGTATCGTGTCTGTACTAACTACGGGAGCACATAATATGGTAGATGCAAAGGTAAATAATGGCACAGCCGATCATGATCTGTGACCGATCGGATCGGTGCACCTCTAATTTTGAGTGTACTAATATACTAGTCAATACAGCCGCAGTCACACTGTCATTAAGGAAAGTCGATGGAGAATAATATGTGCAGTTGTGTGTAAACATATTATTGCGCTGGACATCGAGCGACAAGACAAGCTTTAGTTCATCCATGGTATGAAAAGCAGAGAACCCGTTAGCCCATAACAAACAAGTCCCAAAAGGGACTTGAAATCTAATCAGTTAAGCTAGGGAGGGCGTTCTGTTGGGAGGTTACACTAGTCTGCACGAAAAAATTACATTATTTATTCAGATTTATTTTGCATTTATCACAACCCAGTCAGACAAGTTTTGTGGGAGAGATGTCTTCGCCCCAAGCAGCGTTTCTGTGCATTTTGTGGCTGCTGTGTGTGTAAGAGCTGTGTGAGAAACACTTAAAGGCGCACTCTTGGGGCAGAATACATCTGCACTTCAACCCACACCGACTGACCACCTGAAAATGTATTGAATAATAACATAGCATAAGTTGATCCAATGCACATGGTGCCACAAAAAAACTCTTAAAATCATTATTTAAACAAGCTCTAAAGAGATTGGATAAAAAGTAAACAGTTTGTATTTTTGGAATTGTAATGTGTGATTTTCATTCTTAGACCTTCAACATCTGGCAAAGGAGCTACCAATTAAAACTAGAAACGGCTAACTCAGGCACATTTATCTTGTGTAATACTGATTTCAGCTCAGTGGTCCTTTTCATATAAAATAAACAATTAAACATTGGTACACTCTGATCAAATGCAGGAAATGGGGCCATTTTGCCCGCTCTTTAGAAGAAAAAAAACCAAACACATTTGCTTTTACCTTGAGAGTTTGTGAGCAAAATTCTTCCCAAATCCACCACAACAAGAAGGGGATCCTCCGACTGGAAGTTGTCAGGAAAAATTACTTGTGGTGCACTGATGTCCAGCTTCATGGTCCAGCGTTTACTGTTCTCCTGGAAACACAAGCATCGATGTTTGGTGATAGGACTGCATATTTGAAATGTTAAGGAAGGATCACTGTAGAAGAAACTTTCTAAATGAATGAGCTTTTACTAACAATAAACTCCCCCACGAGCAGCTGGTCGATGGTCTGTCTGATCTCTGCTTTGGTCTGCATCTTCAGTTTGTTGTACTGTCTCCGGGCGGCTTCAGCCACTCGCAGCTCCAGCTCCGACTGATACCCAAAACCTGTGTGAGGAGAACAAACACAGATGCTGCTGTTTCACTCTCTATATTACAGTTGTAGTTTGTTGCAGCTATCAGAGCAGCCTAATCTCTACACACGCCGACCTGAGGTGTGGACGCGGCCCTTGTAAAAGAACTCGGTGACCTTCTTGATGGCCTGTGGGTTGTAGATGATGTTCAGCGGACTCGTGTGGACCTCCAGCCGTCGCTCAAACTTACTCCTCACTGGGTTACGCTCGTAAATCATCTCAAACACTGGAGAAGAGGAGCTCGGGGCGCTGCCTTCTGCTGGGGAAAAAAGAAAACAAAAATAATTGACAGTACACAACATGCTGCAGGTCATCACATCAGTGTTAAAATTGTCAATTTATATGTTTGGACTCACACTACAATTAAGACAACATAACATACATTTACAGAAGGGACAAAGGCCATAATTTCAACTTGAAGCCATGCGATATGAATAATACTATTTGTTTGTAAGACAGACTAAAAGCATTATAAGTATATATAGCCCTTAACTACTCCACTAAACAAAACATTTGAACTAAAAGAATAACATTTTCATCAAAAGCTGTTTGCCAAGTTGAAATCTGTGAAAAAGAGCATGGCATTTACTCACATATGATAATGAAGAGGCTAATATAGCCAAAAACAGAAGTGTCCAAACATTTTTCATTGAGGGCAGCAAATTGAGTGTATAGCATGGAGGGCCACAGATCGGAGTTCAGTGCCGTCAAACATTCAAATGGTTGCATTTAAGAGCGATTTAAGCCTTTTCCCCTACCTTTATTAAAGCTAGGAACCATCTGGTCAGCTCGGTCTCACCATAAAATGTTAGCTTTTGAGGTTTTAAACATGTAATGCTAAATTATTACACGTGCAGCAAAAGTACCCTTCTTCTTGTTTACAAGAAGCCTGAGGGCCACCAAAAATTGATGAGATGATTCCTTTCGAATATCACATAGACACTGGCCTCCCCCCCGGATCAGTGGTTCTCAACTAGGATGCAGTCAGGACTAGGGATGGGTATCATTAAGGATTTATCGATACTACTACTCTTATCGATACTCCTTAACGATCCGGTACTTTAACTGTACTCTTATCGGTACTTTAAAAGGAAAAAAAAAGTTAGATAGAGGCTACTGTATAAGTAGGCATTAATCCTTGGCCTAGATTTATTTTTTTATTACTCTACATTTTATTTCCAATTTGCATGTACACTTAATACAGTGGTTCTCAACCTGGGGGTCGCGAAAAAAATTCGGGGGGTCGCCAGATCAGGCTAGTAAAAAAAGAAGACAAAAAAATCAATTAGAAAAATATTATTTTATTGTAGCATGTGTGTGGTATTTTATCAAAGGTGTATTATTTGTTCTTAATTATTAGATTTTGCCAAAAATTTCCCGAAAAATATGTTAGAACTCCTGTAGAGTACCAGGACACGGCGCGCAGACCAGAGCCGCGGACCTGTGTCTTCTCTCTCGTCTCTCTCCGCTGTAAACACACACCATGCTGTTTGTGCATGGTTCGAGCATGGGCTTCTGTTCTGAACACTGATTGGCTGCTCTTCCTGCCTGTCAGCGTCACTCTCTTCGGTTGCTGTTTAGCAAGTCCCGCCTTACTCGCACGGCCATTGGTTATTTTTAGCAGGCGGGTAAATGCGAGCAGCGCCACATTCCGCTTTGGCTTGTGCCCCGGGGCCGTTCGGCCTCGTAGAAGCGATAAAAACAAAGGGGTAAATATGGATTCAAACAAACTTCTGTGCCCTGAGATGAGGCGGACTTCAGACAGAATGGTGCCTGACAAACTACAATGACAGCACAAGTTCCAGAACATGCATTTACGGACATTAGCCTGTATAAGAATCACCTCTGTAACAGAGCTGCAGAAACATCCATCTGTAAGAGTTCAGCTAAAACGGTCTGTCTGCTACAGGTAAGACTGAGCTTTCATTATTATGAAGATGGATGTTCACAAAGCTTATTATCTCTGCATTGGTCTGTCTTCATGAGTTGTTTATTTGAGCAGATCTGAGTGTTGTTATTGTGGATAAATGATACAGTCCAGTGTTACAGTATATATTTCTATGTTTCTATGTTTCTATGTTTGCGTGCGTGCGTGCGTGCGTGCGTGCGTGGGGGGTAGCGGCAGTGGGCGGGGGTCACGAAGTCCATTAATTGTTATTATGGGGGTCGCGACTCCAAAAGGTTGAGAACCACTGACTTAATATATGGGAGTTAAAATAGGCTACTTCACTTATTGAGTTGCCTTGTGTACGAAATGCGCAGTATAAATAAAGTTGCCCTGCCTTGCCTTATTTTACAATTTTTTTAATCATTATTATTATCTAGTAAATCAAGGCTGTTGGTTAGATTTGGCTGTAGCTCTGAGGACTGAGTCCAAATGAAAACTTAGGAAGTGACTCGAGTCTAGTTCATTATTTTACTGCACTGTCATCTGTCTCTCAACTTGTATCCAGTGGGTCGACACCGCCTCGCGCTGACGTGCACGTGCGAGCGCGCACGCATGTGCATGTACACGCTGCCGTGTGCGCAGTTTGTGGAAAAACAGACTCCACCCGAAACTATGTAGTTCGAGTATTTGTGAAAGAAGACAAGTGCGCGTGGCTCGTCTGTCTGTTCAGTACGAAGTCGTTACGTTTCGCTTTTTACCACGGGTTAGCGGCAGCAGCTCGGGGGGTTTCTGAGTAGATTAAGCACGTTTTGAATGTCTAACACACACGCCTTTCCCGCACGCACCTGTCTCGCTGCACACGGCTGCAGAGGGGAGACAGGGCAGTGGCAGAGCATGTGGGGATGGGCTGACACCGTGTGCTCTCATGCGGGGTAGCGGGGATGAACAGATCCGATGCAACGAACGCATCCATGAGAGCGGAGAGACTTTTTTTAGTGATTATTTGAGCGCGTGTGATTAGCGCAGCAATGCAGCGGCCCCATTAAGAAGACCGTTAAGGCTGGAGCTTATCGGTCCGGGTGGACCGGCACACGTGGGCCTCGTGGCCGTTATGATACCAGGGTTCGATACCCATCCCTAGTCAGGACCCACCATAACCCTAGGATGGCAAGCCACGACCCAAATAAGAATTACCTTTTTTATATATCAAGTGAAATACTGTATTTTTCCCCACCAATTAATCTATAAATCTGACATTATGAACAAAACAACAAGATTATGGACAAAACAATTTAGATGTTTCTATATGTTTATAGAAGATACATATTGAAAGAATGTATCCTGGAAAAGGATTTAAACCATTTAAAATGGTTCTGTTACCCACTTTTAGGTCCCGACCAATGGCCGCTGGCTGCTCTGCTTTACGACCGCAACACTGGAGGCCGCGATTGCTGTAGTCCCTCCATATAGCCGCTAGTCTCCCATTGAAAAGCATTGGACTTTAGACACGTTAAAAACAACTTTAACGCCTGGTTTCTATTTTTTAAACACTTTCTATGGCTACATATTCCTCCTGAGATAACGCTGGGTTAGTCACAAAAAAAGAAACCAGGCTGGTTTTCGAAAGAATTTTTTTTGAAATCTTGTACTAATGAGGGTCGGACTGTTGGCATTGGAGCTGCGCGAGCTACACGTCACACAAGGGCCGAGTCTACAGTGAAGATCCCGCCCTTATGCCCTTATTAGGAACATGCTTCATCAGAGCTGGGGAGGAGGAGTCTGTAAATCCGCCATGATTTCCCCTCGAACGTGGTCATTATGGTAAACGGGGAGGAGTGAGAGGGAGTTGTCTATTCTTTTTAACGGTCTATGGTCCCGACCCACCAGTTGAGAACCACTGCTTTACAGTAAAAGCTTCGTGACAGCGCTTCTGTCCCCCAGGGGAAACTGAAGTTTACCACCACCGAGGAGGGAGTCAAATGTAAATTGTCTCAAGTAAAGCGCTTTGTGACCATGTCTGTGAAAGACACTATACAAATAAAGCTCTTCTTCTTTATTTCATATTGATTGGACCAATATTGACAGACACCAAGTTATTACTGTGCAGTAAATTGAAATCGAAACATATGTAAAATAGTCTAAAGTTTGCAATGATGCAACCAGTGTTTTCTGTCATATCTATGTCATTAAAACACATTGTAACAGAAACAGAGATGATGGTCTGACCTGTGCTGCTGCCCGTCTGTCCAGGTGACTGATTCAGAGACACAACCACTTTGTCCTGAAAGGCGTCAGCATTAGTTTAATGCAAGAGGATACTGGGTGTGAGGAGAAAGAGGAGGAAAAGCCTTACAGTTTTGGGAGAGACAAGGACAGGAAAGATGGTTCCCTGGGTGCTCAGGTCTCTGAGGAACAGTCCCCCGAGCTTCACTGAGAGCAGTGAGGACTCGGAACGGGGCAGGGACTCCAGAATCACCTTCACCTCTGAGGAGAGAGCGGAAAGTGTGTTAACAGGGCCCTACACATAGAGAAAGGGTTCTCTCTTACCTGAGAGCTCCAGCTGAATGACCCCGCTCTCCTGCAGTGAGTCTGGGTTAGGCGTCTCCCTCTCCCCCCTCTGCTTCCCCCTCTCCTGATGGTACAGGGTCACCGAGCCCTTCTCCAGCAGGAACTCCAGCCGTGCAAACAGGTTGTCCCGCCTAGTGAAGGTGTTGAGGGTGTGGGAATCCTCCATGGGGTCGAACAGGTCCTCTGTCTCTGCTGCACAACACGACAGAAGTCAGAACATGCCATTAGTTATCCAGTTTTATGATAAGAAGGATATATGCTACAGTATGGGCCTGGCCGAATATACTGTAGGTTAGTGGTTCCCAATCTGTGGCATTTGGGCGTCTTCAGGTGGTACTCGAGGTCATGTGTAATTCTACACTTACTCAGGTTATTCATTAATCATTTCAATTATGCTTTAGGAAAGCATTTAAGATAAGACACTGCAGGTGAATATGGAAAAATATATATATAAATTTGAAACTTTTACTAAACATCACTGATTTAAATATTAGGAAGAAATGTATTGCAAGTTTTCTGCAATCTTTTCACATAAAAAACTATGCATAAAAAAGCCAAAATTGCATATATTTTAGTCAGATTTACATTTATGGATTTATTTTAGAGTTTTTCAGAGGGATGTTGGATCTCGTTTAGTATAAGCTATTTATAAGCAAAATAATAAGTGAAAATTCAATTTTTGCCTTATTTTTTTGGTTCAAAGCTCAATAAATCAGGCAGGAATTAGATATAACAACATTTTTTTGAAGGTTTTTTCATAGAGATTTTTTTTATAAGTCGAGCCTGTAAAGTCTGTAGGACCTGCTAAAGTGGAGAGGTTATTAAAGAGTGGAATCGCCTTAAGTGACTGTAGGTGTTTTACCGGTGTAGACCAGCGTTAGCTCACATTTTACATTTAAATCATGTTAAATTTGGTTTCTTTGTTTTACATTTACACATGGATTGACTTTTGAACCCTATGTTCACAAACTAGCCCTAAAGACATCCACACCGGGACATTGGAGATGAACACAGAAGGCGCCGTACCCAGGAGGTCCCAGGAGGACGGGCTGGGCAGCAGGTGCTCAGACTCTGGGTCTTGGGTCACCCCGTACCAGCCTCCCCAGCCCGGGAACCAGGACTGGAGGTACTGGACCATCCCGGAGCTGCCGCTTTTGGGAATGGACGAGGTGGACTCACAGGGCTGCGGGTCTGTGCTGGGCTCTCGCACATTCTGAGGAAAGAAGACACCAACAGGTCAGTCTGCTTAGGGCTCTAGACAATGGACAGTAGACTAATAAAGCATTGGCCATTAGCTGAATAAAAGCAGTTCTCAGCCCAATCACATTCACAATAAGACAAACAAATCTTAGCACAGTTCAAACTCCATCAGAAAAACTAGCCCTGTTGTACCTCTGCAATCTCTTCTTGTTTTCTGAACCAGTCGTGCACCACTTCTCGGAGGATCTGCAGCTCCTCCACCGTCTGCTCCTCTTCCACTCGCTCCAGCTCACTCTGCAAGAGCAACTGGGTTAGAGTTCAGAGAGCCAGACTGTATCTGTATTTGTGTTGATTCCAGCACCTCCTCCTGAGGGCTGAGGGCCACTCCCTTCAGCTTCCTGAAGTACAGGCTGGTGTAGGTCTGAGCGTCGCGCGCCCTATGCAGGGCAAAGTCCCAGTTGCTGCGCTGTCTCTGCTCCCTGATCTCGTGCAGGTTGGCCTGGATGGCGAAGGTCCACCACGCTCTACAACTGCACAAGACAGAAAAGATATTGAGGCTAGAATTTTAAATCAAATCGCCATATTAATGAAGGTCGATCTCATAATAGCATGTCGCTGGAAAAACACGTGGAACAGAGCAGCAGGAAGCGCCCACTTGTTAACAGGGAAAGCGTCTAACAACTGCCACTGTTTTAACAAAACTGGATAGTACAACAAGAACCATCGTCCCTCTGAACACAAAGAAAACTGCAAAAACACTCGACATCTGCGGAGAGATGGAAAAGAATCCAGACGCTGCAGCATGTGTCAGATTAAACCCACTCAGACAAACAAGAAGCAGCACGTGACAGCAAGAGAAGAGGATCTGGTAAATTTAACAATAAAATCAGCAACAAAGACGAGCTAACTCGTCTAATGGGCAAAACAGAGACACGCAAGGAGCCGGCAGAGGATCACGGCGTGCACGTTTCACCTTTGAGAGGAAAATCTATTGCAGCGTTTATTATTTGGATCGCTGTAGCTGAAAGAAACGGCACGGAGAGGATTATCTGGACTTCTGACAGTGAACTGTAAGTTTGAACGATCTTTTACAGGGCTTAAAGTGAAAAAAATCCTGAGCCTGAACTTTCTGTGGCTTAACCAGGACTTTTATTGATACTCCTTATCGATCCGGTACTTTAACGATACTATTACGGTACTTTAAATAGAAAATAAAAATGTTAGATACTGTACTACTGTATATAGACAATGTAGCCTAGGCCTATATTTTTTAAATACACTTTTAATTACACATTTACTCTACGTTTGGACCTAATTTATTTCCAATTTGTGCAAAGATTTAGTATATGGAAGGTAAAATACAAGTACTGTATAGACCAAAATGTAAGTAAATATTTTCAAAATTATCTAGTAAATGAAGGATTAAGTCTCATACATGTTTTGTTAATCAGGCTGTTGGTTAGATTTGGCTGTAGCTCTGGGACTGAGCTCAAATGAAAACTTAGTGCTGTAAAATAATGAATTAGAGCCACAGCCTGTTTTCTGACACTTTCAGCTTGTGTCCAGTGGGTCAGTCTATGGTCAACACCGGCTCGCACTGACGTGCACGTGAGAGCGCGCACACATGTGTGCGTTCACGCTACTGTGCGCACCATTTGCAAAAAAAATAGACTCCACTCGAAACTCTGAAGTTTGGGTAATTGTGAATGGAAAACAGTGCGAGGCTCTGTTCAATATGAACTGAGTTGAATATGAAGCAAGTTATTAATGTTTTACACCACGGGTCTTTCCCGCGCACACCTGTCTCACTGCCCACGGCTGCAGGGAGGAGGCACGTAGCGGAGCGGGGATGGTCCGACACCGTGCTCTCGTGCGGGGTACCGGGAATGGACAGATCCGAGACAGCGAATGAATTCATGAGAGCGACAGAGCCTTGGTGCTTATTTTAGCGTGGGTGATAAGGGCGGCAACGTTAGCCTGACTGTCCTCCACAGAATAAGTAAATAAACTCTACACTCACTGGGGATCAGTCGTAGAACTTGCTGCTCTTCGCGTATTTATCTGATGATTCTCACTTGTCTGGTCGGTCATAGCGTCCATGTGGCAAAACTTATTTTACATAATCCACAACCACAGACCTGTCTTCACCTGCTCTGCACCCATCGCCGCTTCTTTTACATGTCTAAAGTTGTAAATAAGCATTAACACTAGTTATTGTTGCTGCATGGCCGTTGTTGTGGTGTCAGAGGAATCACGCAAAGGAAAGGCGAGGTTTTTTTTCCACAAATGCGCGGAAAATCGGGACAAATAACAGTTGAGTTCTCCAGCGGTTGGCAATAGTGGTGACAGGTAGGTTGAAGGGACCGGTGTGTTATTCAAGTCAGATTAAAGTGCCTCCAACTGTAATTTTTTGCAGCCTGATAAATACATTTTGCTTACACCAGAGGCCGGACCTGCCCTCAAGCCAGAAATCCGGCCCGCGGCTGGAATACTTTAAGCCCTGCTTTTATTCTTATAAATGCAAGGCAAGGCAACTTTATTTATACCGCGCATTTTGTACACAAGGCAACTCAATGCGCCTGTTTACTAGTATTTCTTTATGTACATATTAAGTTGTTGGTGCTGAACTCCGTGAAGTTGTGGCTCCACGCACAAACCACATGCTAACTCTCGCTGTCTGCGTCTGACATGTTTCAAACATATCCACTTTTTTGCAGCTCCTTTACAGATGTTTGTGTGTTTGCGTGGCGCGGGGGCAGGTGAAGGGGTGAGGAGCTTGTCTTTGCCTCTGCAGCGAGACAGAGTTAGCCGTACTTTCAACTGCAGCCTCTGTTTACTGACACATTTATTGTTTTTATGACCAAAACAAAAAAACCTTATCGAAAATCGAGATCGATCAATATGGGGAAAATAATTGTGATTTTTTTTCCCAAAATCGCCCAGCCCTATTTGAGGTGAACTAATTACCAATCGTGCAGTTAGTTTCTATACTTTTTTCAAATCATAATTAATTTCAAAAAGGTTTAGCAGCTTTTTTACAACTAGTCCGGGAGCCAGACCCCCTCCTCAGGCACATTTTTGCTACCTTTTCCAAACTAGTATCTTTCAGTAGAGTATATCTTGGGTCATTACCAGTGAGGACCCCCCATTGCAACTCGGCCCCGTTCGGCTGTGGGACCCCAAAAACCACTGTAGCGGGACAGGCTTCAGACGGAACTTTGTGATTCTATCCAAAGTAGTGCTGTGGTCACATACAGAGTCACAGATTAATGAAATTTAGAACAAAGAAAGCTGACATGATGAGGAACAAAGTAATATGACAGTCTTGGGCTTTAGCTTTTTCTTTTTCCATATATTAAACTATATATCTACAAAAATGCAAAATAAATGTCATAAAGATAAGAAAAGCACTTCACAAATGAGTACATTATTGTCTTTTGTGTTTATCTTTGTCATTTCAAATGTAAATAGAAAACTGCCCCAACTCATTAGCTTCACATTAAGCCCAAGATGAGCTCAGTACCTCAAACGGATCTCCAGCTCTAACAGAGAATGTGTTCCATTCTCCCTCTCTGAGGGGTGGGATTCTCATGCATTTGCCCATATAGGCCTGTGAGACCATCCCATGGAAAAGGTACAACTTTTAGGACAACAGTTCAACTTAACCTTTTTGGATTTGCTTCAAACTTGGCACAGTTGATGTTGATATACTAAACATTCCGTGAGTAAAATTTGAGCTGCATATCCTTTTTAATTTATGAGATTTAGGGGATTTCAAAGGGGGTAGGGTCAAAATCAGACCTTGATGCAATGAACAAGTTTCACTAACTTTAGGGACGTTAGACATTTGTGACAGACTGTTGGGAATTTCATTACTTATTTCTACTTTTCAAAATATCTTTAACAATTAATACAGAATATGTTGCCAGTGTCATCACTAAATAAGATACACGATGGTTTAACGCGGGGGTCACCAACGTGGTGCCCGCGGGCACCCAGGAGCCCATGAGACTTTTTTAACATGTAAAACACTTAATTTTCTTGAATCAAATACAAATACAGTTATTTCTGTTCTTTTGAGTCAGTACGAGTTTAAAATAAAGCTATTATGATATAATATGGGGTCAAGATAAGTAGACAGTATACGTTTAAGTCTTTAGGATTTGTTTTTAACTGGTAGCTCTCAAACAACTTAATGCTCTTGAAGTCGCCCTCGGCTGAAAAAAGGTTGGTGGAACCTGGTTTAACGATATAACAAGAATACATGTGATATCTTTCATATTTGATAATACCTCAGTAACTGTGGACTGTTACTAAAAATTGATCACCGATTAAAATCCAAACTCCCGCAGGTGCATACTGCCATTGTGTACTTGGGCAAGAAACTTCACCCACCTTGTCTATGTATGTATGTAGGGCTGAAACAACTAATCGATTAATCGACGACAAATCGATTATTGAAATAGTCGACAACTATTTTAGTAATCGATTAATCGTTTTCTGGTCCACACAGACTCAAATAGAGCAAAAATGACATGAAAATGTAGTATTTTTGATGAAAATCGACTTTGTTTTGAAAGTTAGGGTCTGTAGTGTTTTATACATTGAAAATTTCATACATATCCGTCTTGTGTCTCATCCAATCAGAAATCAGAATTAGCGCTAAGAGCCTCCTAAAAACATTTACTTTAAGTTTACTCCATCAACACATCCTCAAGCGGCGCCACTTAAGCTTTATGTGATAAAAAATGAAAAAATAAAAATTTCCTACACTATTAACCGCCAAGCGATTAATTGATTAATCGTAAAAATAATCGATAGATTAATCGATTACAAAATAATCGTTAGTTGCAGCCCTATATGTATGTAGTGTGTGAGTGAATGGTGCTGGTCGGAGAGATCTAAACACATATTGGCAGCCTTGCTTCCATAGCCACAGCTCCCAGGGCACCGCTGAGTACTCTACACCCAAATGTTGGTGGTATTGGTATTTGGTAAAATGTTCCTGTCATTCCAATTTGAGCTTGTCCAATCCACTTTAAATCCAATCAAAGCCCATCTACATCACGTCTAAGTGAGTGAGAGTGAATGGTGAGTTGGTGGTCAGAGGGTCCTTTGGTCTAGATGTATGCAGCCACGCTTCTGTCAGTCTGCCCCAGGAGAAAGTGGCTGCAGCCGGCATGAATTGAATGAAAATCCCCATTCCTTTTGAGAAGCACTTTGGGGGACTTGTGTCATGAAATATAAAATTCATAGTCATGAAATATAAAATGTGTGCTATATAGAATAAGATTCCCTTCCCCTTTACCCAGTCTAAAGCTGACCTGAGTCTAGGGTTGCCAGGTCTCAGCAGTCAAACCTGCCCAAGGACCTGGCAACCCTGCCTGAGTCAGTCTAATTGGAGCGTGAGCTAACACAGTCTGAGCCTGTGTATATCTATTAAGAGCCTAAACCTGTTCCTATTAGGGTTGGGTTTAGATCTGATCTAAAATCCAGTCTAAACACACACATAAACCTGGTCTAAACCTGGTCTTAACCATAATAGGTAGGTGGCACAGTAGTACAGCGGTTACCGCTCGTGCTTCACAGCTAGAAGGTCTGGGGTTCGATTCCCACCTGGACGGGGCCTTTCTCTGTAGAGTTTGCATGTTCTCCCCGTGTCTGCGTAGGTTTCCTCCGGGTACTCCGGTTTCCCCTACCACTAAAAACATGTACAATAGGCCAGGATGAATGAGAGTGTGTTTGAGAGTGCGCATGGGGGGATGACGGACGCAAATTAGCCAAAGGCTACAATCCGGTGTGGCTTGCTTACATGCATGAGACCATGTATGTTCATTAACATGCACTGTCCTGACCGACCAAATAAATAAATAAATAGGCTCAGACTTGGTTTAGCTTGAATTTAAAAAGAACACTCAATTGTCCAGAATAGAGAAAAGAATACTCAGTTATTCAACATAATGAATAACGAGCCATTTTACAATATAGTCGTACTGAAATTCTTTGGCCCAATGAAGAAGAGAATTGGATGATTCCTGAAACATTGGTCTGTTTAATTCTGGACATGTCAAGACAGGTTCCCTTGTGTTTTGGGGATTCAAAATAATGGTCATTTTAATGTGTGAATTTGGTCCAATATTTACTTTGACAATAAAACTAAGATGTTGAGGGAGAAAACATAAACCAAGAATCTAAAATTGATGACTGTATGAAAATAAATGTGTGTCTCTCCTCAATACGTTATTACCCATCTGCCAGTGGTAACACAGCAGGTGTAATGAAAAAGCATAGAAAAGATGATAAACCACAAAGCAATAAAGGTTACTTCAGTAAACACAGTAAACAGGTCCCAAACTGTCCTTAGCTGTTGTTAAGTTAATGTTACACATGCTTGAACCGTCATATATCATACTTGGTGATGACACTAGCAACATATTCGGTATATATTGTCATTGCAATGTTTTTATAAGATAATATATAATGTATTTTAATATAATAAGCAATAAAATTCCCAATAGTCTGTCACAAACATCTAACGTCCCTAAAGTTAGTGAAACTTGTTCATTGCATAGAGGCCTGATTTTGACCTTTGAAATCCCCTAAATCTCATAAATTAAAAAAGATATGCAGCTCAAATTTTACTCACGGAATGTTTAGTATATCAACATCAACTGTGCCAAGTTTGAAGCAAATCCAAAAAGGTTAAGTTGAACTGTTGTCCTAAAAGGTGTAACTTTTCCATGGGATGGTCTCACAGGCCTATATGGGCAAATGCATGAGAATCCCACACCTCAGAGAGGGAGAATGGAACACATTCTCTGTTAGAGCTGGAGATCCGTTTGAGGTACTGAGCTCATCTTGGGCTTAATGTGAAGCTAATGAGTTGGGGCAGTTTTCTATTTACATTTGAAATGGTAAAGATAAACACAAAAGGCAATAATGTACTCATTTGTGAAGTGCTTTTCTTTATTTATTTATTTTGCATTTTTGTAGATATATAGTTTAATATATGGAAAAAGAAAAAGCTAAAGCCCAAGACTGTCATATTACTTTGTTCCTCATCATCAGCACTACTTTGGATAGAATCACAAAGTTCCGTCTGAAGCCTGTCCCGCTACAGTGGTTTTTGGGGTCCCACAGCCGAACGGGGCCGAGTTGCAATGGGGGTCCCCACTGGTAATGACCCAAGGGATACTCTACTGAAAGATACTAGTTTGGAAAAGGTAGCAAAAATGTGCCTGAGGAGGGGGTCTGGCTCCCGGACTAAACCCTCTGCTGACACAATGTTTAGTTCACTGCAAGGACATTAAGACTATAAGTAGCACTTTTTTTTTTAATTCAAATATATACTTTCACACGCCCCTAGTGGGCACTGCAGGCTAATCGAGCAGCACAAAGAAAGTTGGGAGTGCGCGAGAGAGCGGGGGTTACTGTAATGAAGTAAACAAAACAAGCTAATCACAGGCTAAAAGCTAGATGGCCACAGTTAGAGGAATGAATTCACAGATGAGAGCTTGAAAACATGCTGTTGGGAGAGGATTGTCAACCGTGCAGTTACATCTCCGTGCCCAGGTAGTTGCCAAGGCGATTGATTTGGAGTGAGATGGAGAGTTTGGTATGTTCTTTATGCTATAGTTATCTGAACTGTTTATGTGACTTTAACATACCAGACACCAATTTTGTTCATTGTTTAAGCTTCATGTAACCATCAATGTGTTACGTTAGCATACCGTACGCCTATTCAGCCTGTTGTTTCTTCATTAGGCAATGTTTGACTAGTGCGACTTATACTCCGGAGCAACTTATCTATGTTTTTTTCTTACGCATTTTTTGGCTGGTGCGTCTTATACTACGCAGCGACGTATAGTCCGGGAATTACGGTACTGCATTTTCTGCTGATTCAAACATTTCTTACTTGTTGGTGACAGGGATTTTGGGCCTCCACCTGCGGTAACGCAGCTCTCGTTCCCGTCGGTCCAGCTCTTTGAGAAACAGCATCATCTGCTGGTACTGGACCTTCAACACAAAGGTGAATATTGTAGCCTTTATAGAGTGACTAAAATACCTGAGCATTGGACATACTGTATTTCTAAAGGGGCTCTTCTTGACAGAAATGTTTTACCAGATATTAATGGTAACCAGTGACGGACTGGCCATTGGGCAATGTGGGCAAATGCCACTGCGGCCGCCTGGTCTCATCACTTGTTGTGGCCGCATCACAAACAAATAAATAGGCTAATTAAAGCGAGGAAGCGGCCGCCTATTGGCGCAATGGCTGCAAGCGGCAGCACCACCAGCGGCTCGCTCGCCGCTCATCACAACTTGTGGCGCACAACCATATAAAAAGGCTAAATAAATAAATAAAGCGGAGATGCGGCCGCCAAATGTGGCCTCTGCTAAAATTGCCAGGGCCTCTTTTTGGTGCCAGTCCGCCACTGATGGTAACAGCAAGTATTTCACAAATGTAAATTAATCGAACTATAAATGACCTTTTGAGGAATAATTTTGAATGAATTGGGAAAAGTATGGCACCCGTTTACAGAAATTCATTTGACTCTACAGAAATTCATTTGACTCTTGCACACATTTTTTGTTGGTTGTACACTTTTCACGTCTCTTCCTGTATTGTAATGCTCAGATGTGATATTTGACAATTGGACACTTCTTCCCATTGACTTGATTGGGCCCTTGCAGGAGCATATGTTTCTTTCTCTGAAACCAATTTTAGCGCTTCCTTGGCTGTGTGTTTGAGAACAGCCCCACACTGAGCGCCGCCTTTGATACAGTCACTACACTATTATCACTATATCAGTACACTATTCTTGTAACTCATTTAAAACACATCGGCCTCTCTGGTGCTGTCCACCAATGGTTTACATCCTACCTCACAGACAGGACATTCATGGTGAGTGTGGATACCTGCTCCTCTAGGATTCATAAAATTACATGTGGTGTGCCCCAGGGTTTGATTTTAGGCCCTGTGCTTTTTAACCTGTATATGCTCCCTCTTGGTGACGTCATCAGGAGACATGGAGTCAACTTTCATAGTTACGCTGATGATACACAGTTGTACATCTCCATGTCTCCTGATGACACCAGGCCAATGGATGCAATTTTTAACTGCATTTTAGATATCAAATCCTGGATGGCAGAAAACTTTCTCCAGCTTAACCAGAACAAAACTGAAGTCTTAGTCATCGGTCCTGAGGCCCAGAGAGAGAAACTTTTACCCAATACTACAGTCATTATCTTTTAATCCTTCCTCACAGGTGAAGAACCTGGGTGTGATTTTTGACTCTGAGCTGACTTTAATTCCACACATTAAGAATATCACAAAGATAGGTTTTTACCATCTAAAGAACATAGCCAGAGTCCACCCCATTCTCCCTCGGGCCAACACGGAGACGCTAATGCATGCTTTTATCACCAGTCGTATCGACTACTGTAATGCCCTGCTTTCTGGTCTTCCCAAAAAGAGTATCTCAGGTTTACAACTTTTGCAAAATTCAGCAGCTCGTGTCCTAACGAAGACCAGGAGGCGGGACCACATTACACCGGTTTTGGAGTCGCTGCATTGGCTCCCCGTGTGTTTCAGGATCGATTTTAAAGTTATTTTAATGGTTTTTAAATGTCTTAATGGTCTTGGTCCTTCTTATCTTTCAGAACTGCTTTTACCTTATGAACCTTCACGGCCCCTTCGCTCCTCCGGCAGAGGTCTGCTAGTTATTCCTAAAGTCAACAGAAAGACTCACAGCGAGGCTCAGGACCGCAGAGATCGTTCATGTTTTTAAGAGCAGGCTCAAGACCCACCTTTTTAGTTTAGCTTTTAACTGATATTTATTCCTGCTAGGCCTATTTATTTAATTGTTATTAATATTTATTATATTATTATATTTATGTATTTTACCTCTCGGTCTTATTTTAGTGGTCCTAATATTCTTACTTTTACTTTTTACTTATTTTAACCATTTTTATGGTCTCCCAGTTTCCTCTGGAGGAGCCCTCTGCCTCGGGAGCAGTCATTGGCTGTGGCTGCTGGGGTGCTGTCCTGTGGGTGTCTGGATGGAGGTGTGGTGTTTCTACCGCGCCTCCTCCGGGCGCCTTGTGTTGGTGCCCTGTGCCTGCAGCCGAGATGCTGCTCCCGATGCAGACGGCTCCTTGGATGGCGTTTCCTTACCTGGTTTATCCGTACCCAGCCTTACCTCAGCCTCATGTCCATTGCGTCCATTGTTTTACCTTGAGTGTGCGTGTTGTACTTTTGTGGTGTTGTACTTGTGTGGTGTGTCTCTGGGAAGGTGGGTGGGGAGAGTGTGAGTGAGACAATGTGTTTGTATTTGTGGGAGGAGGTGGGTGTGAGAGAATGGTTTTAAATCTGTAAAGCATTTTGTGTTACATGAAATGTATGAAAAGCGCTATATAAATAAAGATTGATTGATTGATTGATTGATTGACTATGAGTGTAATCCTCCCAACTTTACTGTCAGCCTGATGAGCAGTGCCATACAGAGTTCCACTCTGGTTTCATCTCCCACTATTTCACCGTGCAGACAGAATGTTGTTTTTTTCTTGTAAGATGCACATACTGCTCCTTGGACAACTTCTATATAACATAGTTCCACTAAAACCATGCAGGGGGCAGCGGACTGTGTTCATTTCTATGGTAAAATAATGTTATTTTTGTCTGTAACCAATTCCAGAGAATTTAATTCCACAAAGCTGCTTGAGAAAAGTAACTATTTGTCTGTCTGTCCCTGCTGTAGTCCACACCTGTGAAAGGCGCAGCGACATGGGCTCCAGCTGGATCAGGCCCTCGATGCGAGGCGTGTGTCTGGACCTCAGCGGCTCCTTGGAGGTGTTCCTCCGCAGCAGGACAGAGGCCCAAACAGGCTCGAACATGTACTGGTGCTCCCGGCTCTGCATGCAGGCCATCATGGCCTCCTGGATCTGGTTGATAGGGAGTTGTCCCAGCATTGTGCTCTGGGAGTCCCAGTACACACTGAAGTCCTCAATCTCCAGCTGCTTCTGCCGCAGCAGCTTCTTCCCCTGCTCAGGGACAAACGGCTTTAACAGAGGGTCCAACAGTCGCCATGTCAGAAAGATACAGCACAGGCTTACCATCTCTTTGGAAGGGTTCTGCGCATACACATTATTGATGCACACCCCAAAGGAGAAGGGCTTGTTTGGGTCAGAGAGGTCATCCTCAAACCTCAGATGCACATCCTGGATCTTCAGCTGCAGCAAAATAAAAGACATTTAAGCAGAGGATGCGTGCTCTTTTTCACATTATGAATGTGTAGCTTTTAGAGCATTGCCATGGATTTCGTTTTTAGAAACATTTCACTTTGACTGTCTCACTGATCAAGATAAGCATGATCATGTTGAACAGGTTTTCAGGCCAAGAGCAGGCAGAGCTTTGTCATATGTAAGTTTAAGCAGTTGATGTTGAATCACAGCCAAGTGTGTACGCAAGCTTGAGTTGTGCTCGCTGTCATTCATCCTCTCCCTTAATACAAACACCCTAAAGAGCTTTAAAACAGCGGCAGGAAAAATGACTATATCTAAAAACGGTCTTGAATATTGCAATAACAATATAATTTTAAAGTTTTACTTCTCTTTTTCAACACGATAAATTGTAGTAATTTTAAAACAAATCATAAGTTATTTTCCTTTGTATCAAATTGTGCCAAAACAAAGCTCACATCGAACCGAAGGAAAATGACTAAAACTACGCATTTTCACGTGCACCTATATGTTATACACCTTTATCACACCTTTATTACACCTTTTACACCTTCATTAAACCTTGCACTGTAATGTGTAATTGCCGGTAGTTTTTACCTGTATACATGGAACTTGCGGGCTGTAATCTAAAGAGATAAAGCCTCTCCCAATAATTGTGCAGCGCTAACCTAAAAAACACCTTAACATTAGAGGGTCCAGAGCTCACCTCGATGTTCTCCACGATCCTGGTGACCACAGACGCAGTGACCGAGTACCAGTAGGACTCTCCTCTCTGCTCACACTCGCTCTGTGCACACATCAAGGTCATTATCAAACATTATCAGGCTAAAACAACTTCTTTGTGCTTTTAGCCAGGTTCTAATGTTTCAGCCTGTGGTCTTCTTCCGCACTCTCATATACGTCACAGAGATTTTCAAGAACCTCCTCCTTTCCATAATGATCAGCCAAACACTAAAAATTATGCTACAGTTCCTCATTTCTGTCGTCCTCATTCATTGGAGAAGAACCAAATGTTTTGAATGTGTTGACCAATTGTAGTCAATTCAAAGGAATAGGCCACAGTTTTTCCATACTGAGATGTGTTCTTAGCTGAGCTTAGACGAGTTGATGAGTAGCTGTCTGGTCTTTGTGTGTGCCCTCAGTCACGCAAACAGAGCACTGACGGTGTTAGCAGAAACCTTAGGAGCACTTTGACTTTACTGCGCGGACGTCGAAGTGCTCCTGGTGTTATTACGCCTTACAATATAGTTCCCCTTTTTATCCACTTAGAAAATCGACATGTTTAATTTTGTGTTACTCTTCACATAACCATATTTAAATAGGGGAAACGTGGAAGAGCTTGGTCGCTTCTAACTTCACCCCCGTTTGGGTCCATAGAGGAGCTGAGATGCTTTTGCTTACAGTACACCGTCTGTGCTGTGTTTGTGTGACTGAGGGCATGCGTAAAGACCAGATAGCTAGGCATCAACTCGTCTAAGCTAAGGTAAGAACATATATCTCAGTGTGTAAAAACGGTGGCCTAGTCCTTTAAAGCAGCAAAATCTCCATGGAAACGAGCAGGAGATGTCCCGCTCCCAGCAAAGTTACAAGGAAGGTCTAAGGTCGCTCACAGCAAAGATAATGTTTTGAGGCCATTTTCACTGATAAAAACCCCTGTTAATGAAACGAATGGTAGTATTTTCCTCTGTTCATTTAGTGCAGGGGGTCCTCAAACTACTGAGGACCCCTGATTTAGTGAAATGTTACACAGTGTGGCGCCATTGACCGAAAATATAAACTAAATGAATAAGCATCCTACCCTGAACTTGTCCTCCAGAGCCTGGAGCAGGCGTCTCTTGCGCTCGCTCTCCTCGTCCGCCTCCGCCTGGGCGTCATACTCCTGTAGAGGGCTGGGGCCAATGATCAGGTTGAGCTGGGACATGGAGATGACCCATGGCTCACTGTGCGGCTTGTAGAAGGGGATCTGCAGCGTGATTTTCCCAATAAAGCCTGATAAGAAAACAGCGGCAGATAGCTGGAGATGAGCGATAACATTCAAGGACGCGCACAGCTGTTATGTGCATGGCGGATACAGGATATTTTTCAATATTTAAATTGTTGTTATAGAAGCTGTTCCTTTCTGATATAAGGGGTAAAGAATAGAAGTGACCACAGACAGATCGGCACAGTGGCATAAGGGCTCCACACATTATATTTCCGTCATAAACAGACCTGGCGTTTTATTCATGCATGTTTGCGTAATACTGTAAATCCTCAAAACACTTGCCCCCACCTGCTGATGTCAACAGGTTGTGCTCCTGTGTCCAGACCGCTCCCCCCACAGTCTCTGCTCATTTCATTTTAAAGCATGTGTATGTATGTATGTATTTCATGAAGAGCTGCTTCTTCAAATGGAACAATGCATTCCTGATTGTTCGCTGTGATCATGGGCGTCAGACTGGGGGGTAAAGGGTACTGAGTACCCAGGGCCCAGAGCAGGGTAGGGGCCCTCAAAAGTGCTGCAAAAAGCGTTTTGTATTGTACTTTCTAAATTTCCTCATAATTGATATAAGAATTGAACATAACCAGGCTGAAATACAGTGGTTGCCAGACAGAACTTTCCACAAACAATAATGATGGATGAATCTCAGGGCCCTGACACCCCTTTAAAAATGTGCCAAATGGTTCAGCCCACACACCGACGTTCAGCACCGCGCACTTCAACTCAACAGTGACTTTGAAGAGATGAGCTCTGCAATGCAATGACACTAAGCTAGGAAAGAGAAATATTAGTCTTGCCTCTCTCTTATGTGCTTTTATTTAACACTAGCCTATTCTACTAGCGGGCCTTAGATGCAACTGTCTTGTCATAAATGACAGTTAAACATGAGTGAGGCGAGTCCCTGCCTCTACCTGCGCTGAGGAGTGGAAGGTGCAGAGTTAGAGAAAGAGCCAGAGCCAGAGATCCTTCTCTCCTTAATTTAACCCCCAAAGTTTCTCTTTCCTTATATTTATTGTAATTGACTGCCATCAGGCCAATACAGTGACGAAAGCCACAGGTCGCTCACGCTATTTTCGCAGAATTAATTATGCTAATTAGCCACGCGCATTTGGAGACTTGCATTATAAATGCACAGCTTTGGAGACGAGTCAACGTGGTTCCAGTGAAAAGGTGGAGGGCTCGTGCCATTTAGCTTATTCCAGCCTAACTGTTTAGAACAAGAATTTACTGACAATACACTTAAAAGATAGGCTTCAAATATGTGAGAGACTAAATCAGGCTGAAGCCCTTGAGTTTTTTATTCATGCCTGTGGGCCACAGAGACAACATATAGTATCATTAATTTTTGTAAAATAGCATTTTAAGGTCTATTTTAAAGTCACACATTTGTTATTACCCTGCACAAATATCCTATGTCCCTGGTGCAGCCCTCCTGTTTAATGAGCTATGCTAATAATCATTATGTTCTATCTAAAACTAGCAATTTCAATTGGCCCAATGAAAGTAGAATATTCCACCACCAATTTAAATATCTATATCACTACAGGATTAAAGGTTATTCCATTTCTGTAACAGGATCCAAATCAGATGAAATTTCAAGTCAAACATTGAATACACAATAAACAAACAAACAAACAAACAAACCATGAACTAAGTATCTAGGACAAATCTGTATTGAATATGTGTTTGTATATGAAGCATTTTTAGGCCTGTTAGGGTATATATATAATAAAGTAATGTTAGAAAATAAATTGGTCTCCGCCAGGGCTGCCCTATGTCACCGGTTCTGTTCATTATCTTTATGGACAGAATTTCTAGGCGCAGCCAGGGGCCGGAGGGTGTCCGGTTTGGGAACCTCAGGATCTCATCTCTGCTGTTTGCAGATGATGTTGTTCTGTTGGCTTCATCAAATCAGGACCTCCAGCGCGCACTGGGGCGGTTTGCAGCCGAGTGTGAAGCGGCCGGGATGAGGATCAGCACCTCCAAATCTGAGGCCATGGTTCTCCACCGGAAAAAGGTGCTTCCCCGCTTCAGGTCGGTGGGGAGTCCTTACCTCAAGTGGAGGAGTTCAAGTATCTCGGGGTCTTGTTCACGAGTGAGGGACGGATGGAGCGTGAGATCGATAGACGGATCGGTGCAGCGTCAGCAGTGATGCGGTCGCTGTATCGGACTGTTGTGGTGAAGAGAGAGCTGAGTCAGGGGGCAAAGCTCTCGATTTACCGATCGATCTACGTTCCCACCCTCACCTATGGTCATGAGATCTGGGTAATGACCGAAAGGACAAGATCGCGAATACAAGCGGCCGAAATGAGTTTCCTTCGCAGGGTGGCTGGGCGCACCCTCCGAGATCGGGTGAGGAGCTCAGTTACCCGGGAGGAGCTCGGGGTAGAGTCGCTGCTCCTTCACGTCGAAAGGAGCCAGCTGAGGTGGCTAGGGCATCTGTTCCGGATGCCTCCTGGTCGCCTCCCTCGGGAGGTGTTCCAGGCATGTCCTATTGGGAGGAGGCCTCGTGGACGGCCCAGGACACGCTGGTGGGACTATGTCTCCGAGCTGGCCTGGTGTCGCCTCGGGGTCCCCCCAGAACAGCTGGAGGAGGTGTGCGTGGATCGGGAAGTCTGGGCATCTCTGCTGAGACTGCTGCCTCCGCGACCCGGCCCCGGATAAAGCGGAAGAAAATGGATGGATGGATGGATAGAAAATAAATGAACTGCACTGTCAAACTAAACCACTGTTATGTGGTTAAAAACATAAAATATTAAATGTGAATTAACGCCCCTGGCTGTGATGCAGTGTTAATTTTGACAACATATTTTAATTTAGTTTTAAAATGTCATTTAGTTTTAGTGTAGATTTAGTCGAATAATTCTCTTCAATTTTAGTCTAGTTTTAGTCGGCTAATATTGCATGTAAATTTAGTCTAAATGTCTAGACTAAATGTAAGACTAATTCCATCAACTTTGCACTGCTTAATGGAGCTTCGCCAACATGAACAAAGCTCAGTACTCTGTCAAAGCGGACAAGATGACACGCTTCAATTCCAAACAATCAAGATGGGCCGGGGCTTTGTTAACTCAGTCCTTTTCTCTGAGTAAACAAAGAGACCAAATCTTGTCTGTGTGTTACTGTGTGAACTAATGCGCCCAGATTACTCATGAATGGTGAGGCGAGGATTCTGAGGACAACCAGACAGTGACTCACCCGCTTTGACTTCAAACGGCAGGTCAAACTCTCGAAGAGCATCCTTCCTCAGCGGGAGGTTCTCCAACTCCACCGCTCCTGAAAACAGCAATCACAATGAATCTCCAGAGCAGGCTCCTGTCACTCATATCCCTTAACGCCTGTGTGTGCTTGTACCTTTAAGCAGGGCGATGGAGAGCTGGTCTGTGTTTAGGTTACTGACATATTTCCCCAGGTACGTGTTCAGGACCCAAGCCACCAGGCCTTCGAGCATCTTCCTGGCTCAGGTGGATACAGGAGGCTGTCCCTGCACAAAACACAGGTTACTACACTATCCTTTTATGGCTTATCCGTTATCCTTGAGATTCAGACTTTATCAAAGATGCTGCCTTTAAAAAGGAACAAGCCACCGTTTTTCCATACCGAGATATGTTCCTACCTGAGCTTAGACGAGTTGATGCGTACCTGTCTGGTCTTTGTGCGTGTGCTCAGTCACGCAAAACGACCAAAGATGTCGTTAGCATTTGGCGTCTCCCAGCATATTCCTATAGCTCCAAAGTTAGAAGTGACCACGCTCTTCCACGGGCACAAAGACCAGACAGGTACGTATCAACTCGTCTAAGCTCAGGTAAGAACATATCTCAGTATGGAAAAACGATGGCCTGTTCCTTTAAAGGACGGATATGGTTATGTCCTCTACACACAAAACATGGCTCATTTCAATGAAAGATCAAAGCTCTAATGGTAGCAGGTTTCACAATCACCATTTCAATCAAATCATTACAATTACCTTTCAGTCGAGATACATGAGGATAATTACTTGTGCGAGAGCCCAGAATATGTTCCGATGCGCTAAATATAATGATTTGATCATTTAAGGAACTACAATACTTTACCCTAAATGACTTGAAAGGGAAACTTGAACATAGAACAAGTTTCCAAAAAGCATGAAGTACATCAGTCTGACATTGCGTGAAACATTTTTGAACAAATCAAAGACACAGGTATGTCTCTTTTGTTTCGAACAATCAGCACCAAAGCTGGTGTTAACATTGATAAACACACCGGCCTTAAAGTGCATATGACACATTAGACATTAGTTTTTAATAAAACACAGTTAACACGATTATATTTAGGATTTTGCTAAAGATTATACCCAGTTTTCTTTAGTTTGAGCATTTTTGTGATGTTTATGTTTTCACTTTCTTATTGGACAACAACAGGAAGTGACATCGAACAAGGTAAACCATTTTAAACTGTTGCCGTGCAACCATGTTAAGTCAATGGGAAATGAATGAGTCAAACTGCTATGGCATGTTACCTTCTTTTATGTCACTTCCTGTCAGCAGCTTAAAAATTCAAATAAAAATAACTTTTCTGCCCAACATTTCTTCATTAAAATTGCTGCTTCACTGAAAAAAATAATAACTATGCAACTGATGAACTTGCAACTCATGTAATCCATCTAAATAAGTCATTTTCAAGAGCATTAAAATCTGTCATATGCACTTTAAGTTTGTGACTGTGTGTTAATGAGTCACCAAACACAATGTGCACATGTGACAAATGAACATGAAAGCCCATTTTAGAAATATTTATCATAGCGTTTGGCCTTACGTTCATCACTATAGTTCTGTTCTGATATTGCAAACGATATATCGCCTAAAATCCAGACTCCGTGACTTTTACTATTGTAATCCTACTGATGGTATTACAGCCTTCGGTGAACCTACAGTGGAGATGAATGTATAAAAGAAGATACAGACCAGGTGGCAACTTAATCTGCATTTTTGTGCTGTGTCTGACTCTGGATCAATACAGCAGGATATGGACTAGTACTGCACAATCACTCATGATCAAACTGAGACCTCTTATGATTCTTAGCTTAGCTCATCAGTTCATATTTCAGTTTTCTCTTTCAAATGTGAACGCTCCTGGATGGGTTTAAAATGTGCACAGTGAAATGAATCTGCATTTTAAAACATGAAATGCAAATCAGATCCCAATAATAGAAATAATCATTTCAACAGTTGTGTATTTTTTGAATGGATTTTATCCGTTCCACAAAACTGATACATAAAGTATTATTTCAGATGGGGTAAGTCGACTATTCCTGTAACAACTAGTATGCCATTTTGATAATATACCAGGGCTGGGACAATATAACGTTTGGCAATACCAAGTTTCGATTATCGATACGTTCAATACTTTTTAAAATCTCATATTTCTCCATGAACAGTTAGACAGCACTTCATGGCTATATTTTGGTTTATGGTATATAACCTTACTCCACTCCATGTGAATCTGTTTTGAATAAGTGTCTGCGGGCCTCTCCTCACCGTGGCCGTCCCGAGCAGACACATGATGTCAATCCCGCTATCTATTTTGTTTATTTTCCTCTCCCCTCTCACACCGGGCCGTCAGAGCACCCCTCTTTCTGTGTGTCTTTTGGCCGGGCTTTCAAACGCGGTGACAGTGAAGATTCTATTTTGCCTTACGAATGTTTGTTTGTGTGCGCGCTGACGACAGATTTCTCTTCACACTTCACACTGACTCTGACGTTTGCCATTTGGATCCGAGCATGTTTTGTGCGTGGCCAAAATAACAGCTCGCGTTCGCTTAACTGCAGCGAACCGGTGTGTTTGTATGTGTTCTGTCTCCGATGAGAAGTGCAGCACATTTTACCCATTTATTTTTTCCCCTCATAATGTTAATATTTTCTGGGCCAGGTAGAGAAAAAATAAATAAATAAATCTGGTTCAATGAGTTGTGTTTAAAAGGTATGTTTGAAAATGCCGTGACCTGGGGATGTTTATCAGATGAGTTTAGGTTAAGAACATCTAAGAGTCAGTGCACCTCACTGCAGGGCAAAAGCCTCCAAAGTAAAGCTGAACTACCTGATTTTTCCTGTTCAAAGTGTGAAATTTTTAGTTTTGGCCAACACTTGTTTCTAGCTCTCCCAATATCCTCTCCTGCACATCCAAATTGATCAAGCAATTTAATGATATGCACATTTCGTGCTCATGTTCAGCTTTGAGCGGTGGCGAAGTAAAGCAGAGGGGACCAACCCCAAGGCAAATTACACTCATTTAGCTTCTACTCCTATCTTCCATCACTCAGTAAAATATTAGGTGAAGACAATTCATTCATTATCATTGAGATAAAAAACAAATCTCTTTTACAAGAGTGCCCTGCAATAAGCACAATGCAATAAGTTCTGTTTTTGTTGCTGTGTTTACAATGTACTATGTCATGGCAAAAAAACAGGTACCCAGCTTTAACACTTCAAAAAAAGTCAAGTGGCATTTGGTTTATAACCTTAGAACACGTCACACATTCCTTTTTTCACAAGTTTCACAATACTTGTGAAAAAGTTTCCCAAGTATCATGATACATTTTGAATCGCAACTGAAGCGGATCATCCCAGCCCTAATAGATACCCAAAAGGAGTCCGTCATAACACACTTCACATTCTCTCGATCTGTGTAAGTTACCTCTGAGTGCTCCAGTTTTCCCTTCTACTAAAAACATGTATAAGGCCAGGACTCTCCTGGAGTAGAGATTCTAAAATCTGAGTGGGTCATTCCTAAAGTCATAATAATTCACCCAAATTAATCCTTTCATTATGCCAGCAAGTGTCCTGACAGTGGGCGCTTCTCAGGAGCGGGACAACACCAGCTCGTGCTCTTCTCATGGATGTACAGTATTGCTGCTTTATCTCGTCCTATTCCAAATGCTTTATTTTGATAACTAAATACAGAAATAGCAGAGTAGTTGTCATGGCTTTGTCACTAACGTTAGCTACGTATAACCAAAAACGTTCCGCAGTGTGGCTTTAAATAAAGCACAGTAAACACATAAGACAGTCTCCAGCACTTCATTACAGACAGAGAGACATGAACACATTCCAGAAACCGGAAATGGACCCTCTGACAGAACCAGTCTGGACAGTGACACACACCACGCATCATCATGACTGTTAGCATGCACTGTGTCATAGTTCTCACCGTGTTAGTGCCTCGGACCCACAGATCCCATGACACTCTGCCCTGGGCTCGTCTCTCTCTCAGGACAGAGCCTCCAAACTCTCCAGCTCTTCCAGACAGCTTCACCTGAGCCAGGGAACGCGACAGTGCAAGGTTGTGAGCATGTTAGCTAACACGTAGCGTAGCACGGTCCATAGCGTCAAAGTGCGCAGCAATCGCGAACAAGCCGAAAATAAGTCGGATAATTCCCCGGTGGGTTCAAACGTGGACACTTTAGGAAGCTGTAGGTCTGTTACGGTCGCTGAAAGCACCAAAAGTACAGTTTGGGACGACAAGGAGCCGAGTGTCACTTTCGTAAATAAAGCCACTTCCTACAGTGCCCGCGATTCCCAGCACGTACTTCCGCTCACGTGACCAAAACAAGCATTTTTGTTTTATTTATTTATTCATTCATTTTATTTTAAATTCATACAAGTTGTAGAAGAATACATGCAAAATACATTACACCGCTGTGATAGGAGGAGGAAAATTACGTTGTATCAATACATGATAATGATAAAGTACATGTAAAAGACTGGTGGAGATGTGACCATAGCCTGTTAACCTCTTAACCCCCACCTTAACCAAGCAAGTTCAGTTCTACCCAGAAAAAAAACCTTCTTGACTTACACCATATAGTATAATGCCTCATTTGAATGCTAAGACCTACAAAACGGGTTTTTCCGGATTTTTCCTCGCGTTGTCACCGCGTTGTCACTTTTTTATTGTATCTTTGGTGCTTTTTGTCACGTTTTTTTTTTTTTTTCTTTATTTGAATTGGGACAGTGCACATTAATCAACATGTGTTTTTTCAACATGTAAATGTGCCGGAGTTAGCCATATAGGCTAATTTTCATCCGTAGTCCCATGTTGCTTTTTCATTGCCTGTTTTGTTGTGTTTCTGTCGCTCTTTTTATGCTTTTTTCCCCTCCTCATTTACATCTCATTTTTGTCCCTATTTTGACGCTGTTTTCTTGAAGCTTTTTAGATTTGGGTAAAGTCGAACTGGAGAAAATGTGCTTGGTTAAGGCAGGGGTTAAGAGGTTAAAAAGAATAGACAACTCCTCCTCACTCCTCCCCGTTTACCATAATGACCACGTTCTAGGGGGAAATCATGGCAGATTTACAGACTCCTCCTCCCCAGCTCTGACGAAGCATGTTCCTAAAAAAGGCATAAGGGCGGGATCTTCACTGGAGACTCGGCCCTTGCATGATGTGTTGCTCTCGCAGCTCCAATGCTAACAGTCCGACCCTCATTAGTATGAGATTTCTAAAATGTATCCTACGATAACCAGCCCGGTGTCTCTGATTGTTTCTAACCCAGCGTAATCACAGGAGGAATATCTAGCTGTAGACAGTTCCAAAAAATTAGGCACCGGGCATTAAAGTTGTTTTTAATGTGTCTAAAGTGCAATGCATTCCAAAGGGGGACTAGTGGCTATATGGCGGTACTACAGCAATGGCGGAGCAATGGCGGAGCAATGGCGGCCTCCGGTGTCGTCGTCACAAAGCAGAGCAGCCAGCGGCCATTGGATGTGACCACATGGTGTGTGTGCTCCCATAGGCATCAGTCCATCAGTACACAGTGTACAGTGACATTAGGCTCACTGTCTTTTAGGTCTGGGTACCAATACCTGTACTTTAACTTGTTAACACCCACTGACCTACTGACCACTGAGCATTTTCTCCAGTTCAGCTTTGCCAGTGTGACGCTTCATTTGAAAGATACAAAATGTATCAAAACTGTTGTGCTGTTGCCGTGTTGCGTTTTTGTCACCTTTATGTCTCTCTTTTGTTGTTTGTTGTCACTTTTTTGTTGGTCTTTTGTAGCGTTTCTGTAACTTTTTCCATCACTTTTTTGGTCACATTTTAGTCGTTTTCATCTCATTTTTGTCTCGTTTTTGTTGCTGTTTTTGATTGCTTTTTCAAGAAGCTTTTAGATTTGGGTAATGACAAAACTGGAGAAAATGTGGCCGTTCAGGTGGTGGTTAAGAGGTTAACGATACTTTTTTCAATATGTTAAATGGTAAATTCTTCTTATCAATGTTTGATAATGGTTTGTGATATAAATTTTGATATAGATATGACACTGGTTAAACAAATTATATATAGTATCGTGAAACCATTAACCTACATATGCAACTTATCGTTTCAAACAGGAACATTTCCAAATAAAATGAAAATTGCAAAAGTTATACCCATATATAAAAATGGGAACAAACACATCTTCACTAACTACAGACCTGTCTCTCTGCTCCCCCAGTTTTCCAAAATCTTAGAGAAATTTTATAACAGCAGAATGGATAATTTCATAGATAAGCATAAACTAATTAATGAAGGTCAGTATGGGTTTCGAGCAGCAAGGTCAACTTCAATGGCCATCATCGATGCAATAGAAGAGATTACTAATAGCTTAGAGGGAAAGAAACATGCAGCTGGAATATTCATTGACTTGAAAAAAGCATTTGATACACTTAATCATTCTATATTATTAAAAAAATTAGATAGATACGGCATAAGGGGAGTGGCTTTGAGCTGGATTCAAAGCTATTTAACTGGGAGACAACAGTATGTGAAGACGGGGGAGTTTACATCAGGATATTTGGACATTGGTTGTGGGGTCCCACAGGGATCTGTCTTAGGCCCAAAGTTGTTCAATTTATATATTAATGACATTTTTAATGTGTCTAAATTATTAAAATTAGTGATCTTCGCAGATGACACAAACGTCTTCTATTCCAATGACAATTATAGTACTTTAGTAACTAACATAAACTGTGAATTAAGGAAATTAAAAACATGGATGGACATTAACAAATTGTCCCTCAACTTAAATAAAACAAAAGTAATGTTTTTCGGTAATTATAATGGAAAACCAGACTCAGTAAATATAGACGGTGTAGTTTTAGATACAGTATCAGAAATTAAATTCTTAGGAGTCACCATTGAGCTGGAAACCACACATAAGACACATACAAGGTAAAGTCTCCAAAAGTATCTCAATCATTAATAAAGCAAAGTTTTTCCTTAAATTACAATGCATTATTTTTGTTATATAGTTCATTAGTTTTGCCATATCTAAACTACTGTGTAGAAGTTTGGGGCAATAACTATAAAAGCTCATTACACCCCCTTGTTATACTCCAAAAACGGGCTGTAAGAATTATACATAAAGTAGGATATTGTGATCACACTAATATATTATTTATGCAGTCTAAACTGTTAAAAATGCATGATTTAGTAGTTGATTTCTCTACTGCCCAACTTCTGTTTAAAGCAAACAAAAATGCGCTACCTGCAAGGATACAAATGCTTTTTGCACGCACAGAAGGGAGATATAACCTGAGGGGGTGTGATAACTTTAAGGTTCAAGCAGTGTCTTCCACTAGGAAAAGTATGTGTGTGTCTGTATGTGGAGTTAAACTCTGGAACAAATTAGGGGCAGAATTTAAACAATGTCCAAATATTCATCATTTCAAATCAAGATATAAAAAAATGGTATGGTCAAAGTACCAGAAGGAGGAAATGGGTAATTGATTGTTAATGGGTGTTACAAAGTGCTGTATAATTTAAAGGTCAAATCTAGCTAATGATGAAGTCTATTGTTGTTGTTACTGTTATACTATTGCAGTTGTTATTATTGATATTGGTATTATTATTATTATTATTATTATTATCATTATAGTTGTTATTATTGTAAGAGGATATAACATGTAATTCAGTAAACAAGAAATAACTAAGTGATTATATTGTATTAGTAATATCTTACATTAACTATATGTCTTGACTGTTTTTGTTGTTTTATTATTAGGCCCGAGAGCCTGACAGGGTCCGGGCCTGTTGTTATTATTATTATTATTTTCTCTTGTTTTCTTTATTTTTATTAATGATAGCTATTAATAATGCATTGTGTCATATTAGTATATGAATTGACTAGGTGGGGTAATTGTAATTGTTATTGCTATTGCTGTTGTGTTATCATCATCATATTTTAACTTTAAACTTTAACTGTAACAGTATAGGATTAATACCTAACAACCTATATATTATTCTTAGAATCAAACTAAAATAGATCAGATAGCGGTAATGCTATTGATGCTGATGGTAATATAAAGGAATTAAATTCTTAGAAGTAAAACATGCACATATCTATGTACTCTGCATTCAACATAACCCATAGTACAGGGCAGACATGTGGGGGTCGGCAGCTCGAGGAAAGCCTCTTCTGGCAGCAGACTCCTAAATCTTGTCTCTTTTAATGCATAGTATAGGACACTTAACAAATGATGGTCCTGTTGCTCGGGGGCTGCTCCCCTCTGGCAGCAGGTCCAGTCACAGAAAAGGAAAAGCCCGAATCCCTTTTAACACACATCATTCAGACTAATCTTGTTATCATGAGCATCAATCAGTCTGCGATAATTGTACCTTTCATGAATAAATGTGGAGTATGTTATGTATCATTCAAACACTTTGATACAGAGTAATCTTATATGGGCTGTAATGGTGATTGTGAATAACCGCAATACCAACATGGTAATAAATTCGGTATAGGAAACAAAATTATACACTTGTTATAACGTGTAAGATACTGTGAATGTTGACCTAATATAATGCATTGTTGCATCTGTTAATATGTAACCAACTCAATTGTTAATCGTTTTGTAAGATAAGAACTAAACAGTGTTATTGTTATATATTGTTATTTAAGTTTATGAACAGGGGTGGGAGTCAATAAGGTTGTCTTCTTCCCACTCCTTTTCGAGCCAGAATGTTAATTATTTTTTCTTTTATTATATATATATATATATATTTTCTTTCTTTTTTGGCTTTTGTGCCTTGTGTGTAGCTTGAAATAAAAACTCAATCAATCAATTAATCAATGTTTTCCATCTTTTTCCCCCAATTTTTCCTCCAATTTGTCCATGTTTTTTTTTACTTTTCCCCTTTTTCTTCATGTTTTTTACCACTTTTACCCCAATTTTTTCCACTTTATTTCTCCCAATTCCTACCCCCATATTTCCCTAAAGTTTTGATGACCAACAGAATCAAAACTTGAATATAAAGGTTTCATATTTCTTTCGATACTTCTACTATATAGAAATAAAATACTTCAAATGTTTGTATGTTTTTGTCATTTACAAAAAGGAAGAAGTTAGGCCCAATAGTTAGCGCGTCAGAAAAATCTACTTCATTGCCGCATTGTGGGCCCCTGTGGATCCGATGTAGTGCCACTTGCGTAGCTGTTACCCAAGGACTCTCACTCACTCTCATGGAGAGAGAGCTACAATACCGCAGCTGACACTCTCCACTGAGCAGCTGGAGAAGTTAGGAGGATATGAAGCAGTGAGGCTACTCCTCCTCCGCTGCTTCAGATCCTCCTTGACCGGCGAGTTTTTGAGGTATTGAGATATTGTATTTTTATTTCTATAGAGAAATAAAAAAGAAATCTTACAGAAATGATCAAAGCACAGAGACCGCCGTAGTCAAAGCTACCAATGACTTGTTATTAGCAGCTGACGCCGGACTGTTGTTCTGTTGTACCTCAGTGCAGCCTTTGACACAATCGACCATAATATTCTCCTGTAGAGGTTAGAATGCGACGTAGGCATCAGGGGAGCAGCCCTCTCTTGGTTTAAATCTTACTTATCTGATAGGCACAGTCTTCACCGAGTTCCAAAGTGTGCTATGGGGTGCCACAGGGTTCAGTACTCGGGCCAATTTTATTATGTTATATGTACTTCCATAGGTAATGGAATCACTGAAATCACAATATAAATTTTCACTGTTATGCGGACGACACATAGCTATATTTATCAATGAAACCAGGTCAGACAGATAAATTAGATAGGCTTAGCTCCTGCGTAAAAGCCATTAAAGAGGGGGTATTGTGCTTTTTTCAATCACATAGCACCAGTCTATAGCATACTACAATGATGACGTAACCTTCTGTTGGTCTGTATATGCAATAAATTAAAATAACTGCCTTGAATAAAATTGCTCTCTCAAAATGGCTGTACTGAACGTCTTGAAATAGGCCTCTGTCTCTTTAAGAAGCTTTCTGACACGCCCCCTTCAGCACACTGCTGTGGCATCTAAACAACACTACTGTGCGGGGAGGGGCTCTGCTGAGCTGAGGAGCAGTGGTTGGTGGCTTGGCTGGTGACAAAAGGTCCAGAGGCGTCTCCAGGAGGTGGGGGCGTTCCTAGGAGGACTGAGGCATAGCTACATCTAAAATGGCTGCCGTCTAAGTTTTTACTGATTACTCAAAAATATGTGAATGAGCCAAGGCAACACTCCAGGCATGTGTTTAATGAGGGAATGGCATAATAACATGATATAAAGCTTGAAAAAGTCGATTTTACATAATACCCCCCCTTTAAGACCTGGATGACTGAAAAAATTGAGAGTCTTTATCTGAGCAGATCATCTCCCTGGATAATTTTAGCGTATCAAGGAGCTCTACAGTAAGAAACCGTGGAGTTCGGTTTGACCTCTCTTTTCTCCCACTGGGTTTTTGAGTTTTCCTCGCCGTTTTGGAGGAGCCTCACGGGTGTCCTGTGAGGCTCGTCACCACCTGCTGACGATGCTTAATTGGACATTATATTTAACTGGATACTTCGTTTGCCATCTCACAACAGAGAGTATAAGTTAAGTTATCCCTCTCTATGTGGAAGCATAGGCAGACCTGAATGGTTAGACTATAGCACAATGTCTCGAGTTCATGTCACCAATTCCCACACGGATGGTAAATGTACTTCTCCTGCGTAAGATATCCGGACTCCTGCCTATTTATCATCTATCCTCTCAGTCACCATCGTTTCTTCTCTAACAGGTTCATGGTCAGACGTAACAATGGAGGATTGGCCTATTTTGTATTTTTAGGCGGGTAGATGGGAGAAACCAGAACAGCCTGAGGAGACCCATCCAGTTTATAGGAATCAATCGGACCTGCTTGCTGTGAGTCAATCGCACTAAGCACTCGGCCCCTGTGCGTAAGGATCCCCCTTCACCAAAGCTCCTTCTGGACCACAGCTGTACATGTTGCAGGGGTGTCATACAAGTTAAACACACAAGTATCTTCTCAACACTAGGACAGTGATTCTTGAACATTGTCACAGATATCACTGATGGTACACACATACAGGTCCAGTCTTTCATTTACAGGACATTCTATTCACGTGTGTGTACTTTAGTCTAGCTCCAGTTATGGCCCATAGCTCTGTGTTAGATCTGGTGGCACTTGTTAAGTTAAATAATTTCTTAGGTGATATTTGGTCATCCTGTATCTTATACATTTACTGGTAAGATGACTATTGATTCACCAGAACATATTGGTAAAGTCAAGTTTTTATGATGTTTATTATTTCACTTTCTTAGGCATCGCAAAAAGGATATGATACTTTAAGAGGGGTGAGATACAGTCAGGTCCATAAATATTGGGACATCGACTCAATTCTCACCTTTTTGGTTCTATAAACCACCACAAAAAATTTGAAATGATTCAACAAAGATGTGCTTAAACTGCGGACTTTCAGCATTCATTTGAAGCTATTCACATAGATGAACACTGTAGGAATTACAACCGTGTGTATGTGTACCTCCCACTTTTCAAGGGACTAAAAATAATGGGACAAAGTCTGGGACAGCCTGAAGTCTAGAAGATGTAGACGTCACCAGACGCTGGGTTTCATCCCTGGTGATGCTCTCCGAGGCCTCTACTGCAAATGTCTTCAGTTCCTGTTTGTTCTTGGACATTTTCCCTTCAGTTTTGTCTTCAGCAAGGGAAATGCAGCTCAATTGGATTCATGTCAGGTGATTGACTTCATGGCAGGTGATTGACTTGAATAACATTTCACTTCTCTGCCTTAAAAAGCTCTTTGGTGGCTTTAGCTTTGGGTCATTGTCCATCTGTACTGTGAAGCGTCCAAGCATTTGGCTGAATATGAGCACATAATATTTCCCAAAACACTTCACAATTCATCCTGCTGCTTTTGTCAACAGTCACATCATCAATAAATACAAGGGAACTAGATCCATTGGCCCATACAAGCCCATGCCATGATGCTGCACCACCATGTTTCACTGATGAGGTGGGATGTTTTGAATCATGAGCACACCCACCTCCTATTGTTGTGAAGGGCTTTTCTTCACCGGGGAAAGAATTCTTTGGTCATCCACCATATTTGTCATCCGTGGTCTTCCAGGTCTTTTGTTGTTTTTCAGCTGTGTTCTTACTTTTTATAAATTGTTTAACTGTTGATTTGGCTATGCCTAATATGTTTGCTATCTCTCTGATGGGTTTGTTTTGATTTTTCAGCCTAATAATGGCTTGCTTCATCGACAGTGAAGAAGAAGAAGATCTTTATTTATATAGCGCCTTTCACAGACATGGTCACAAAGCGCTTTACATGAGAGCATTTTACATTCACTCCACACTCTACAGAAGCTACCAACGTAGTGGTGGTAAACTACGTTGGTAGCTTCAGTTTCCCCTGGGGGAGACTGACAGAAGCGCTGTCGCGACTGCACACATCTGCGCCAACGGTCCTCTGACCACCTCCATGCATTCACACACATCATTCATCCTGGCCTATTGTACATGTTTTTGGTGGTAGGGGAAACCGGAGTACCCGGAGGAAACCTACGCAGTGATTAGCTTGTCATTAAATTCATATTGAGATTTAACCGCAACAGTATCCAAAATGCAAATATCACAGTTGAAATGAACTCTGGACGTCTCATCTGTTCCTTATAAATGGGATAATGAGGGAAGAGCAGACAATGGGCCATAGAACAGCTGAGCAGCCCCTTGTCCCATTACTTATGCTCTCTTAAAAAGTGGGAGGCTCACGTACAAACGCTTGTAAATCCTACACCGTTCATCTGATTTGGATGTAATACTCTCAAATTAATGCCGAAAGTCTGTAGTTGTTGTTTCATTTGAAATCGATTGTGATGGTTTATAGAGCCAAAAGCATAAGAATTGAGTCGATGTCCCAATATATGGACCTGACTGTATGTCTTAAACTTCACAGTCCATAACAGTATCTGACTAACTAACTGATTAACTTCTGAATAGTAATGAATAGTAATGTAACAAAAGAGTCCTGTCCCCAGAGGGAACCCTATTGTACATGTTTTTAGTGAATGTGGAAAGCGGAGCAGTCGGAGTAAACATAGGGAAACTCCACACAAGGGCCCGACCTGGACGGAAATCAAACCTGGGATTGTCTTGAAGCGAGTTCACTGACCGCCGAACAGTCATACTGTAACGCAGTAATGTATAATGCAGTTCAGTAATAATGTGCTCGTCCTCTTGATCCATGCTCTCCGCACTGGGACGACATTATTCTGGTGAAAACGCTTGTTTAGGGGATGTTTGGCCCTGACCGCACAGACACCACCTCAGGTCTCAAGTCACATCATTAGATACAATAATGTGACTCATATCAAAGATATGGATATTTTTGGTCATTTTGATGATAGACATTTGTTGCATACTGCAGTTGCATGAATTTTTAACTTTTTAGATTGTTTATTGATAGATTAAATTTAGTTCTTGTGCATGTTTACCCAAGTTCAAAAGTGTTACCCAAGAACATGTGAACTACAAAGTTAACAGATTTATATGAGATGAATTCCAATGGTGACGTATTGTTTAGTTGTTTTTAGAGCATATTTTACGACCTACATACAAGTGCAGATTTGCGATTTGCTCACGGTGACCCTTAAAATCTTTTAGAAAGATTTTGATTTGATATAAATTAATTGTGCAGGTGTACTAACCAGTCAGTGTCAAAGTAACCAGGCGACCACACCGGCTCTGAGCATGGCACCAGCTTGTTTATTTAATAGATACTGAACCAGGACCTGAGATTAGCAATCTCACCTCCACAGAAACATACAGAGTGCATAGTGTGAGAGCAGGGACGGGCTGTTCAGAGTGATGGGAGGCTGACGGTGTCCTAAGGGAAGTACAAAAAGTAGTTTAAGAAGTCCCATCTACAAAGGGTAAATCATTTACAAACGCTCTCCCTGTGTCAGACAAGTCTTGGCAGAAGCACGGGAGGTCGTACCACATGAACATATCAAAGATTGTCGTTAGATTGAGGGGTGTGCGTTGGGGAGGAAGAGGGTGCCGGCTCGTAGGACCATTTTCAGGAGAAACAACGTCCGGCCACAGGAGTCACTACAAAAGGTCAGTGTCCACAGTCCTCCCTGTGAGGACGATTGTAAAAAACAAAACAAAAAGAAACCAACACTTTTATAAAAGTTACATCTGTAGAAAAACGTCCACATGGGGTTCATAGGTCCAGCAGTCTTCTACTCGGGACGCCGCGAGGTCCGGAGGCTCCGCTATTCTATACTCCCGCAGTTCGTATCCACTCGTGTGCAACGTTGAATTTGTGCAAAATTGACAAAGCTTTAAAAAACACACACAATTTTCTTTACTAAACGTACAGTTAGTTACAATGGCTTTATGGACATGGGTCTGTGTTGGGTCAGTGTAGGGTCAGCTGGCTACATCCACAGTAGACATCGGAATTAGGATCCCTTTAAAAATACTTTGTACTGTATGTGGTCTTTAGTGTTTATTTTGTTGAAAAAATGTTTAGTTTAATTAAAACTAAATTAAAAGTAATTAAAGGGGCTAAAATGCCCAGATATTTTGTCAACAAATACAGCCCAAATAAAATGAAAAAACGGACTCAAAACTTACAGTGACAAAGAGCCTCATATCATTCCAGTTTAGTCAAAAACACTGGAGACCTTAAATGTGTTCCTGCGTTTTGTTTTAGAGATAGACGGTAAATTAAAAATGGACTAATTATAGCCTCCTTCATCCTGAAGCCCTAAAGCAGGGGGTCTCCAACCAGTGAGCTACTCCAACCAGTGAGCTACTTTTAGGACACAAAAATGTCAGAGAGCTACTGATGGTTCAGACATGTGTGTAACTTCGCGACTTAGGAGGAGGAGAGTTAGTAGCCAAGATGACATTTCAAAGAAAATGACCCAAAAGTTTGCAGATTGTGTTCAGCATGTTCACAACTGAAAGAAAATGCATCTGAAATGTGAATCATCAAACGTACTGTATGTGTAAATATAGAAAGTGTTTGGGCTGGAGAGCGACTGGTTGGAGATCCCTGCACTGGCTCCAGAAGTTCCTTGCTCTAATGGACTTTCCATTGTAACTTGTATGCCCCTTTATCCCCTATTATTGAACACAGGAGTCTCATCCTGACCTCCTTGTGTTTGTCCTACTCTAAATAATGGAGCTGGCAGCAAAAACTAGCCAAACTGCTAGCATGAACAAGCTTCAGTTAGCCTGTGCTGAACACGATGTGGGAAGTCTCGCTCTTTCAGTCCATTTTTAATTTACAGGCTATGGTTTTAAAAAGGGTACACACAAGTAACTTATGAACTCCACTGTAGCCAAAATAATAACAAAATAATATGGGCGTACATTTGAATTGTGCTTTACAAGCTTGACAAGCTTCTCAAAACCGTACACTGTAGTCATTATTACATTATTTTTCTCACTCCACACATACTGTGGTAATCTACATAGAGTATGTAGCCACAGTTGCCCTAAACAAGTCCTGCCCATGGTGTTCCTGTTAATTCCGCAGGTGGAAAACTGCCCATGTGTTTGGGCTAATTTCTCAGTAAAGTAAACTCTTTGTGGGATATGTATACGTTTTTAACTAATTCATGAACATGACGTCTCTGTGACCCCTGATCTAAGCTCAAACCTATTATTGATTTTACTTCTAATTATAAATGTTAAGGTATCCACGTTTACAGACACATTACATCATCAGGTTGTAAAAGTTGATTTTGTTTTGAATCTCAAGACGATTACCCAATCAGAAAAGCAGAAAGACTACCATATTATGGGTTGCCAGATCCAATGACTAAATCCTATAACTGATTCCAAATGCTGTCCCCAATAAAGTCCTATGCTAGTGCTGTCTCCTGTAGTTAAAGCTCTGTGACAGACTGCACCAACAGGACTACCACCAAGCACATTCATACAAAGGCAAGACTGGTAACGCGTCCTGCCCAAGATTTGCTCCACTACTCAAACAGCTGACTTTAGGATCCTCGGGCTACTGTGTCCCAAAACGAGTCGGTGCGTTTGCAAAAGTTATTACTGTGGATGTAGCTACCTGAAGTAAACATGAAACACTTACATGTAACCCCTGCACCAAAGCATGTGTGCATAAAAACAGGGCCCATACAGCTCTGGGATTCAGTGACACAGGGGTCAATGTGATGAAGGGACGACAGAAGGCACGTTTCCACCTGGGCACATGGACACGGGTCAGTCAGTACGGAGCACTTACACCTCACACGATGCTCTATATATACACACACACTCGCTGATAGGAAGGGGCTCCACCTTTGCAGTGCAGAACTAAAATTTGGAAGTAATGGAAAACTTTGTATGTATTATTGTGTAATCAGTGTAAAACATGGATCTCCAAACAGTCGCTCTCCAGCCCTTTCCAAAAAGGCTTTAACTACATTTCTCCGTACGCTTGAGGAGTCATGTCTTGGCTGCCTCCTCTTTTTATTCTGAACACGCTGAACGCAATCTGCAAACATTTATGGAATTATTTTGGAAACTCAAGTCATTTTGTTTTCTTGAAATGTTTTGAAAAACACCTTAGTCATGTAGCTCTTTGCAAGTTTTGTTAAAAGTAGCTCACTAGGTATTTCTACTACATAAAGATACAGAGGCATGGAGAGGAGCAAAGCGCTATATGTTTATAGTCCACCAGAAAACGACTAAAAAGAGGGGGAAATCCTGATTCCATGAGAGGTTTTCTTCCCCCTCGGCTAGGCCACGCCCCCTTGTATGACGTGTTGCCGTCTGTATCTATACTATATATACTACTATACTATAATAGGGTGAAATACGGATCATTTCCAAATTTTAGAAGTCATCTTATCAATGTGCCTAGTCTCCCTTTGAGAATCAAAACAAAGCATAATAATCCATTTTACTAAATTATGAGAAATATTATAAATAACTGACATATTCCCCACTTGTGTGACGCTGTATGACACCTGTCCTAGACACAAATCTGTTTTGGGCCTACCCGTGCTAATCTGTACTGACCCAGTCCGTGCAGCAGCGCCCAGAGGAAAGGCCCATAGTGCACTTACAGAGGCGAGGGAAAGACCACAGCACGTTTTGTTGTCATCATTACAAAAATGTCTGCCAAAGCTACAGTAATCACAGATCTAACTCTGACTGAGCCATGTCCGCTTTGTCACAGTGTTCCACAGTCAGCTCAGTCTGACAGAGTCCATATCTCCAAACAGAGTGAGGGGCAGAGGGCGCCCCCTGGGGGAGATCACACCTCCACTGAGGTGATCTGGTTCAGCTGAGCTCTCATGGCCTGAATGCTGTTGAGGATCTTCTTCTGATGTCCCGCCAGCGTCACGCCACTCGGAGGATGTCCCTGTGAGAGAGCACAAGAAGATTACCTCCAACACATCTGACACTAACCTTAACTAACATACACTCACCTAAAGGATTATTAGGAACACCATACTAATACTGTGTTTGACCCCCTTTCGCCTTCAGAACTGCCTTAATTCTACGTGGCATTGATTCAACAAGGTGCTGAAAGCATTCTTTAGAAATGTTGGCCCATATTGATAGGATAGCATCTTGCAGTTGATGGAGATTTGTGGGATGCACATCCAGGGCACGAAGCTCCCGTTCCACCACATCCCAAAATGCTCTATTGGGTTGAGATCTGGTGACTGTGGGGGCCATTGTAGTACAGTGAACTCATTGTCATGATCAAGAAACCAATTTGAAATGATTGGAGCTTTGTGACATGGTGCATTATCCTGCTGGAAGTAGCCATCAGAGGATGGGTACATGGTGGTCATAAAGGGATGGACATGGTCAGAAACAATGCTCAAGTAGTCCGTGGCATTTAAACGATGCCCAGTTGGCACTAAGGGCCCTAAAGTGTGCCAAGAAAACATCCCCCACACCATTACACCACCACCACCAGCCTGCACAGTGGTAACAAGGCATGATGGATCCATGTTCTCATTCTGTTTACGCCAAATTCTGACTCCACCATCTGAATGTCTCAACAGAAATCGAGACTCATCAGACCAGGCAACATTTTTCCAGTCTTCAACTGTCCAATTTTGGTGAGCTCGTGCAAATTGTAGCCTCTTTTTCCTATTTGTAGTGGAGATGAGTGGTACCCGGTGGGGTCTTCTGCTGTTGTAGCACATCTGCCTCAAGGTTGTGCGTGTTGTGGCTTCACAAATGCTTTGCTCCATACCTCGGTTGTAACGAGTGGTTATTTCAGTCAAAGTTGCTCTTCTATCAGCTTGAATCAGTCGGCCCATTCTCCTCTGACCTCTAGCATCAACAAGGCATTTTCGCCCACAGGACTGCCGCATACTGGATATTTTTCCCTTTTCACACCATTCTTTGTAAACCCTAGAAATGGTTGTGCGTGAAAATCCCAGTAACTGAGCAGATTGTGAAAGACTCAGACCGGCCCGTCTGGCACCAACAACCATGCCACGCTCAAAATTGCTTAAATCACCTTTCTTTCCCATTCTGACATTCAGTTTGGAGTTCAGGAGATTGTCTTGACCAGGACCACACCCCTAAATGCATTGAAGCAACTGCCATGTGATTGGTTGTTTAGATAATTGCATTAATGTGAAATTGAACAGGTGTTCCTAATAATCCTTTAGGTGAGTGTATAATAATAAGGCTCAAACACTGTATTTTACAGTAGTCACTTTACACTTACATAGCTGTTAAGTGTCCCGTTTTGGCTGGGAAACTACCATATTTTTACTTGTCTTGTAGCTTGATTGGGCTCCAAGACAAGTACAGCTCACAGCGGTCGCTAGAAAGTGTCACATATTTTTTCAAATCCAAACTGCAGTTTTCAAGGTATCGCTAGGGGGGCGCTATCCTGGGAGCAGGCTATGCAATTACAAGCATTACCTGTTCTGACACACTATAAGGCTGCCAATCTGCACCATCTGCCCCTTTGACTGCTTCCAACCACTCACTAACCCAGCTCAAGTAACTTCCGAGATCAGATGAGGTCAGGGATTCTCGTGGCTTCTTATGCACCATCAGCACTGCCTTCAATTACTCAATTAGAATGACCCTAAAGTCGAGAGGAAGGAAATGGCTTGTGATTGAGCCCTAAAACGTGTCTAGACCAGTGTTTCTCAGTAAGTGCAGCAGATAATTGCATATTTCATAAGAATCGTTGGCATACATACTGTACTTTTCAAAGCCTCTTCAGAGGCTTCAGGTTTATTTTGCTATATTGATGCATGTATTTGCCTCCGAGAGTGATTTTATGCTTTAAGCTAAGCTACTATCATTTCTGTTACCATGAAACTATAATTTAGCTTCCAATATGGGTCCAAAATGGCTGCTGTAAAGTTAAAGCAACACTATTTTGATGGGCTAATAAAGCCAATTCAACACAAAATTGCAATTATAGCGTGTGGATCTTGGTTTGTGTGGTTATAGATCCCACTGAAGCCCTCTTTGTGAGACGAAAGTATGTTTGGTGGTGGAAACTTACAAATGTAAATGGCACTGGATGAATGATCGGGCTAGGTGTAGGGTGACCGAACCTAGTTGTATCCCATACAGGAATGTGTGCAAGGTGGTAAAAGGATAGTCCCTCAGCCTTAATCAAAAACTGAAATAATGGCATAAATTCAATCCAATATTGACCAAAAGGAAAACTAATTCTTTATATATCTGTCCTGACAATATAAAGCCAGTTCCTTCTCTCCATCTATAATGGTGGTATTTTAATCAATGAAACTTTCCAAGTGCGACCCTTGGTGTTATACAAAAGAGCACTAGCACTGATTGTCTGTTGTAGCTTCCTGCAGCCTCTAGTATTAAACATAGATTTTTTTCCCCCCATGGTCAATACCATATCTGGTATGACCAAAATAACATTTGTACCATTTTTTTTACACTAAAAATGTGGAGCTATGCAAAAAAATAATTTGACTGTGTTATTTCCTGAATTGGTTCAAAATAACATGTTAAACAAATTCCTTGACCACAAAAACAAAGGACTAGACAAAAAATATCTATTTGAATTGAGTTGTTGAGAAGTAATTTAACTTTGACGCCATCTTGGTTATAACTAATTTAGTAGCTTTTGTGAATAAAACGACTTGCACACAACAATTTATGATTTAAGATAAGTAGATATTCTCATTTTAAACTTTATTCCTTTTAGGGCTGCAACTAACGATTATTTTGTAATCGATTAATCTATCGATTATTTTTACGATTAATCGATTAATCGCTTGGTGGTTAATAGTGTAGGAAATTTTTATTTTTTCATTTTTTTATCACATAAAGCTTAAGTGGCGCCGCTTGAGGACGTGTTGATGGAGTAAACTTAAAGTAAATGTTTTTAGGAGGTTCTTAGCGCTAATTCTGATTTCTGATTGGATGAGACACAAGACGGATATGTATGAAATTTTCAATGTATAAAACACTACAGACCCTAACTTCCAAAACAAAGTCGATTTTCATCAAAAATACTACATTTTCATGTCATTTTTGCTCTATTTGAGTCTGTGTGGACCAGAAAACGATTAATCGATTACTAAAATAGTTGTCGACTATTTCAATAATCGATTTGTCGTCGATTAATCGATTAGTTGTTTCAGCCCTAATTCCTTTTAATAAGAGACAATTTAATGTGTGCATTTGCAATCTATTTAAATAAGGCATTTTTCTGGTTTAAATTAAGTTTACACTCAGTTTACACAGTATCTAAACCTTAAGGCACTTGGAAGATCAAATTGTTATGATGCAGTTCGTGGGGTGGTGTGGGGTGGACCTACTCCGCGGTCATTTGTGAAACTGTGTTGAAACTGCTGAAGCCCTCATTGGCGAAGTTCTCCTTGTACTGGCCCATCTTGATGGCGTCCAACCACTCGTCCACCGAGGTGAAGGAGGAGAAGTCTGGAGTGGAACGGTCCAGCAGGGGGAGATGGACACTAGAGAAGGGGGGACAGAACGTCAGATTTCAGAGAGCGAGAAAGACCCTGATAGACAGAGACAGAGAGGGATAGAAAGACATGGAGAGAGGAATAGATGGACATAAAGAGAGAGGAATAGAAAGAGAGAGAGAGAGGAATAGAGAGAGAGAGAGAGAGAGAGAAATGCGATGGACCCTAGAGAAGGGGGGATTGAACGTCAGATTTCAGAGAGAGAGAAAGACTGACAGACAGAAACAGAGAGGGATAGAAAGATATCGAGAAGAGGGATAGGAAGACATCCAGAGAGGAATCGAAATACATTGCGAGAGAGATAGATAGAAAGACATCGAGAAAGAGGACTAGAAAGACATCCAAAGAGGGATAGAAAGACATCAAGAGAGGGATAGAAAGACATTGTGAGAGAGAGAGAGAGAGAGATAGATAGACAGAAAGACATCTAGAGAGGGATAGAAAGACATCCAGAGAGGGATAGAAAGACATCCAGAAAGGAATACAAAGACATCCAGAGAGGGATAGAAAGACATCCAGAAAGGGATAGAAAGACATCGAGAGAGGGATAGAAAGACATCGAGAGGGATAGAAAGACATCGAGAGAGGGATAGAAAGACATCCAGAGAGGGATAGAAAGACATCGAGAGAAGGATAGAAAGACATACAGAGAGGGATAGAAATACATTGTGAGACAGACAGATAGAAAGACATCGAGAGAGGGATAGAAAGACATCCAGAGAGGGATAGAAAGACATCCAGAGGGATAGAAATACATTGTGAGACATCCATCCATCCATCCATTTTCTTCCGCTTTATCCGGGGCCGGGTCGCGGAGGCAGCAGTCTCAGCAGAGATGCCCAGACTTCCCGATCCACGCACACCTCCTCCAGCTGTTCTGGGGGACCCCGAGGCGACACCAGGCCAGCTCGGAGACATAGTCCCACCAGCGTGTCCTGGGCCTTCCACGAGGCCTCCTCCCAATAGCACATGCCTGGAGCACCTCCCGAGGGAGGCGACCAGGAGGCATCCGGAACAGATGCCCTAGCCACCTCAGCTAGCTCCTTTCGACGTGAAGGAGCAGCGACTCTACACCGAGCTCCTCCCGGGTAACTGAGCTCCTCACCTGATCTCGGAGGGTGCGCCCAGCCACCCTGCGAAGGAAACTCATTTCGGCCGCTTGTATCCGCGATCTTGTCCTTTCGGTCATTACCCAGATCTCATGACCATAGGTGAGGGTGGGAACGTAGATCGATCGGTAAATCGAGAGCTTTGCCCCCTGACTCAGCTCCCTCTTCACCACAACAGTCCGATACAGTGACCGCATCACTGCTGACGCTGCACCGATCCGTCTATCGATCTCACGCTCCATCCGTCCCTGAACAAGACCCCGAGATACTTGAACTCCTCCACTTGAGGTAAGGACTCCCCACCGACCTGAAGCGGGGAAGCCACCTTTTTCCGGTGGAGAACCATGGCCTCAGATTTGGAGGTGCTGATCCTCATCCCGGCCGCTTCACACTCGGCTGCAAACCGCCCCAGTGCGCGCTGGAGGTCCTGATTTGATGAAGCCAACAGAACAACATCATCTGCGAACAGCAGAGATGAGATCCTGAGGTTCCCAAACCGGACACCCTCCGGCCCCTGGCTGCGCCTAGAAATTCTGTCCATAAAGGTAATGAACAGAACCGGTGACATAGGGCAGCCCTGGCGGAGACCAACACGCACCGGAAACAAGTCTGACTTACTGCCGGCAATGCGAACCAAGCTCCTGCTGCGGTCATACAGGGAACGGACAGCCCTTAGCAGAGGGCCCCGGACCCCATACTCCCAGAGCACCCCCACAGGGCACCACGAGGGACACGGTCGAACGCTTTCTCCAAATCCACAAAGCACATGTGGACTGGTTGGGCGAACTCCCACGAACCCTCGAGCACCCGATGTAGGGTATAGAGCTGGTCCAGTGTGCCACGACCGGGACGAAAACCGCATTGTTCCTCCTGAATCCGAGGTTCGACTATCGGCCGGATCCTCCTCTCCAGCACCCTGGAGTAGACCTTACCGGGGAGGCTGAGAAGTGTGATCCCTCTGTAATTGGAGCACACCCTCCGATCCCCCTTCTTAAAGAGAGGGACCACCACCCCGGTCTGCCAATCCAGAGGCACTGTACTCAACCGCCACGCGATGTTGCAGAGACGTGTCAGCCAAGACAGCCCTACAACATCCAGAGACTTAAGGTACTCGGGACGAATCTCATCCACCCCCGGGGCCTTGCCACAGAGGAGCTTTCTAACCACCTCAGTGACTTCAGCCTGGGTGATGGACGAACCCCCCTCCGAGTCCCCAGCCTCTGCCTCCTCATCGGAAGACGTGACAGTGGGATTGAGGAGATCCTTGAAGTACTCCTTCCACCGCCCGACCACATCCCCAGTCGAGGTCAACAGCTCCCCGCCCGCACTGTAAACAGTGTTGGTGAAGCACTGCTTCCCCCTCCTGAGGCGCCGGATGGTTTGCCAGAATCTCTTCGTGGCCGACCGATCCCACAAGCCAACAAGGCCAGGTAGGACTCCTTCTTCAGCTTGACGGCATTCCTTACTTCCGGGCGCCACCACCGGGTTCGGGGATTTCCGCCGCGACAGGCACCAGAGACCTTACGGCCACAACTGCGAGCAGCCGCATCGACAATGGAGGAGGAGAACATGGTCCACTCGGACTCCATGTCTCCAACCTCCCTCGGAATCTGGGTGAAGCTCTTCCGGAGGTGGGAGTTGAAGACCCTACTGACACATTGTGAGACAGACAGATAGAAAGACATCCGGAGAGGGATGGGACGGACAGATAGAAAGACATCCAGAGAGGGATGGGACGGACAGATAGAAAGACATCCAGAGAGGGATGGGACGGACAGATAGAAAGACATCCAGAGAGGGATGGGACGGACAGATAGAAAGACATCCAGAGAGGGATGGGACGGACAGATAGAAAGACATCCAGAGAGGGATGGGACGGACAGATAGAAAGACATCCAGAGAGGGATGGACGGACAGATAGAAAGACATCCAGAGAGGGATGGGACGGACAGATAGAAGACATCCAGAGAGGGATGGGACGGACAGATAGAAAGACATCCAGAGAGGGATGGGACGGACAGATAGAAAGACATCCAGAGAGGGATGGGACGGACAGATAGAAAGACATCCAGAGAGGGATGGGACGGACAGATAGAAAGACATCCAGAGAGGGGATGGGACGGACAGATAGAAAGACATCCAGAGAGGGGATGGGACGGACAGATAGAAAGACATCCAGAGAGGGGATGGGACGGACAGATAGAAAGACATCCAGAGAGGGGATGGGACGGACAGATAGAAAGACATCCAGAGAGGGGATGGGACGGACAGATAGAAAGACATCCAGAGAGGGGATGGGACGGACAGATAGAAAGACATCCAGAGAGGGGAGGGGACGGACAGATAGAAAGACATCCAGAGAGGGGAGGGGACGGACAGATAGAAAGACATCCAGAGAGGGGAGGGGACGGACAGATAGAAAGACATCCAGAGAGGGGAGGGGACGGATGGGACGGACGGATAGAAAGACATCCAGAGAGGGGACGGACAGATAGAAAGACATCCAGAGAGGGATGGGACGGACAGATAGAAAGACATCCAGAGAGGGGAGGGGACGGACAGATAGAAAGACATCCAGAGAGGGGAGGGACGGACAGATAGAAAGACATCCAGAGAGGGGAGGGACGGACGGGACAGACAGACAGACGGACGGACAGATAGAAAGACATCCAGAGAGGGGAGGGGACAGACAGACAGACAGACAGACAGACAGACAGACAGACAGACAGACAGACAGACAGACAGATAGAAAGACATCCAGAGAGGGGAGGGGACAGACAGACAGACAGACAGACAGATAGAAAGACATCCAGAGAGGGGAGGGGACAGACAGACAGACAGACAGACAGACAGACAGACAGACAGATGAATAGAAAGCCATTGAGAGAGAGAGCGATAGATAGACATCCAGAGAGGGATAGAAAGACATTGAGAGCAGGATAGAAAGACATTGAGAGAGAGAGAGAGAGAGATAGATAGACATCCAGAGAGGAATAGAAAGACATCCAGAGAGGGATAGAAAGACATTGAGAGAGAGGAATAGAATAGCATCGAGTGAGAGGAATAAAAAGACATTGTGAGAGAGACAGATAGAAAGACATCGAGAGAGAGGGATAGAAAGACATCCAGAGAGGGATAGAAAGACATTGTGAGAGAGAGAGATAGAAAGACATTGAGAAAGAGGACTAGAAAGACATCGAGAGAGGGATCGAAAGACATCCAGAGAGGGAAAGAATGAGATGGAGAGAGGGATAGAAAGACATTGTGAGAGAGATAGAAAGACATCCAGAGAGGGATAGAAAGATATCCAGAGAGGGAAAGAATGAGATCGAGAGAGGGATAGAAAGACATCCAGAGAGAGGAATAGAAAGACATCCAGAGAGGGATAGAAAGACATTGTGAGAGAGATAGATAGAAAGACATTGTGAGAGGGATAGAAAGACATCCAGAGAGGGACAGAAAGTAATCGAGAGAGGGAAAGAAAGACATTGTGAGAGGGAAAGAAAGACATTGTGAGAGTGATAGAAAGACATTGTGAGAGAGATAGAAAGACATCCAGAGAGGGATAGAAAGACATCCAGAGAGGGAAAGAATGAGATCGAGAGCGTGTTAGAAAGACATCAAGAGAGAGGAATAGAAAAAAGACATCCAGAGAGAGAGATAGAAAGTGAGAGAGAGATATAGATAGAGAGAGAGAGAGAGAGAGAGAGAGAGAGAGAGAGAGAGAGAGAGAGAGAGAGAGAGAGAGAGAGAGAGAGAGAGAGAGAGAGAGAGAGAGAGAGAGAGAGAGAGAGAGAGAGAGAGACTGACAGAGAGAAATAATGTAGATTGATAAACAGATAGATGGATAGATATAGATAGATTAAAACAGATTCATAGATTATAGTGTTGTTAAACCTAGACATGACCAACTGCAGAAAACCGAGATCAGAACAGTTAATACAAAGTCCTGTCCAAATCTTGCTCTGCACTGGGAGTTGGTGGTTATGTGACATGTACCTGGAGGACAGCGGCGTCGTGGCCTTCAGGGTGCCGGGGTTACGGATCATCTTGTCTAGCGTGTTGACGATCTGGCTGAACTTGGGCCGGTTGTTGCGGTCTTTCTGCCAACAGTCCAGCATCAGCTGGTGTAATGCACTGGGACAGTCCATAGGGGGCGGTAACCTGTAGTCCTGCTCTATGGCATTGATGACCTACAGAGGCAGAGGGGGAAATCAATGTCTTTCTACAAACGAATGGTCTAACAGGGAAATGACAGGGAAACACTGTAATAACGTGAAAGAAGTTATGGAGTTTACTTTTGGTTATGATGCCTTCCACATTTGAATAAGGGACTGCAGATAAATAGCCATCTGTGCAGGGCAAGTTACATTTTAAAATTGATTTATGTTTTTATGATTATTTTAAAATTAGGTTAAATTAATTTAATTACTGCTCTATTTTAAAGATACACTGCGTAACATTTGGATTGTTGCAGTGGGTAATCAAGGAGTGGATTTGGATAAGGACCTAGCCTATGTAAATGTTATATTTGGCTGCCTTTAGTTGACATCTTCATGGAGACGAGCTGGAGACGTAATGCTCCATGTAAAGATTTAAAAAAAAACATCTATAATAAAAATACATACTTGTATCATATTCTCTTTATTGGAGTAAGTGTTACACTTAAGTGTGGCTTTAATATTGTAAATTACACAAAAAAAGTGAAAATGTGGCTTATGCCAACATCAAAAGGTGAGCCTGTTTTGTGGTAGTGATATTTAGAATTTATCCTGTGGTCTTTTGAACATGGGTTTTATGATTGTAACTGTAGGTAGCCTTCTACTCTTTGGAAGTTTGTCATGTATACAGTATGTTGGTGAGCCAAGGACGTAGTTTTGTTCTATGGCCAGGGGACGACAGATGAAAATAGCCCTCTGGCTAAACCTGGCTTTTTAACCATGTCTAATCACATGTTTTATGAAACAGCACTGTCCCCTTTCAAATAAATACATCTAAACTCGACAGTATTGTATTGGTTTGTTGATTTGCTACAGCGCCATGACACATGCAGCTCCGTTTGTATTTTATACAGCTGTTTGTCCAAACAATGCATCTCAGGCTCCGAACAAGCTCTGGTGGGTTGTAGGTTCTCTTTTGCCGGTGGGGCAAACACAAATCAAAAATCAAAGTATGATGTTGCTTAATTGATAATGTAATTATAACAGGTAAAGTTGGGTCACGGAGGGGTACGTTGTGTGTGTGTGCATGCTGTGTTCCCTGTGTTCTTGTGTCTTGTACTTTGTAACATGCTCCCTGTACTATTGTGATTTGATCAATTGTTTTTATTTCAATGATGTCGGGGGTGGGTGGGCGCTTATAAGCTTTTACTTCAGCCCACTCCTTTTGAACAGAATTTTAACTGCTCAAATAAACTAATAAACTAAGCTAAACTAAGCTAAACAAACTGAGATGTACTTTCAATCTGCAAATTGTGTGACTTTTGGATTGAGAACTGCTTCATATAGGATGTGAAACAGGTCACTGAAACAGGCTTTGTGCCCAAGTGACTGGAAGCCAGCCATCGTCACTCCGGTCTTTAAGTCAGGAAAAACAAATGAGGTCACAAACTACAGACCTATCAGCATTCTTCCTGTGGTGTCAAAGATTGCTGAGAGGTGCGTCGCAGACCAGCTATTGGCCCATCTTAATAACTCCCCGTACAAACTACACCCCATGCAGTTTGGCTTTAGAGCCAACCATTCCACCGACACTGCCACTTGTTTTTTTATTGAAATGTGAAATCCAAGATGGACAGAGGGGGTGTAGTTGGTGCCGTTTTCTTGGACTTAAAAAGGGCATTTGATACCATCAGCCATGACGTTCTCGTTTCAAAATTATCGCGGTTCAACTTCTCACCTGATGCTGTTCATTGGATAAAATCGTACTTGGATCACAGAACACAAGCTGTTAGGGTCAACAATTAATTGTCTTGTAACCTTGTCAATGGTATAGGTGTACCCCAGGGTTCAATACTGGGGCCACTTTTATTCAGTCTCTACATCAACGACCTGCCATCTGTGTGTTCTGATTGCGAGATACAAATGTACGCAGATGATACTGTGATCTATGTCCATGGGAAGGACAAGGAGGAAGTAGCTAAAAGCTTTCGAAAACTATGGAGTTTGTTTCCCAATGGCTGTACAATTCGTGTCTACATCTAAATCTTAAAAAGACGGAGTGTATATTTTTTACAAAGAGAAAGTCTGACTTACCAGATCCTGAACTATACATTGCAGGAGAGAAGATTAGTGTGGTAACAGAGTATAAATATCTGGGAATCATCTTAGATTCACAATTTACGTTTAAAAAGCAGGTCAAAAAAGTCATTCGGACCGTTAAACTAAATCTCGCAAATTTTAGGTATATCAGACAGAGTTTGAATACAGATGCTGCAAAATTATTTTTTTATACTATGATAATGCCACATCTGTCCTATTGTGTCACCAGCTGGTCTCAGGGCTGTAAGACGACGCTGAAACCAATCGACTCTGTCTATAAGCAGGCTCTGAAAGTTTTGGACAAGAAACCTTTTCGTCATCACCACTGCAGTATATTGGATAAATATAACCTGCTGAATTGGGAAAACTTTGTAAAATTTCATGATGCTAATCTGGTTTTTAAATTTTACGTGGTTTGGCTCCTCCACCACTTTCTAATTTTATAAATCTGAGCAGGAGACAAACTAGATCTGCCACCTCAAATAACCTGTTAGTCCCCCTTAGGAAAAGTGCCTTCAGTCAGTCGGCCTTTTCAGTGAGAGCAGTTCTGGAACACTGTCCCCTCTCACATACGCAATGTCGATACATTAAGGTCCTTTAAAAATAAGTTAAAATCTTGGTTACTTGAGAATCAAACTTGTGCACATCAATGTTAATGTATTTTATTTTTGCTGCTTTTGTGCTGATGCCTGCTGCCGTTGTAATTCAGTTGTGTGTAATTGTCTATGGTGTAGTGTTTGTGCCGAATTTTAACATAGGTTGTGTGGGAGCTCATACTAATGAATTGTTTTATCATTTTTAGGTTAATAATGATTGTTGTTGTTATTGTTATATATTGTTGGCAATCTACATCTTGCCCAGGGACTACAGTTGAAAATTAGCTTTGGAGCTAAAACTGGCACATTTACAGTGATGTTAATTAATGTGCATTGTCCCTGTTTAAATAAACTAATAAATAAAAAATAAACAATACAGGCATTTACTGTACATTCATAGACCCAGTTCCTGGAGCCAAGTACCGTTATTGTCCTGCAGGTGGCGCTTTTTTGCTGTAGGGCGTTCATCCAGGCTATAAGAGGTGCGCCTTTTATGATGCCCTCAGGTGTGTGACCCGGTAGGGGCCAATCAATCAATCAATCAAGTTTTATTTCTAAAGCGCCTTACAACAACCAAAGTTGACCAAAGCGCTGCACACAATAAAAAATACAATTTAAAAAGGAGTACAATTTCATTAAAAACAGACCATTATCACGTCCACAACAGTTGCCACAGAACTATACGTATGTCAAATGCCTTTTTAAACAGGGGAGTCTTTAGTTTTGTTTTGAACAGGGGCAGGTCTGAAACGGTACGCAACTCAAGCGGCAACGAGTTCCAGAGTTTCGGACCTGCCACAGCAAAAGCCCGATCACCCCACTTTTTGTAGTGTGACCTGGGCACCTCCAGCAGGTGGTGTTGGGCAGAACGTAGAGCTCTGCTGGGCTGGTGAGGGGTCAGAGTCTCACATAAATACACAGGTGCAAGGCCGTGGATGGAACTGAAATGTTTTTTTGACCGCTTATTATATGGAGTTTTGTTGTTTACCTATCTATGGAAATAAAGTGCGTTTTTATCTACATCTGAGAAGCCTTATGGACTTATTGGACGGGGAAGTAAACACAATAGCCTGTAGCGCGTCAGCCATAGTCACCGGTAGCACATCTCAGTGGCCTTTAGGTCCAGTTGGCCACTACACCAGAGTTACAGTAACTTACAGACTTCAGATTTGGAGTCTGTAGGAGCTACTAAAGTGGAGATGTTGTTGCAAGAGTGAAATGAAAACATCCTCATCTCGGTCACCTTACATGCTACACGTGGATACCAAATGTATATTTGTGCATGAATAAGCACGGGGAAGACAAGGGAGTGCCGCCATGTTGTTGTGATTTTTTGGAAATCTCTGTCTCGCTAGCGTCAAGGCGTCATAAAATAAGCATAGGAAAGGCTGAGATTGCTCTATTTTTACTCTGACATTAAAACTAAGATGTTAAGGGGGAAAAAACAGCACAAACATCTCTACATTGACCACTGTGTGAAAAATCACTGTTTTCACCTGACGTGTCTCGCCTAAAGAACACTCTAGCTCTTCTATGAAATACTCACATCCTGGTTGCTCATGTCCCAGTAGGGTCTTTCTCCGTAGGACATGACCTCCCACATGACGATGCCGTAGCTCCAGCAGTCACTGGACGAGGTGAACTTCCTGTACTGGATGGCCTCTGGGGCTGTCCATCGGATCGGGATCTTCCCTCCCTGCAAACCACCATCAAATGTATTTACTACAGGGAGTGTAATATTCCCCTAAAGCTCCACTCTCTCTTTCTACGCTCTTTTGAACACTCACCAGGGCGCTTGTGTAGGTGGGGTCAGAGGTGTCGTCCTCCAGGAAGCGGGACAGGCCGAAGTCGGACACCTTGCAGACCAGGTTGGAGTTGACCAGGATGTTGCGCGCGGCCAGGTCCCGGTGCACGTAGTTCATCTCACACAGGTACTTCATCCCTGCAGCGATACCCGCAGCATGCCCACCAGCTGGATCACCGTGAACTGCCCGTCGTTTTGCTGTAAGATGGAACAGGTCAGTGCAATAAATTACTTTTTTTGTATGTAGTAAAAGTCTTATTTCTGAGCGTTTAAACTCATTTTCAATCATCAAAGTGATAGTAAGTTTAAATGTTTTACAAATGTAATAGATAATTGAGCTCCAAGCTTCTGTGATGTACAGTGCCTCTCGAAAGTACTAATACGCCTTGAACTTTTGCACATTTTGTCATGTTTCAAAGTTCACACACAAGTAACAGACAACTGTGAAGTGAAAGTAAAATGATACATGATTCTGTTATTTTTCAAAAAATAGAAAAGTGAAAAGTGGGGCGTGCATAAGTATTCATACAGCATTTTCTGAGTGCATTAAATTGCCTTTATAACATTCCTAATGACTGCAGAATGTTCACACCTTGCCCTAACCATTAAATAGAGGCCACCTGTGTGTAATCTACTCTCAGTATAATTCCAGCTGTTCTGTGAGGGCCTCAGAGCTATGGTCAGAGTGTATTGGTCACTAAACAACATCATGAAGGCCAAGGAGCACACCAGAGAGGTCAGGGATAAAGCTGTGGAGAAGTTTAAAGCAGTGTTAAGTTATACAAAGATTTCCCAAGATTTGAACATCTCACGGAGCACTGTTCAATCCATCATTCTGAAATGGAAAGAGTATAGCACCACTGTGAACTTACCAAGACACGGCCGTCCACCTAAACTAACAGACCGAACAAGGAGAGCACTGGTCAGAAATGCAACCAAGTGCCCCAAGATAACTCTGGAGGAGCTGCGACGTACTGCCGCTGAGCTGGGGGAATCTGTACATGGGACAACTATAAGTCGTACTCTACACAAATCTGGCCTTCATGGACGAGTGGCAAGAAGAAAGCCATTATTGAAAGGAGGCCATAAGAAATCCTGTTTGAAGTTTGCTAGAAGTCATATGGAGGACACAGCTACCATGTGGAAGAAGGTGCTTTGGTCAGATGAGACAAAAATTGAACTTTTTGGCCCAAATGCAAAACGTCATGTATGGAGCAAACCTAACACTGCTCATCGTCCTGAGTGCACCATCCCCAGTGTCAAATATGGTGGGGGGAGCATCATGCTATGGGGCTGCTTTTCCTCAGCGGGGACTGGGAAGATTGTAAGAATAGTTGGGAAGATGGATGGAGCCAAATACAGAGACCTTTTGGAGGAAAACCTGCTGGAGTCAGCAAGAGAATTGAGGCTGGGGCGGAGATTCACCTTCCAGCAGGACAATGACCCTAAACACAAAGCTAAATCTACAATGGAATGGTTTAAAAACAAACATATTAATGTGTTAGAATGGCCCAGTCAAAGTCCTGACCTAAATCCTATTGAAAATCTGTGGAAAGACCTGAAAACTGCTGTTCACAAATGCTCTCCTTCTAATTTGACAGAGCTTGAGTTGTTTTGTAAAGAGGAATGGGCTAAAATGTCAGTCTCTACATGTGCAAACCTTGTAGTCATACCCCAAAAGACTTGCTGCTGTTATTGCTGCAAAAGGGGGTTTCACAAAGTATTAAGTCATGCTGTATGAATACTTATGCACGCCCCACTTTTCACTTTTCTATTTTTTGAAAAATAACAGAATCATGTATCATTTTGCTTTCACTTCACAGTTGTCTGTTACTTGTGTGTGAACTTTCAGTAAAACATTCAAAATCTTTATGTTTATGGTTGTAAACATGACAAAATGTGCCAAAGTTCAAGGTGTATTAGTACTTTTGAGAGGCACTGTATGTGTTGGGAAGGGGAATCTTGTTTGTGTAGCGCTTTTTCCCATGACACAAGTCCCACCCAATAGTAAGGGGATTTTCTTCATTCACTCCAGACTGGGTGGTGCTACGTTATGTACCCTGGGCTGACACTGACACACACACCATTCACATGTACAAAACGTGATCCCACTAATCACATGATTTACTCCGTGTATACCATGTACAGCAGTGGGTCCCAACCTTTTTACCTTTTTAGTCAGGCCGCGCCCCCCATCCCAAAACTATGGTCTCCACAAATGTATCAAAACACGAGAAATAATTGCTTACAAATGCATAAAAATAAGTCTTTATTTCAAACAAATACACTGAAATTGGACAGTTTAATGTACCTGTAGTCCTTACTCAGTCGTATTTGATTATTTTAGAGACCATTTATTTTGCTCAAATACTATCATTTATGACCTGACCCTCTGACCAGGCAAAGGGTAACCTCTTGTGAATATTGTCTGGTTTTCTTTCATAAGTTGTCTGTTACCCTGCCAGGTACTGCAGATGCACTCTGGTACAATGCATCAAGTGGCAACATTTATGCTATAATTGTACATGGTCCCTTTTAAAGAAATAAACTCAACTACATTTTCAACATTCAAACAGTCCAAATGGCCTCTGCAGCAAACGTATCTGGATTTGATTAAATATAGAACTGCAAGAACTTAACAGGGGAATAAGATTCACTGAGAAAAGCCAAAAAGGAGGTGAACAGGAGGAGGAGGATGTAATAAAAGAATTAGTAATGGATAAGGATATTAAAGACTGTTTTATATTACTCTGTCTGTGTGAAAAATCGAGCATCATGTTACGAGCTACAGAGGCAGACTGTTAGTCTTAGTTACCTGAATGTAATTGGAAACGTATATGTGGGTGTGATGTGATCCGAAGAACGGGTAGGGGGATGATTGGAGCAGCAAAGTTTTGGATATGTAGGCGGTAAAACAGTGAGAAGGAATTGCTGTGGTCCAGGCGTGATGTCACCACTGCTGTATAGATGTATGTATGGTAGAGATGCGCGGGCCGGCTTTTTTTCTGACCCGCAGTAAATCAAACCCGAACCGCCCGATCCGCAGAAAAGTGTCTCAGTTTGCGGACCCGACCCGACCCGAACCCGCACACATTAAAAAACAGCGTCAGGAGTCAGGCTGCAGCTGGCCGTCACTCAAATGGGAGCGCATCACGTGACCGCGAGTTTACAGTGTTGCATTAGCACTTGATGCTTTGTTTTGCTCCTGCGCTGCTGAGGAACCTTTGAAATCGCTTATGGACTTATCAGGAAACGAGGAGCAGAAACTATCATGAGGCTTTATTTACTCTTTCTGTCAAACTAAACAGAGTTTGGTCTAAAGTGGAGCAGCCTTAACCTGGCACTACAAGAAGTTGCTCTCCTCAGGTTAGTTAGATGCTGTGTCTTTGTTATTTTAGTTTTACCTTGCTTCATGTTGATGCATTACTTTCAACACATGTGCTTGGGCATTGCTGTTGTACCGCATTTGTAGTGGTGAGTATAGGGCGACAGGCCAGGCGAAAACAACCATACGTTTATCCCATAAAACTAAACATTCAACAAACATAGCCGACTGTGGCATTTATGGATAAGAATGCACTGTATGTTGTAAGCCAACAATGTAAGGACAAAAAAAAAAAAAGAAAAGTTTGTTGTATTTTTGAAGTACCCGATCCGACCGGGCCCCGCGGGTTGACCGCAGGTGTCAGGTCAAACCGCGCATCACTAATGTACGGCATATTGTTTTTCTTAAGAAACCAGCTGTAAGGAAGTTTGACTTCTGCTTTAAAAAAAAAAAATCTAATTTTATTTTTTATTTTGATTGGTGGTATATCTTGCAAATACACAACTCCATTGCCAGGACCAGCTTCGAGTCCTTAAATGGCTGGGCGATACCAGAGCGAGGCAGAAAGAAAAACAACATCCATGTATTACAAATAAAAACAAACAAGGTCAATCAAGGATCCTTTTCTTTTTCCCCTTTCTCACTCATTTTTCCCATTCTTTCTCCTCCTTTTTTTCCTTACTCAATGCAGATTTTTGTTATATGTTCTTTCTTTTTTACATTTTTATTGAAGAAAAAAGGACACACCAATAAAACATTCTAGAACCCGAGCAATAATACCAACCATGTCTGATTTCATCTCATATTTTTACCGCTACTTTTTTTTTTTCTTTTACTTCGGGTGATGCAAATATGTCAGCGAAAAAACGAAATAAAGATGAACCAACCAATCTTTAGAGAATGTGCTGAGAGCGAGCGTGTCTTTGGAAATGAAAAGTTTGTTTGCCAAGAAACTGGATTTAGAAGTAATCTACAGCTGTCTCAGCTGCTTCCTCTGACCGTACCAGACTGTCTCTTTCAGTATACTGTATATGGAGTGAATAAAGCAGATGGCCAGGTTAGTACTGGACAGAGTGTAAACTGGTGTAAAGACGGCCGCTCACCCTGAGGAAGGAGTCCAGCGAGCCGTTCTCCATGAACTCTGTGATGATCATGACGGGGCTGCTCTTGGTGACCACTCCCTCCAGGTGGATGATGTTGGGGTGGTCGAACTGTCCCATGATGGAGGCCTCGCTCAGGAAGTCCCTCCTCTGCCTCTCCGTGTAGCCGGCTTTCAGCGTCTTCAGAGCCACCAGGATCTCCCTCTTCCCAGGCTGCCGCAGGTTCCCACTGCACACCTCCCCGAACTCTCCTGACCACAGCACCGACAGCATGGATCAAACACTCGCTGACTACAGTATGTACATCCATTTGAGTATGAGTAACATTTGAGCACAGTGCTGTTTCTGGCATTTCTTTATGTGATCGTTTTAGTCCAGTTCAGTTTTAGTTTTGTTTAAGTAAAAAAAAAAAAACAGTATTTCAACGAATCAAATTTAGGTCTATTGGAAATTGACAGGTCGTATAAAGCTTTGGACAAACAGAAGGGCTTTTCCCAAGAGCGGCCGCTCTCCCCATCCTCTGATCATGAGGTTGTTTATTAACAGCACCGTCTGCACATTTGTTCATCAACAGGCTTTCAGCATTCATATGCCACTGAATCTAAATGCTGCTCTGCCATTTAATGTAGAGGAAACACTCCCACACATACTCTTCCTCATGCAGCCCCCTGAGTGGGGTGGCCCAGCAGAAATCGCGGGGTGGGCCGGCCACCCTCTAGACACGCCACTGGAGGTGAGTCCAGATTGACTTCTGATTGTGAACGTCTGACAAACAACTTTCAGACAATATTATCTTAACAAAAAGGAAATGTGTCTCTCAAATGTGTTTTATTCACCGAAGAGGCATTTTTATCTGGTCACCGTTACATTATCATCCTGAAAAAGAGCTCAACAATGAAATCACTCAGTCATCGTGGACGTAAACCACACTGTTTGTGCGTGTGTCACCCTGTCCAGTCAGAACTTTTCCTCTTCTTTACAAAGACATGTATCTGGGCTCGGGGTGATTTCTTCGAATTCCAGATGGGCGTGATTGACAGGCAAATTAACCAATCAGAGAAAAGCCGGAAATAAAGCAGGCGGCGTATTTAGTAAACAAGGAAGTTAGTGGTTTTTATTTATGTTGTTTTTGCTACAAAAACTTAAGGATACACAAAGTAATTTGCAACTGTTCAGATTTTAAACATTGGAAAATTAAACATGAATGCCCAACAGCTGTTTCAGTCAATGTGCGTTTGGAACGGGATGAAAATACTTTCAATAGACGGAAAGAAGAAAATCCTCTTAAAGGAGGTACATTCTTGTTTAATATTTGACTAGTGGTTAATCCGGTTCCTGTTGTGACGACCTGCTTTGTGATTGATCGATATATAACGTTTGGAGATTTTCAACAGGCAATGTCTCAGGCGTCCTGTCCACCAAGTCAAGTGAAGTTTGGTTTGAAACGTTTTGGGGTAAAGCTTCTCATTTGAACCGTGTGTCTTATTGAGCTACCGCATAGATCCCATTATTCTTTAAACCTTAAATGATTTGTTTCCCGAGCCCAGAGCAGGTTTAGATGAAAAGAGTTCCCACCTGCTCCGATGACCTGCTCGATCTTGACACAGGAGATGTCGATCTCCTTGGCGAACTCCCGCACCGCCTCGTTAGGGTCTTCATACGTGAAGGGGTCGATGTAGATCTTCATTCCAGGGGACGCTTCATTAAAAACAAAGCAAAAGGGACAAACAGCACTGGCTATACTTGGACAAACGGCTGACCGGTCTGCTTCAGGAGGCAGAAGTAGTGAATAAACGTATGTGGAGTGAGCACTTACTGTGTCCGCTGGTGTAGTGCTGGAGTTTGTCCGTGTACTCAGACTCGGGACGCTCCGAGCTCCTCCTGCACCACAAACACCGTATTCAGAACACACTACTGAAAAAACACGTTTCTAATCGTTCCATCTTAGGGACTGTAGCAGCACGCCATTTATGCAGCTCATTATCAGTGATGGTCAAAGTACTACATAGCATTACTTAAAGCAGAGATACTGTAACTGATTCTTCCTGTTCAAACACATTTCTATCGCTCACAATCCCTTCTGCACATCAGAACTGTTCGAAAATTAATTATATGCACGTTTCATGTCCGTGTACAGCTTTGAGCGGTGGCAAAGTGAAGCAGGGGAACCACCCCCAAAATAAATGACACTAATTTAGGTTCTAGTTCTGTCTTTCATCGCTTACTAAACCTTTAGGTGAAGACAAGGCAACACGGTCTGGTTTTCGCTGTGTTTACAACATACTCTGAGATTACAAAAATACATTTACTCTACAACAAACAAGTCAGGTACCCAGGGGTGGACTGGGACAATAATTCGCCCCGGGCATTTTTTGGTTTGGACCAGCCCACCCATAGCGGGGAGCGGGGAAATACACTGGGCCGGCTCATGCGTGCGGCACATGTGCCACTGATGCGCCTGTAATGGGCCATTGGATGATTCCATTCCAGAAAGCACGGGCTGCGCAGAAAATAAAAATAAAATCTAACGCACCGGCCCATTTTGGAACCGGCCCACCGGTCAAATGCCCGGTAAAATATATGTCCAGTCCAGGCCTGCAGGTACCCCAGATTTAAGTCAAATTACAGATCACCTCAGTCAGATATTACAATCATGCAAAAGTTTCTGAGTCAAGTTATTACTTAGAAAAGATCTAAGAACCTAAAATAATCAATCATTACTAAGTATTGTGAATAATAACTTCACAAACATGCCGATCGTATTTGGCTGGATTAATCACATGTACGGCAACACGGTAGGAACAAATCTGACTCTGATTGTGAGTCAGTAGAATTGATCACACAGCGCCCCCCACTGTTCTGGAGTGTGCATGACAAGTAGGGCTGAGTATCTATTTGGATTTCCCACATCGATTTGATTCACTTCACTTCACAAGGGCCTGATTCCATTCATGATGCACGAGAATCAATTTGACCAGGATATGGAAGACATTCTCAGAGGAACTAATGCTGCAAATAGTAGAAACTTACTCTAACTTGGTACAGTAAATTAGTAAAAATATGAATATTTACACAAAGAATTGAACCCCCCTTTGTTGCCATGTGCGTAATGACAGCCAATCAGGTTGGCCTTTGAAAGTAAACAACAAGACCACCACTAACATTCAGACTGAAGCTGTCCATGGCAAGATCTCTGGAAATAAATCTTTGTTTGGAAGATATGCGGTATAAGGAAACATGTATTATGTTGTGGCGAGAAAGACGAGGATACGAGCAAGCTGCAAGTAAGTCCACTTTATTTCTTTCGAGCCAACAGAACAATGGCTGGAACACAGGATGAACACAACAGCCAGGGCCCAGACACGCCCCCAAACCACAAAACCCGCTGGGTGAGAGACCACTCCCCAACATGTACACCACAATGTCTTACATAAATAGTGTCTGTGTAAGTTCTCAGTCGTACAGGAGTTGTCCATCTTCAAAGAAGGTACTTGAGTCATCTTCTGTACTCGGTAGTTGAGGTCTCCAAACGTTTCGCCTCTCATCCAAAAGGCTTCGTCAGTGAACAAGATTACACTTAGCACACATAAATAGTATCCCTTTTTATCCGCTTAATTTTGTGTAACTAGACTTGGATCTTGTAACTATTCACGTAACTGTATTTAAATAGGGAAAACGTGGAGCTTCTAACTTCACCCCAGTTTGGGGCTATACCTTTGCTGGGAGAGGCTAAATGCTAACAACATTTGCATGACTGAGCGCAGACACAAAGACCAGACAGTTATCAACTTGTCTAAGCTCAGGTAAGAACATATCTCAGTATGGAAAAACAGTGGCCTCTTCCTTTAAGGTTAGAGCTCATCGGTCCAGGTGGACTGGCAGATCCGTCAGTCTACCCCAGGGCAGCTGTGGCTACAATAGTAGCTTACCACCACTGAGTATGGTGTGAATGAATAATGCACAATATTGTAACTTGCAACTTTGAACATTTGGAAAATATTCTTCTTATTATTATTATTATAGTATGTGGGGCGTTAGTAACCTGCGGCAGACGATTATGATGACAGTGATGGCGATGATGAAGACCAGCCCAGACGCTGACGAGCCCACGATCAGGGGCAGCTTGTCCTGGAGACTGGAGTTGTACTCCACTGTAACACACAAGACGACAACAAAAAGTCACAGTTTTCTCAAGTCAGCTTCATGACTCTGGATAAAACAATACAACCCTGGGGAAAACTGGGACTCCTTTACTCATGAGTCCTTTACTCATGAGTATGAGTAAAGTAAAGAGTACTATTTAGATGCATGCTGTGGAAAACTCTCACAATAACTGATCTAATCTCTAATCTTCTGAAAATGATCACTTGAAAACCTTCAAATGTGACCTTGGTAAATATACTATGTGAATAAGTGAACTGTACAAGACACGATTCAAAGTAGTAAGAGAATCACCTTCTGTCATGGTCTGGAAGTACATTTTCCCGCTGAATCGTCCAAACCCAGCCACGGTGCGTGCTCGCACCTGGAACACGTAGATGGTCCCGGGCTTGAGGCCTCGGATCAGGGCTGTGTTGGTCTGACTGCGGCTCACGGAGGAGTTCCACTCTGCCAGGTTCTGTCGGGGAGACATGAGGACATTTAGTCGATGTTGCTGTGGTTTTATCTTCGAGTTTCTGCTTCTAAACAATGAAAACAACACATGATTGTGTTGTTTTCATAAAGCTGTAGAACCACTGTTAAAGGGGACGTATTCTCCTAAACGGACTTATGTGAGCTTTTAAGTTGGTTAGGGTGGTTTTCTTGTAGTTAGGACTTGGAGTGGTTTTCTGATCGATTCACACATGTCTGAGGAATCCTGCTCTGTCTTTGTGTGTCTCTGTCTCTGTAAATCTCTGTGCAGTGTGCACTTATCGAGACATATCCCCGTCCCCGGCCCGATCGCCCTAATAAATACACTAAGCCTGACTGTGACACTAACGTAACATGTCTCAGAAACAACAACACTGCATATTTTACTTTCATGGTGACTGCTTGTGTGCCAGATTTTTGATGGTTTAGTTTGTGAGACATTTCCTTCCAGACGCTGTGTTTTATTGAGTGCCGTTTGCTTAGAGCCAGGGCTGACTCCATTCTGCTTTGGGCTTTGGACCGGAAATGGATGACTCGGTTTTTATTCGTAATTGTTTTCAGTCAGTTTTGCTTCTTGCAATGTTTGAATAGTGTTATAGATGATCACAAAATGGCATAATACTGTATGTCTCCTTCAATTTGTTTGATTTAGAACTGATTTCATTCACATTTTTGGGCCCTCAGTCTTTAGTTATTTCTGGTTGCTGCTTCAGTTGGAGGAGTCACTTGCTTATTCTACGACTCGGTATCGGGCAATTCTCAAAATCAAATGACTCGGGGGCAAAAAAAGCTGATCGGGACATCCCTACTGGAAAGCATATAAATATCACTGATCTAACCCCGTGGTTCCAAACCTCTACCCTCTAGCCTTACATCGCTCCAGTCACAGACGCTAATTTGTAACGCAACACTCAAATGCGAAAGACTGAGCGCTCTCTAAAGACGTATCATTTGATTTGATTTGATTTGTTTGAGTGATTATTTGCATTATTTACATTAGCATTGTTGCAGTGCAGAAAATAAAATAAATAAAGAAACAAAAACTCAAAAGGAGTAGGCCGAAGCATGAAAGCTTATAAGTGCCTACCCCCATATTCAAAATTACTTTACATCCCGGTTACAGTGATACTAGCAGCATCGCGTGTTTTCATCCAATATAACACTTTACATTACAAATTCCTGAATTACACAATTAAGATTGTCCGCATTAACCATTTTCAACCATTTACCACCTAACCTTACATTCAGAACAAACTTTATAACTTATCTCACCCAATGGAAATAGATCAGCCGAATTCCATGCGCTCACATAGTTTCACTTTCGTTTTTACCATGACATAACAAACACAGCTGCACATGGTTCTTTTGGGACTCTTCCTTCCAGCTTTATGCAGTTATGAAAATGGATAGGATATGCACATTGGATTACTGAACCTGCTGCTGACTTAGGTGGGTTTAACACTTTCTTCAGCCTTTACCGGTGAGTGAGCACAAATAACGTGCTACCTTCCGTGAACTTTTATAACCGCGGTAAATGTAAAGTCGGTTAATCCCAATTCTGTTTACACGTCTTTGTAAAGGATTGGAAAAGCGGGGAGTCTGACTTGCTCAGGTGACGTGTTTATTTGTTGTATTTAAATGAACAATGTTTTGTTTTTGTCTTGATGCATTTGTGGGAGTCACGTTATTGGACTGAGGGGAAGGGAAAAAGGTTAAGAGTGTGTTACCTTCTCGTAGTACTGCAGCTCGTAGTCCAGGATGACCCCGTTGGGCTGGTCGGGCTGGGACCAGGACAGGGTGATGCTGGTGGGGGTGCGGCTCACCTGGTGGATGATGGACACGGCCGAGGGAGCTGCCACGACAGCACACACTTACAACACAGTCATAGATACAGATGTGACTGCATACTAGGGCCTGACATATGGATTTTTGTGGCCTGATATGATCGGGTTGGAAAGGCCCATATGATTAGTGATATTTTTTTATATTTTTATCTCTCAAATAGCCTCAAGTACAAATGAAGTAAAGGTTTCAATTATAGAAACAAAACTTCTTTAAAATAATTTGTTATGAGCTCATTTATTTAAATGTGTTTATTGTTTATTATAATGTCCTATTGCACTTCTTTTGCTTTACACAATTAGCTCTAAGCACTTATGCTTTTTGGGCCCAATGTCACATGTCACGTTGTGACACTTCTTCTCTGTGCAGCAGAATTCAAGAACAGCTCAGGTACAGCGGGAACCAGATGTTTACATACACTTCATAAAAAGACACATTTGCATTTTTTTTCTCACTGTCAGAAATGAAACCAGAATTAACTTCTTTTTTTTCTCGGTCAATTAGAATTTAAAAAAAAAATTCTATTAATAGAAGAATGAGAGATAGAATTTTCCACACAGTTTCATATTACTTTTTACAAAACCAAAAGTTTACATACATTTCATTAATATTTGGTAGCGTTGCCTTTAAACTGTATAACTTGGGTCACACATTTTGGATTTCCTTCCACAAGCTTCTCAAAATAGTTGGCAGGATTTGTCTAAACAGAACTGAACTGATGTAACTGAGACACATTTGTAAGCCACCTTGCGTGCCTATGCCTTTTCAGCTCTGCCCATACATTTTCAACTGGATTGAGATCAGGACTTAGTTTTTTCCACTTCCAAACATTGACTTTGTTTTCCTTAAGCCACTTTGTAACCAGTTTGGCAGTTTGCATTGGGAATTGTCCATTTGGAAGACCCATCTGCGCTCAAGCTTTAACTTCCTGGCTGATGTCTTGAGATGTTGCTCCAATATTTCCACATAGTGTTCTTTCTTCATGATGTCATCTATTTTGTAAAGTGCACCAGTTCCTCCCACAGCAAAACAACCCCACAGCATGATGCTGCCACCCCTGTATTTCAAAGCTGGGACGATGTTCTCAGGCTTTTTCTTCCAAACGTGACCATGGTTGTTATGGCCCAAATTATTTTTTTTTTTTCTGTCAGACCACAGGATATGTCTCGAAAAAAGTATTTATTCTTTTTTTATTTGTCTATTTCATATTTCTTTTGGAGTAAGTTGTTCTTGGGTTGATATTCACATTTCAGACACAGCACGTTCATCTCTGGGACACAGAACCCGCCTTCTTTCTGATCTGTATGATGATTGGTCATTTCCATCATTGTTTTAACCAATGAACCTGAACCTTCAAGTGTCTTGAAATTACACCCAAGGATGAACCAGACTTGTGCTTCCAAGGTCATGACATCATCATGTGGGCTTTCCCAAAGTGTTTAAATGTATAGTAATCTTAGTGTATGTAAAAGTGATTAAAAAATAGTGTAGAAAATTCTATCTCTCCTTTTTCTGGCATTTGATAAAAATAAATAATTTTAAAATTCTAATTGACTAAAAATAAAAGTCAATTCTGGTTTGTGTATGCAGTGTATGTAAACATAATGGTTCCCGCTGTATTATTGGTAAACATTGTTGCACAAAAATGCAAACATTCACTACTCATTTAAAACTAAAAACATGTACATAAGGCCAGGATGAATGAGAATGTGTTTAAGAGTGTGGGACAACAGATGCAAATTAGCCCATGGCTACAATCCGGTGTGGTGTGTTCATGTCCCGACCAAATAAACAATACATAAATAAATGACCACTAATATATGCTTTGTTTATAAACCTGACGTTCTATGTCCATCCTGCTTTCATTCTCATTATTTTCGCGTACATTTTTGACACTAATGGCACCCCGTACATTGGCCCACCATTGTGTAAATACAGAGCAAGATGGCAGCTGCCCAGTGCACACATGTTGGAGATAAAGAGTGAACATACCGGCCTGGTTGGTGGTGATGTTGACCGCGGTGTAGTGCGGTGAGTAGGGGCTCTGGTCAGACACCCCGTTGACCGCCTGGATCTCGAAGGTGTACTGGGTGTGAGCCAGCAGCTCACTGATGTGCACGCGGCTGTCCGTCAGGCCCAGCTGCCGGGGCACGAACTGCACGTTGTCCCCGCAGCGGGTGCAGCCCGAGCGGCCGCTGCCACAGCTCTTACAGATGAGGTTATACACCACGTCCTCTCTGCCCCCGCCGTCCACCGGGGGGCTCCACTCCAGGCGCAGGGACGTCTCGTTCACGATGGAGATGACACTCTGGGGGGCCGTGGGGATCGCTGACACAGGGGCACAGGATATACATATTCAGGTAAGACACTGTCTGGAAAAGGAGACTTTCAATGTAAGGCACACCCCCAATTGGAATTATCTGTCTCAAACGGGAAAAAACAAGCTTTCGTTTTTAGCTAATGACTTTCAGCTTCGTGTAAAAACATTTATTATTTTTACAGTATTTTATGGATCTGTCAGAAGAACAACCTTTGTTTGAATAATTCTCTAATAAACATGGTGCTCTCACACTCTCTCTCTATATTCAGCTCCATAAAGGTGTTCTCATAACGCAGTACAATGCAATACAATGAGCGGAGGTGATCGACTTTTTTGGGTCACCTCAACCTGCTCCGCGATCAAATGAAAATTGGCTAACCCAGTCCTATCCCGCAGGTCGCAAGACACTCGTTTGTCCCTCTCCCCCGTGTGTGACCCCTGCCCCATCATAAATGTCCCCGTGTGTCCCTCCGTACTGGTGCATCGGGTCCCGGGCCCCTCGGCGTCCATGCGGTAGAACCCGGGGCGGCAGACGCAGGTGGTGGCGCCCTCGCTGCTCGTCCTGCTGTTGAGAGGGCAGGGCAGGCAGCTGTTGTCCCCCTGCGCCGCTTTGAAGGAGCCCGATGGACACGCTGTGGAGACACACACAAAGGTTCAGTCAAACCTCAGTGAGTGCAGTGAGCTGTCCTCACTACCTTTCCACAAACACGCCCAGACTCAAGACTCACTTATTTAGACAGGCCTTCCAGAACACCTAGTACTGCTCTATTTTGTTTGTGTGCTGGTTTTTTTTAAATATATTTTGTGCCATTTTATACTCAATGTTTTTTTCTGTGTTTTATGTAAAGCACTTTGGTCTGCCAAATGTTGTTGTGAAGTGCTATAGAAAGAAACTTTGATTGATTGATGATGATACAGTGGGTTGCATAAGTACCCTTTAACTTTTCGACATTTTGCCACGCTATGGACCACAAACATAATTAGTTGAAATGTTATGTGAAAGACACACACTAAGTGACACACAATCGTGAAGTGAGTTTTTTTTATGAATAAAAACTGAAAAGTGGGATGTGCAAGTACCGGCCTCCCTTTCCTTTTAGTGCAACCAATTGCCTTCAGAAGTTGAATGAAGATTTCTGAATGATCACATGTTGATCTAATGACTAAATAGAGTCTACCTGTGTGTAATCTAATGTCAGTTCAAATACAGCTGCCTAGAACAAGCCATTTTTGAAAGAAAACCATAAGAAGTCCCATTTTCTGTTTGACAGAAGCCACTACGTGGCCTCCATGTGGCTTCTAGCAAACAGAAAACGGTATTTCTTATGGTTTTCTTTCAAAAATGCCACTCTGCCATAAGGCCAGATTTGTGCAGTGTACGACTAATAGTTGTCCTGTGTACAGTTTCCCCCACCTGAGCTGTAGCTCTCTGCAGTTCATCCAGGGTCATCATAGGCTTCTTGGTAACAGCTCTGGTCAGTGCGGTCCTTGTTCGGTCAGTAAGTTTAGGAGGATTTTGGGTCTTGGTAGGTTTGCAGTGATACAGTGTACACTGAAGCTCCTGAACCTCAGCCTGATGGCTGCACAGTGAGGATGCACATACTGTTTGTAGTGTACGTTTAGTAGTAAACAAAATGCCTCGGTCAAACACGATGTGGTGTTCGTCTCTGGGGACTGAGTGAATTGTTTTCACAGAGAGTCACCGCCGTTTTATTTCTGTTTAAGTCACAAATAAGTTTGTAAACCGTGCGAAGCTCGTATGGCACAATTAGCGCAAGGGAGCCAGATAGAGTTTAATAACTCAAAAACGCAGTAGAAAAGCTGTCGCTCTAACGTCCAGCTGACTGGCTGACCAGCCCATAGCACTCGGCCAATCACAGAGCTCCTAGTGCGGCGACAGGGAGACGGAGATTTGACAAACGCAATCGGTCAAACCTGACTTCACCGACCTCCACTCCAAACATCCCTGCCCGACCAGGACCCACTGGAGATTATCGCTGGTGTGAAAGGGCCTTTTTTGTGAAGATTGGGCAATTTATTTGTTTCCAGTTGAAAGTACATGATACGAGAGCAAAGTGGCCCAAATAAAAATAAAAATAATGTGGTCTGCTCAGAAAAAGAAAGTGCCTTACCTCTGCACAATGTTCCGTTAACCGCAGCCTCGTGCCCCGCCTTGCACATGCAGCGCCCGATGGGCACCATCCACTCCCCGTCCCCGTTACAGTACAGCTTGATGGGCACGTCCACCTCCTCTCCGTTGGGCACGCACACGCCGCGGGCCGCCACCAGGGAGGAGCTCTCGGCCCCGGACAGCGTCTCCGAGAACACCGCCCCGTTCATCACCACGCGGGGGCACTTCCGGTAGAAGACGCGCACAGCGATCAGGGACATACACGAGCCGTAGTCCTGGAAGGCCAGGTAGAAGCCGCTCTTGGAGACGGGCCCGAAGCTGCGCACCTCGCTGTTGATTTGCATAATGCGCCCGCCCAAGTCCACCTGGGAGGAGGGGCAGCACGGTTAGTCCATTCTGCTGTTTATCCTGTATTTTATTTAACGTTTATTAGGTTGATGACATCCTATAAGCTAGAGCAGTCACCTATTTCAGTTCTGTTGATTAATAGGGAGATGGCCCATTTATGTGTAGGAGCAGAAGTTCTACTTGTAGTGAAAGTTTGGGTTTTTTAGAGCACGTGACTGCTTCATGATTGTGAATGTATGTTGAATGTATGTTGAATTTTACCCACATTATATTTGTAATAGCTAATATTCGTTTTATAAAACGTCTGTTGTCTGTTTTGTTACTGCTTTTGAATACATACATACATACACACCCACATACAGCTAAAATAAAGTAAACCTAAAGATCCAGCCAGCCTTTTCCTTTGCTTTCTAACCGATGCACACTCCGCGATCACACCACCATTGAACCGCTTGGTTACAAAGTTATCTAAGTGACCGAAATCAGTATGTACATGTTAACAATATCAACTCAATGGAGGCAAAATAACCCACGGTGTCCCTCAGGGCTCCGTCTTGGGACCTAAACTATTTATTATGTACATTAATGAAATCAGTGAATTCCTCAATTACAATGCATCCTATTTGCTGATGATACCAGTTTGTACTGTTCGGGAAAAGATCTTGAGCTGCTTTTGAATTCAGTAGGAACTGAACTTAAGATACTAAAAAAATGGTTTGATGTAAATAAACTTTCCATAAATCAGCATAAAACTAAATATATTGTATTTGGAAACAAGGAAGTAAACAAACCATGTCAAATTAAAATTGGGGAGGTAGAAATTGAAAGGGTGTATGTAACAAAGTTTTTGGGAATCAATATTGATGATAAGTTAAATTAAAGTTAAATTGGAAAGTGCACATAAATACACTAAAGACTAACATTTCTAAACTTATTGTCATACTGTGTAAAATAAAAACCTCTGTGAATCAAAATACATTATATATACTGTACCATTCCCTCATCCTTCCATACCTTAGCTATTGTGTGGAAATATGGGGGAATACCTATAAAACTAATATACAACCCATCTTCTTATTACAAAAGAAAGCAATTAGAGTGATCAGCCATGCAGAATACCTTGCTCCAACAAATCCACTTTTTATTAGACTAAATATCTTAAAATTGCATGATCTTGTTTATGTTTACACAGCAGTTGTGATGTACAAGGCTCACAATCTCATGCTTCCTCACTGTTTACAAGAGATGTTTCAAACTACAGAATCTAGTTACAACCTCAGAGGAACTGATCTGCTACAAAAACCCATAGTGATGAGTAATACTAAGAGGAGGTGTTTATCAGTCAAAGGAGTTGATCTATGGAACGGTCTACCTATTCAACTTAAGGGCTCCAAAACTATTAAAGCATTTAAGAAAATGTATAAGTTAAACATTATGGAGAAGTATAGAACACTTGAATGAAGATCATTAGAAAAGAAGTTGATCGAGGATGCATAACATAATTTTGATTGTTGAAGTTTAAGTTTTGTGCTTACATGTTACCATCTTTGGTATAAGAGAAACTGTATAATGTGTCATCTTTGGATATAGTGTCTCAGTTGTAAAAGGGGTTTGGCAAAATAAGTCTTGACTTCAGCCTAAACCCCTTTCGGTTAGGCATCATCTAGCACTTACATTCTGAATGTAAACATTTTTCTCTTATTGTATAATGTATAAGCTCTTTGAAAATCATGTGACCTAAGATAATCATAATGACCGAAGAAAAACAAACTACTACTACTACTACTACTAGATAGAAGCAGGAATGTTTTGTCCAAGTTGTGAGCTCCAGTACTGGCCTATGTGTCATAATGTCCTATTCATTTCGTTTGGAGACGAGCTAACATTGGTTTGAATAATCCTATTTTGTAAAGATTCCGTGGTGGACAGTGAGTTGCTGGTAGATGATCACTTACAGTTATACAGCAGTTATATGGAAGTGGTGGAAAAAGAAAGAAAACACAACAATGCCCAAAAGGAGAAGATTGAAATGGCATTTATCACTCACTCATTCCTACTCAAAGAATACACCCCATATTCTTACCGGCACTTCTTATAGGTGCATTGTGGACCTTTTAGTTACCCAGCACCAATATAAGTGAGTGAATATACATTTGATTTATCTGGGAGCTTTACAAGATGTGCAGACCTTTCATGTTTGCCTCACCCTAAGCCTTTCTGGTTCCAGTATGCTTTTATCGACTTTAGATGTGCGTGTCCACTGTTGTATGCCTTTACTTTCCAATACAAAGGCCTCTATGATGATCCAGGATCAATTGCTTTTAGAGTTTCTGGTAGGTTTTCATTGCTGATGGACCATCTCACCAGAAAACCTACAAAACAATTGGTCCTAGAGCCATTGAGTCACAAAAAGGTCAATTATGCACAAATATCAAGGTTTTTCTTCACACATAAGATCCATAATGCACCTTTAATAAATTATTAGTTATTTATGTGTTTCTTAGGTAATGTTGAAGATTATCGCCCCATGTAGTACCATCATTATTAACATATGCACACATGTACACACAAACATGTATATATGAACACACATGTTGTTAGTGCAAATGACAACTATTTCAGGCTGGACATTTGAAAAGATTCTTGTAAGCGTACCTGTGAGAAGCTCTCGTCTGCTGCGATGGTGTCCACCTTCACCCAGGGGTTCTCCATCCAGGCGGGGGACGTCCTGGTGGCCGTGTCCGTCTCGGCCTCGTAGTAGAACAGGTTGAAAGTCTCCTTGCAGGACCCCGGGACGTTGGGGATGGAGCTGCAGTCGCGGACAGAGAACTTGAGCTGGACATGGATCCTCTGGGCCCCGCGGCGCCGGATGAACTTGGTGCGGATCCAGTTGTTCTGAGAGCTCTCAAAGACGTTACAGACCTGGTACGTGCGGATGGTGTTCATGTTCTCGTCATAGCCGCTCACCTCCTCCCACTGGGAACAAAGGGCACGGGCCATTTAAAGGGGGAAAAAAGGGTTTATGGTGGAAAGACAGAGTTCTAAAAAGTATGAGCACATCAAGGTAAAGACAGCAGTTGTGGATGGTTTTGCAAAGCTAGTGATGAAGCTGATGGCGCGTGAGTTTTGGGAAACTGCACCGACTAGCATGAGTGTTGTTAACTGGTCAACACGCTTGTTAAACCTCGTTATATGGACTGTACTGAACTTGGCCAAATAATCTCCAAATAAATCATTTGACAGGTGCATTTTTTGCTTCCTTTCTCCCTATCCCAGCAGAGATGCTCTTTGTTATGGTAGGGGTTAACTAGTAAAAAAAAAGCATCTCTCAGACGCGTCTGTGCTGTCCCACGACACTAATCAAGCGCATCCATGGCTGGAGGAGCCATGGATCCCAGCAGAAGTGTTGTTTTTGAAGACTGAGCTCTTTCTAACCTACTCTGGACACGCCTGTTCTTTTCTTACCGAACAATAATGCCAGGGATGCGCGTTTGGCTACGAGAGGAACAGGACTATTCAACCTTCCTAAAGAAGAGTGCACTCGCCAGAAGTTGGAATTTCTTTCCGGGATTAAGCTAGCTACTATATCAACCAACCTGATGGATGCTTGGTGAACCTTGGCCAGAATCAAAGTGGATTAACTTTTATAACTTTTATAACCAACACGATCTCATGGGGAGGCCAGACTGAGCGGTGAGTCAATCAAAACGCGTGTTAGCGTGTGTGTTAGCCATTTATGAAACTGCTTTGCACATGTCAACTCCTTATTATGTGAAGTAACTTCACTTTTTGCAGCAATATTTATATTTATAATACTGCAAATGTGGAATGAGTGGAGAGAGGGGCGGAGTTAACTGAATCGAAGCGTTTTGTCTTCCGGGTAGGGAAAATACCCCCCAAAAATACTTATATTTCTATCAAAAATGAGTACTCCATAGTGATAGAGGTACAATATATCATATATATGCCTATACTTTACTTTGGAATGGCTAAAATAGCATGATACAGATCCTTTAAGAAGCTGGAATATAATTAAAACCTTTATGTTTAGACCTAATTCTATTTGAGCAATGATGAGTATGCCATTCTCACGTATTTATCTAACAAATATGCCAAATGACCGCACCAGTGGCCAATGACCTCCAAAAATATGTGCAGCCCCGGGACCCATCTTACTTAAATCCGGCCCTGGAGATGGCAAAAAGAGAATTTGAAGCTGTTAGCGTGGCGAGACCCCTCTGTATTTTCTTATATAGAGGGATATCAGTCTGGGACCCATGCCATCATTGGTGGCAGTAGAAAACTCAAACAATCAGATTAGTTTATTTTGCAGTCATGTGTTGTTTGCGAGCTGTGTCCCTCAATAACAATTGCATGGGAGAGAGAGTGCTTTTTTCCAATCGGTGATAAATGACCCAAAACACATTGAGAGTAGGTGAGTTTCGTGATTCATAATCCTGTGTGAATATTAGCGCAGAACTGCTAACAACGCCGCATCAACGGCAGACGCTCGCCCTTCGCTGATTGGTTTACTCCAATGTAGTTGATGCCACGGTCACCACTCAATTACTGGTCCAGCGATGAGTCTGATTTTGAATGTGTGGGCCAGTTTAAATAACAAAACTCCTGGGCCAAAATGATGTCCCAGCACGCCCCTGGAGAGGTCTTGAGGCGCTGTGGGGCTCCGTTCGAGCTACAGCGAGGCTTCTTGTTTCTAGGCAGTGCCCCACAGCAACATTTTAACAACTCATCATGCTGTAAAGGATTTAACTAGAGTTAGATGATTTCTAAATATTTCCAAACAAGAAATGTGTTTGTATTCTCAATGCCAGGGCCCGATTGGAAACAGCGGCTGCTAAAAAGCTAACTTTGCTATGCTAAACATTTTAGCTCTACTTTAACTTGCCATGCTCATGGAACGATCGCCAAAACATGTCAGAGCTTTGTTAAATAGGTTTTACAGGTTCAACAAGCGAACCAACCTATGGAAAGACACTTTATATTGAAGCAGTCATCCATATTGGAAAAAGGCTGAAGAAGGAGTTAAATATAGCTACCATCTTCTGAATCTCAGTCATAAGGGCCTAACCCCTGCTTTTAGACGCTAGTACATCTCCTCCTCTTCTCCCCACTGGCTCTCTGCACACTATACAACTGATATGAATATTTTACTGATCACTGTCAAAGCTCGGTAAGGCCTTGTACCCTGCTTTGCTGCCTGGAGTCCCTCATAGCTTAAATCAAGACTTTAGAGGCCAGTTCAGTCGCATACTCTGGGACATGTGTATGCATTCATGAAGCAGTTTTCACGATTTGTTGATCACTAAGCCTGATCAGTAAAGCGGTTTAGATTTTAGTGGTGAATTTTACAATGATAATCCCACAACAGATCGCACAAACAAAGAGGTCTTCCATCTGACACATTTTTCATTTTTTTGCTAACAAAGCCTAAAAGAAGAAAGTGTGGGGACTTTAAAAAGTGCAAAAGCTCCATTTTAGTCGTGACTTTCCACATTTAGTTCTAACATTTTCACATGACTTTATACTTTTTGTCTGTTTCGACCACTTAATAAAATGAATCTAAAAATCCGAGTGCTGTCCCATAGAGTAATAGGGCCAGGTGCCATTAAACAATACTAGTATAATACAGAAAAAAGGTTTAGGTACTACTTGGTAGCAGAAAAAATGAAAGTATCAAAAGCCGAGAATGAAAAAATGATTATCTTTATTATTAATAAATATTACATCTTTATTGATCAGGTTTTAAAACAAGTGACTTGGTTAATGATACAAATTTAGAATAAATTGTCTTTTATGGAATAAAATAGCATTATTGTTCTGTTTCTGGTTCTAGACAAATATTTTGGTATAGGTATTTAAAATAAACTATGGTTCAGGTATCAGTATCAAATAACCAAGTGTTGTTAAAGTACCAGTATCGGAAAAAATGTAACGGTAGCCAGCCCTAAGTGTAAAGGTTGTGTGTTTGTGTGTAGTGTGACAGACTCACCCCCTGAGCAGGGTGGATGGTCCAGCCCAGCTCTGCGGTCGCTGTGGTAGAGTCCATCAGAACTTCTGCAGAAGACAACATGTCAAGAGTTTACAAGCACCACGGATGAAGCTGCTGTCATCTTTTTGGGATTTGTATTGCACTTGAAAACCCTTTAAATCTTAACCAAGAGCTGCAGTAGGCCACTATGACTCTTCAAATTCAGTGGCGGTAAGCTGCTTATATTGACCTTTTTTTAGGGTTTTTGGTAGGTTGGAGACAGTTCCATCAGCAGTGAAAACCTACCAGAAACCCTAAAACAATTGATCCTGGAGCGTCCTAGATGGAAAGTAAAGGCGCCACGTTAACCACCCATACATCCGCTGGGTCGTTGACAGGTCAAATAAATACTTATATAATAATATATATTTTTTGCTTAACCCTTATCTTCCTTTAAGAAACACTAATCTTATGTTAGTGGCTTTTCATGCCACTTTTTCACTTTTTTCATCTAATGTTAATCCACTTCTGTTCTGCACAAAAAAATATCAAAATATTTAACTATTTTATCGCCAATTTAAAAAAAAAATACAAAAAATTAAAACACACAATTGTTAATTTTTCATTAAAGAAAGTGATTTGGGGCAGAATTTGAATTTACTTTTTAAAACACCCATAGGTATGTCAAAGATCAGTAACAACTTTGATTTTTTAGTTTTTATGTAAAGTTGAGTTTTCACATTTTCTCCCTAATGTTACGTTAGTGGCATTTTCTGCCCCATTGACTTGCATTATAAACTCACTTTTTCATCGCTCTGCCGTCACCCTTTAAAATCACATTTTTTGGATTATTTGTGGTTTCTTCTGATCAGAGGAGGAAACATTTGTGATATTTACAGTTCAAACTGAATTTCAAGTATTTACCCTGAAAATGCATGTTCAATGCATTTCTATGGGAAAAACCTAATATCACAATGAGGCTGTTTCTGTGGAGTTATGAGGCTCATGGGGGATATGCTTATACGGGGCGTTGGGGGAGGTCTGTGAGGAGGTTCTGGGGGCTGTTGGGGGGTGTGCAGTATTTACTGGCCCAGGTGGGGTATAGGTGTGTAGGGATATACCGGCCTGGGGTGGGTATAGGTATGCTGGGGGTCTAGGGAGTGTAGGGATATTCTGGCCTGGGTTTGGATGGAGTGTGTTGAGAGTGTGTGGGGAACATACTGGCTCAGGGGTGTTGGGGGCGTGTGGGGATATTCTGGCCTGGGTGGTACAGGTGTGTTGGAGGTGTGTGGGGGTATACTGGCCAGGGATGGGGTGCAGGGGTGACGGGAGGGTCTGGGGAGGTCTGGGGGGTGTTGAGCGGGTGTTGGGGATATACTGGCCTGTGATGCGGTGTAGGTGTGATGGGGGATGTTGAGTGTGTGGGGGATATACCGGCCTGGAGCGGGCTGTAGGTGTGATGGCTTGGGGCGGGGTCTAGGTGTGTTGGTGGGGTGATGTTGAGGGTGTGTGGAGGATATTCTAGCCTGGGGAGGGGTGTAGGGGTGTTGTGGTGTGGGTGTGTGGGGGATGTACTAGCCCGGGGCGGGGTGTATGTGTGGGGGGTATATACTTGTCCGGGGTGGGGTGTAGGTGTGTTTGGGGGGTCTGGGTGGTGTTTGGGGCATGTGTGTGTGTATTTTTTAGCATCTGTGTTTAGGTGTGTTTTATAAAGAGCTGATTGATTACAGCCATATTTGTAAACATGTTTGTAAACAAAAAACACCTGACAACTACCCCCACCATGGACAACCACCCCCAACTCACAAACACTCCAACAGCCCCCAGCACCTCCCCATAGACCTCCCCCAACGCCCCGTATAAGCATATCCCCCATGAGCCTCATAACTCCACAGAAACAGCCTCATTGTGATATTAGTTTTTCCCATAGAAATGCATTGAACATTTTCAGGGTAAATACTTGAAATTCACTTTTGAACTGTACAAATCACAAATGTTTCCTCCTCTGATCACAAATAATCTACAAAATATGTTTTTAAACTGTGATGGCAGAGCGATGAAAATCGCTCTAATCCCAGCTCACGTTCACCAATAGGGAACGTGAGCTGGGATTAGACCGTCGTGAGACAGGTTAGTTTTACCATACTGATGATGTGTTGTGTTGTTGCAATAATGAAAAAGTGAGTTTATAATGGGAGTCAATGGGACAGAAAATACTAACACTAACGTAACATTAGGGAGAAAATGTGAAAACTCAACTTTACATAAAAACTAAAAAAACTATCAGAATCAAAGTTACTGATCTTTGACATACCCAAGGGTGTTTTAAAATGTAAATCCAAATTCAAAAACTCACTTTTTTATATGGAAAATTAAACATTTTGTGAGATTTTTGTTGTTGTTATTTTTTTAATTGGCCAAAATATAGTACAATATTTTGATATTTTTTTAAACTTTGGTCATTTTGTGCAGAACTGAAGTGGATTTATTTATTTATTTATGTTTATTTTATTTTTTATTTGACCTAAATGACCCAAGCTTACAGACTAAGACTTTAAAAGAAACGAGCAAAGTTTTGTTTTACATGTATTTTAAGCCATTTCATTTGTTGCTGAAATTCACCTTACCAAGTGCTTAATAACTATATGAGTGTTTGGACACGCAGTTTCAGCGGATAAGAATCTAAACATTAAAAGAGCTTCTTCAGCCCATTTCTTACCAAACAACTAAGCATACATCATAATATTTACAGAATGATGATAAAAATACAGAAATAATTTCATATACTGTATTGATTGTATCAGAAGGAAAATATAGGACGATCTTGAGGCTAATTCCCTGGAAAATGTAAACAAATCATTTGCCACTGCCTTAAGCCTGCCATAGTATTACTGTAGGCGCCAATGTGGACTAATACTAGGGCAGATTATCACTCACATAAATAGACTGCGGGTTTACTTTTTTTCCCATCAAATCTCACAAGCTATTTAGACTTTACCAAACCTTGATTTGGTATGAATGTGGCTTGTGGGAGAGGGATTGGTGGTGATCAGAGTTTGATGGCACGGGTTTGCAGCATAGCTTCCGTCAGTCTACCCCATGGTTATGGTGGTATGGTGCCATGTCAGTGCAGCAACCATGAAAAGTCACTTTTGATTTTTGAAATAAGCAGCATTTACAATCCACATTAGTCATCTTGGTAAAATGGGTATGGAAGAATCCATGTCTGCTTTGTTCAAGGGTCATTGAGTTCCTGTCACCTCACAGCTGCATAAAAGCTGACTGTTGTTTCATCTAAAATGTATGTGTCTGTCACTGACTGAGCCGCTGCAGGCTACACAGGGAACAAGGACACAGGCTAGGAGTGAGGAGTTAGGGCTGCGTGCCAAGCGTGTCAGTCTTCTTTAGCTGCGACTGCTTTTTGCTACTAAAGCTACCCCTGACATCGGTGACTCAAATCACTTGGCAGAGTAACGACAGCCTACAAGGAGCTGAATCAAAAGAACATTTCCAAACCGTAAATCCACCATGACGCGGATAGACCATTGTTTGTTTGAGCAAATTTATCAACAAGCTCACTACACTGATCTTGGTTTTGGTTTCATGCGAATAGCTCCAGAAATCGCTCAAATTCAGTCAAATCCATCACTATTGGGACATCGACTCATTTAATATGTTTTTGGCCCTATAAACCACCAAGATGGATGTGAAATAAAAAAATATGTAGTTAAACTGCAGACTTTCATCTTTAATTTGAGGCTATTTACATCCAAATCGGATGAACGGTGTAGGAATTACAAGCGTTTTGATAACTGTTGATTTGGCCACGCCTAATATGTTTGCTATCTCTCTAATGGGTTTGTTTGGATTTTTCAGCCTAATAATGGCTTGCTTCAATGATAGTGATAGCTCTTTGGATCTCATATTGAAAATAATAGCAACAGTTTGCAAAATGCAAATATCACACTTGTAATGAACTCTGGACGTCTCATCTGTTCCTTATAAATGGGATAATGAGGGAAGAGCAGGCAATGGGCCATGGAACAGCTGAGCAGCCCCTTGTCCCATTACTTATGGTCTCTTAAAAGGTGGGAGGCTCACATACAAACGCTTGTAATTCCTACACCGTTCATCTGATTTGGATGTAAATACTCTGAAAGTCTGCAGTTTAAGCACATCTGTTTCATTTGAAAACCGATTGTGGTGGTTTACAGAGCCTTATAAACATAAGAATTGAGTCGATGTCCCAATATTTATGGACGAAGAAGAAGAAGAAGAAGAAGAAGAAGAAGAAGAAGAAGAAGAAGAAGAAGAAGAAGAAGAAGAAGAAGAAGAAGAAGAAGAAGAATAATAATGTTAGGCAACTCTTTCAACCATAGAATATCAATCGTTGCAGAGATTTGTATACAGAAATGGAAGTCTAGTTAAAACAGGTCTATTTAAATGTATTAAATCAACACGTCAGTAAAATAGCATCAATGTAAATATGCCGGGATTAGCATAATAGCTACTTTTCATCCGTTGTCCTAAGGCAGGTAAAAGAACAATAAACATTCAGCAAGGCAACATACAATAAACAAAGAGGCCCAAAGAAAAGTCAAGAGGTTAATCTACAGATCTGGCCACTTTCATTTATTACTTTGAATAGTCTTGGTATTAACTTGAATAGTAAAAACTGTAAACAGGAAGTGCAGTCAGAAGGAAGGAATAGGCTATATTTGCTATATTAGTGCCTTTCACAGCCATGGCCACATAGATACTATACATTGCTACGTACGGCATGTAGCCATGAACGCTAACCGCTACGCCACCATGCTTCCCAAACGTACACAGTAAAGAGTGGCCAGAGTTGTATTAGGCCTAAGACTGTTTAACCAAACGTTATGTTGCAAACACTTAACCTGGCAAGTATTTATACTATACTGATTTATGAGTTTTTTTGTTTGAAGTGTCTCATACGAAATCTTTGTGTTATTTTAACTTTGCGTAAGCCGTTAGCTTCAAGATACAAACATCTACAGTGGTGAACAGTTTCCTCCAGAGAAGCCTTGGCTCCCGACGTGATGTTTTTAACATGATGCTCGTGACTGTCCATCACAAACTCACTGCCGGCCTTGTTATCTGAGATAGTTATTTATTTGGACAAGTCTCTGCTACCAAGAGACCGCTACTGATCAAATAGATAACAAGATGGATTCTCATCTCCAGGGTTGCCAGTAGGGATGGGTACCGAACCCCGGTATCATAACGGCCCCGGGGCCACGTGTGTCGGTCCACCCGGACCGATAAGCTCCAGCCTTAACGGTCTTCTTAACGGGGGCTGCTGCGCTCAAATAATCACTCCGCCCTCATGGATGCGTTCGATGCATCGGATCTGTTCATCCCCGCTAAACCCACACGAGAGTGCAGGGTGTCCCCCCTGCACTCTGCCACTGCCCTGTCTCCCCTCTGCAGCCGTGTGCAGCGAGACAGGTGCGCGCGGGAAAGACACGCGGTGTTACGAGCTGCTGCCGCTAACCCGCGGTAAAAAGCGAAACGTAACGACTTCGTATTGAACAGACAGACGAGCCACTCGCACTTTTCTTCTTTCACAAATACCCAAACTAAAGAGTTTCGGGTGGAGTCTATTTTTCCACAAACGGCGTACACAGTGGCATGTGCGCGCTCCCACGTGCACGTCAGCGCGAGCCGGTGTCGACCCCACTGGACACAAGCTGAGAGGCAGAAAACAGTTCATTATTTTACTGCACATTTGGACTCATTTGGAGCTACAGCCAAATCTAACCAACAGCCTTGATTTACTAGATAATAATAATGATTTTTTTTTTAAAGCGACGTAAGTGAAGTATTTTAACTCCCATATATTAAGTGTATGCGCAAAGTGGAAATGAAATGTAGAGTAATAAATAAATAATATAGACCAAGGATTAATGCCTACGTATACGGTAGTCTCAATCTACCTATATACAGTATATTTTTCTGTTAAAGTACCGATAAGAGTACCGTTAAAGTACCGGATCGATAAGGAGTATCGATAAGACTAGTAGTATCGATAAATCCTTAACGATACCCATCCCTAGTTGCCAGGTCATGTGCTCAGGCTGTGAGAATGAGGAACCGCCCCTTTCTCCCTTTCTAACTGAAAAAGCACCCCTCGGAGCCTTGGGTTTGAGATTTCACCATTTGAAATAATTATCTTTATCAATAAATAAGCTAAAAATAAATAGCCTTTTTTACATTGAAAACAGCATGGCAAATAAAAAAAATCTAGACAGTTTACCCGCTCCCGGCAAGGCTTAAAACATCTCCCAATTTCGAGGTTTAATCACAGGCCTGGCAACCATTCTCGTGTCATTGTGAAGAGAGAGTCCAGAGAGTTCAGCTTGCAGGAAAGGTTAGCAAACACTATCTACTGTACCTATATGTAGTCGCGTATATACCATGTACACAATACAACTGACTCAGACAGTACTTTGTCCCAGATTCAGTAACCGAAATGTAACCACTTTTATAAACTCTTATTATGGTACTTTTTTGCAGCTATGAATAAAATAAATAGCATGTTTTCTTCTTCTTCGCCAGTGCCACAAAAATACCTTTTATCACTTGAAGGCAGTATTTGGAGCAGGGACAAAAAACCTTGTTATCCCTAAATCAAGTCAATTAGCCTCTGTGAAGAACTATGTTACACTGTATGAACACAAGTCATTGTCTGCATAATATTCCGCTATATGCCGTACCCTTAGTGAAATCTGTTGCCATATCTGGATCATACATATGTCGGAGGCCTGTCCTGTCCATAATGCCATCTGCCCGTCACCACTCCTCCCTGGGCCTTCCTCTGTATGTTTGAGAGAAAGTAGGCCACAGAGGATGGCGGCCCTCCCCGCACGCATAATCTGTGCACGCTGGATTAAACCCACGGGGACACACCAGCCACTAGATCACAATCTGCGAGCTCTATATGAAGAAGTCTTACTAATATTTCATAAGAATGGGCCTTTATTTAGCCGGCTCTCACCGCAACATCGACAGAAACGCCCGCCGCAGTGTTCAAACGTTCTCTCAAGGCGACACGGCCCCGGCAAACTTCAACAAAGGAAAACGTCGCTAATATTATGGCTAACCTCCATTTTGCTAGCACCCATTTCATCAAACATTTCAAAAGAGCACAGGGCTGTTGTTATATATTCAAGGTTAATAGCTAAACATGCTAGCAAAATACCACTGAAATATACAAAGAAACAGTTTAATTGATCCTGGCTTGCTACTGGTAGCAAGGCAGCTACTCCAAGAAACCTTTCAGAAATCCATAGCATGTTTGATGTTAATTTTCATCCTTCAAAATCTTCTCACTAACCACATTTACCTGATGTCACAGTCTGGTTAGAAATCATTGAGGAGTGTATGGATATTTGACGGTTTTCTATTTTAGATACTGTGTGAAAGTGGCAGAAAACAACACTACGTAAATCAGGGGGTTTATCTTTTATCTTTTATCGATTTCTCCTGGTGTGTGGCGTTGACTGTGACGTGTAGCCAAACAGAAAGAGAGGTGACGAGGTGGCAGGAAGCATCAGAAAGCACGGAGGGGAATCCAAAATCAAAACAGCCGTCCTGGCACAGCAGAAAGTCCGGTGGACGTTGGAGACGACAAACTAAAAACTATCGCCACAGCCTCTTCTTCATCCACAATGTTTGTTTACTCTGAAGTCACGTGTTGTAGAGTTATATTTTTATGTGAAGTTATGCCTTTTTAGCTATTTAGAAATGTTAACCATAAGTTTGTCCGAGGTGTTCTCTTTACAGGACTCTTTTGTTACAGTGGAAAGTTACAGGCCCCGGGGGGTTGTGAGAGATAACAAAGAAATCCTCCCCCAGGAAAAGGAAAACGTGGGGAAGAGAATGAACTCACAAAATGGCCGCGAGGGGCGGAGCCAAACGTCACATGACGGATCGGAAGCCAATGGAACAACGACACGTAGCATAGGCTCAAATGATATGGTGTAAATGCTGTGAAAATGTGACGTAAGCTCTGACTCCTCCCAGAGAGAGAAAGTTTTTCCTTTGGGGACGGGAAAACTAGGCAGTGTGTATTAGGGACTCTTTGGGGGAGTGGAGCGCTCTGCTTAGGTGATTTGTATTAGGGAATAAAGTTGTCGTGACTTTAATCTTCCGAATCCTGGTCATCTATCCTGGTATGTCATTATTAGCGGTTAGGGTAGTGTTGACGGCAAAAGCTAACCTTCTTCGCCAGTTTTGAACACGTGGTTGTCCGGAGTCAGGTAATTAGCATCAGGACAAAGAGACGCATTGGAACTAATATTGATTTGCTCTGTAAAGGTAATCGAGGACAACTTAAGAGAAATAACGATTTCTATCAGTGGTGACCCTGATGTGATGAAGGAGGAGGTGGGTTTGGTTCGTCAACTAACGGACTGGCGAAGGTCTAGTCTGGTGAAATCTTCGCGGTAGGACATGCCAGGATCTCCCGTCCACGACCACGCAACAGGAGACTTCATGGACGTCCAAATAGATTAAGGTAAGACGACTTTTGATCACTACTATTGTGAGTCTCAAAGTGCGTCTATTGGCTTTTTTCCAAATTTTAGATTACTTTTTAACGAAGTTAACTGTTGAATGGTGAAATCTGTGAATTGATGGTGGACGGGTGAGAGGGAAAAACGTTATTATTAATATCTAAATTACCGAACTAAAATAAAGTTAAATAAAGTAAATTCTAAAAGTTAGATAAGTGTTCTAGGTTTGAGGCCTTAGGATTGGAAATCCTTAAATAGTAGTTGTAGGTTTGAGGCCTGGTAAAGGTTTGGTTTGTGTTGTAGGTTTGAGGCCTGGTATAGAGCTACGCGGTGTGTTTTCACTTTAAAAGCCGTAAAAGGTCCGTAGTAGTATCTCCCAGAGACGCGGACGCGCGTCTTAAAATCGAGCGGTCGAAAATAGGATCGTAAGCAGAGTTGGGGGCTGTTTGAAATACTTCGGTTGGAGGCCAAAGGATAAATAAGATCCTTAAATTCTATTAATTGGTGAAATATATAATTTGGTGAATTAATGTTCGGTTTTTTGTAACTATAAAAGTATACGAGGTAAGTTGTAGTCGCGGTAAGTATAATTTGTGTGCAGGGAACAGATAAAAGAAGGTAAGAAAATGTTGGAATTACTTGATTGCGAAGGATGGGTGAAAATGGTAAGTGAAGCGTCACCTCTTTTGAAAAAGATGGCGGGAAAAGCCCTGAACAAAGCAGTCGAGGCCTGTGCACAAGGATTCAGAGAACAAAAGAGAGACCCAAAGGCTCCACAAACACTGGAGTTCTTTTGCGGGGTGTTGACTGCAACTGTGGAGGCCTGCACGATGGAACTGCGGGAGGAGGAAAAGTTAAAGAAGAACAGCGGACTTTCGAAAAGTGAGAAGAAATTGCTGGAACTCACAATCAGTAAGTATTACAAGCTGGGAAAACGAATCGAACCTATCCTGGAGCTGGCAACAGCGCACTGGATGAAATACGAAAAGATTTTTTCCCCCACTTCGGGGGGCGGGACCCGAAAGCCCCTCCCAAGAGGAGGAGCTCCCGCCTTGGCCCCGACGGCCCCTCCTCCATACGAGAAGGGAAGAGAGTCAAGCTCCACCCTATACCCGCAGCTAACTGTCCATGGAGTGATGGATGTGGATGTGGCAGCCTCAAACTCGTTATCAGTGGAGGAGCATGATAAGGTAAGGACTTTAATAACCCGCTCTTACACTGATAACAAACCTGCACCAAGGGATGCAAGTGGACAATTGTGGGGGATTAAAGTGATCGAACAAACGGGAAAATACGCTCAAGACACAATGGAAGCCATTCATGCGCTGAGGAGAAACTCACAGGCGCAGACGCAGCAGGCAACAGAAGAATACCAAAAGGCCCAACAAGAACTACTGGATAAATTTGATGCAGAAAAAGAAGAAAGAAAGGCCGAGGTTCACGAACTAACCGAAAGAATACAGGAACTCGCGCTTAAGGCAACCGAGGCCTACCAGGCTCCGGTGGTGAAACAAAAGAAGAAGTCATCTGACAAGATTCCCTTTTTTCCTGTATCGGATGATAGCGAGGAAGAGGGCCGCTGTAAGGCCAAGGGGGAGTCATATCAAACATATGATGAATTAAGCGCGCTATACACTGAAAAAAGAGGCGCTTTGGATCGCCTAACTAAACTTAAGAAAAGAGACGATGAGAGAGAGGTGGACTGGAAGGAGAGGCTGCGACAGGCAAATAAGGACGTATTGGACCTACAGGTGGCAATCGAGAAAAAGACTAAGGAACTGGCTAACCTCTCCAAAGGAGCCACATATCTAGGTAATTATCCTCTTATTCCAACGGGACCCCCAGCAGTTCAAGGGGGCCCGGTCCCAGTGGCCTATAAGCCACTGAGTAGTATCGAATTACAACACCTTAGGGATACCTTACCCCCCCTACAAGAAGGGGGTAAAAAATGGTTCCACACAATACAGCTACAATGCGCTAACGCGCAGCTGGCGGTTGGAGATATTAAGGGCCTGGTGTCCGCATGTGCAGCCCCTCACGCTGTAAGCCACCTACTGAGAACCGCAAACCTGCACAACGTGCAGGTACATGAACCCTTTGATCCCCTGGCAGAGAATTTCTTGACAGTGTTGGATCTTATGTATCCACCACCATCCCCACAACCTCCCACATTTCCATCATTTGTACCGGGCACATGCCCTACTCAATTTCTGGATAAGTGTATCCAATTATACATTGCATCCATGCATGTACACCCGTACAGACACCCCCAGACATCCTGTCTGTTCCTCCAGAACGTGCTGGACGTTCTTCCAGAACCAATTAAGACCAGTCTGACCAATGTCCCAGGACTGACCTCAGACGCAAACACATTTCTGACTCATTTTAAACACCACGCAGAAATTTTTAATAAAAAACACCGTGATAGACAAAGTAACATTGAAATCATGCAGGAAGAGCTGCTAAAGAGCCAGCTTAATCAAACACGGCAGCAAATTACGGCTGCAAGAAAAGAAAATAACAATAAAAAGACACAAATGGTGGCAACAACACCCACACCCCTGACACCTGTCCCTACACAAGCAAGCGTCTTATACGCCTCCCAAGACCAGCCCTTAAGGCCACTATCTCAAATGCACACGCATGTACACGGCCAAGGTAGGGGTAAAGGTAACACTAGGGGATGGTCTAGGGGCAGGGGATTCGGAGGAACGGGCTATGGGCTACTGGAGCTGGAAGGGGCCAAGACCAGGGCTGCTTTCACTGTGGGGGGCTGGATCATTGGTCAAGAGACTGTACCCGAGGTGGCCAACAGGCGGCCTGCTTTAACTGTGGGGACCCCAGTCATTGGTCTAGGGATTGCCCCAACCCACCTGCTCGTGTGCCTATGGGGGGAGCACGCGGGGCACCGCGGCTCCGATATCCAACAGGGGGACCTAGCCGTTTTGGACCAGCCCCGTGGAATCGTGGAGGCGGAGGTGGCAACTATCCAGTATATGACACTCATGGTTGCCTCCCCTACGGCCAAGATGACTTCTGCTAGGGGTGCCCAGTGAGTCCTGGACCCACCCCAGAACCATTTGTCCCTGTAGAGGTGGGTGGGGAAACGTTGCTGATGCTCGTGGATACAGGAGCCACTCATTCCACGACTAGAAAAGCAACACCAAATATGCTAAGTGACAAAAGCATCAATCTTTCAGGACTCACGGGAAAGGCAACCCCTCTACGCATGACCAAAGAACTGACTCTTAAACTGGCTGGACAGACTTTCAAATCGTCATTGATCTATTCACCACAGACTCCGGTGAATCTGCTGGGTCGAGACATTTTACAAGCTACAGGTGCTGTTATCAACTGTTCCCCTGACGCCATGTATCTCACATGGCCAAACGGATATTCCATCGCCTGTACACCGGCACGATCACATGGACTTTATGTTTTTCGAGAAGAACACATGGACGAAGGAGTGTCCATTTATTGGCTACTCCTCGAGCCAGGGACTCCTGAAATGACTGGACTCTACGCAAAAATGCTCGAATGGAAACCCTGGTTCACTATGCTCCACCCATATGCCCCTGCAAAAGATCCACTGCACTGCACCCTCTTCTATGACAGAAATGCTGACGCCCAATATCAGTTGGCTTTTGATAGTGAGGTTAAAGGTAATACCTATAATATCACATCCACACATTTCTATGTACACAAATCAGGTGTTGTTGCCCCAGTTGTTCTACCAGACAATATCAAATGCTTCTACAAAAGAGACACTTTAACTGACCCACACGTGTCACTATTTTTGGGCCCTGGCCATGAGGCCAGGGAGTTGGGTCCCCTAACACATAAACTTAACAATGTTCTGGACTGGGAGCAGACTGGAATGGATGGGGTAATGTACAGTTCTAGTACACAGGCATACAAGGTTGACATAGGTATAGCAAAAGATGAAACAGTGGCCGAGGAAGAGATCCTTTCTCGGTCTCATGGCCGGGAGTTGACCGACCATGAAGGGGCGGCGGACATGTTACAGCGCTTCTCAGAGGACTTGTGGGCGAGGAGCCCATCGGACATCGGTCGATGCACAAAGATGGACCCGGTAATTCTGGAAGTTGTTCCGGGTTCCCGTGTCTATGTCCCACAAAGATCCTTTCGAACAGACAAACAACGGGAGGGCATTGAAACCGCCCTAACAGATTTATGGGAAGCTGGGGTATTAGAACTTTCTGATTCCCATTGGAATACTCCTTTGAACCCAGTCCCAAAACCTGATGGCACCTTTAGACCTGCACATGACCTCCGAAAGGTGAACGAGGTCACCACTACACCACTTTTGCCTGTCCCAGACCCTCACAAATGTCTCTCAGTATTGACACCTGAAATGAAGTACTTTACAGTCATTGACCTAAAACATGCATTCTTCACCATCCCTTTGGCTGAGGAATGTAGGTACCAATTTGCATTTACCTATGGGGGAGTAAAACTTCAGTACAAAGTCTTACCTCAAGGTCATAGGAACTCCCCTGGGATCTTCAATAAAGTTTTGAAGGACTGTTTGTCCCCGATCGAAGTCCTTTCTGGTGCAGTTATCGTCCAGTACATGGATGACGTTTTGATTGGAGCAAGAAGTGCTAAAGATTGTCTAGATGTGACGGCCGCAGTCCTGTCACGTCTCCTTGAATGTGGCTTTAAAGTCTCAAAGACGAAGCTACAATGTTGCCGATCACAAGTTGTCTTTCTGGGTAAAGTTATCTCGGCTGGTCATGTTACCCCAAGTGTCACTCAGAGGCAGTCCATTCTTGCGGCCGACCGTCCGGATACGGTACGGTCCCTTCTCTCCTTTTTGGGGTTGGCGAACTACTCCAGACACCATGTTATGGACTACACAGGTAAGACTGCCCCATTGCGGGATATTATCCGCGCAGCCGGGGTTCGGGATCTCCAAGCCTCTCTGTCTTGGACGGAGGAGGCTGATAAAGCCTTTACAGATCTGAAGGCAGCATTGGCTTCCTGTGCTGACCTAACTATCCCGGACTATAGTAAGTCTTTTTATCTTGACACCACCATTACTAACTGCTCTGGACATGCGGTCTTGTGGCAGAAAGGAGCAAGTGGTCAACGCAATATCATACTTTATGCATCCACCTTGTTGGATCCCATTGCTAAAAAGCCACTGACTGTGCGTTGTTTGCTGATACATTGGCTTCCTTATTGAAGAAAGTGGCCCATGTAGTAATGGGTCATTCATTGGTGGTGTATACCTCTCACTCGGTGGTAGCTTATGTTCAATCTAAAACTTTTGCCCTAACTCCTCAGCGACAACTGAAACTTGCTAAGGAGCTGACGGCCCCGAACTTGACTTTTGCAGCCGATGATGCTCCAAACGCTTCGGCAGGGCTGACCCTTACTGGCTCTCCACATTGTTGTGAGTCCTTCTCTCAATCTCAAACTCGGATTAGGCCTGACCTATCTGACCAACCTTTACCAGACTCTCGCTTACTTTTCACTGATGGCCATTGTCATAGGCTCCCAGACGGGTCCCTGTCAGCTGGGGCGGCAGTTGTTGAACTCTCGCCACCGGACCACACTCGCACTGTTACCAGCTGGGGCCCCTGTGGTGGCTCCTCCGCCCAGTTTGCGGAGTTGATGGCTTTGAAGTTGGCTTTGGAGGTTGCTTCGGGTCAGCGGGTCACGATCTACACCGATTCAGCTTATGTGTGTGGCCTAGTGTTGCGTGACTTGTCGTCCTGGAAAAGAAACGGCTTTTTGACCGCGAAGGGCACTCCTATAGCCCATAAAGAACTTTGCGAGGAAGTGGCTGACTGTCTGTTGCTCCCTGCTGCGGTGGCGGTGGTGAAGGTTTCGGGGCATTCAAAATCAGGGACTATGACTGCCATTGGCAACAGGGCGGCGGATGTGGCGGCCAAAGTGGCTGGTAGTTACCATTTTGATTCTCCCATTGATGGAGACTGTGAAGCCTTAATGTTAGTTGAAACCGTTCAATCTTCAATTTTGGAATCTTTACAGTTGGACTCTGATGGGTGGGTCAAACTTACTAATATTGAAGGTCATGAGGTTGCACTGACGGACTCAGGTCATCTCTGGATGCCCTGGGAAGTGTGGGATAGCTTGGGAACCTTAGCGGAGACCTTGCCGACCGGAAGGGCACACCATCTTAAGTTTCATTTAAACACCTTTTGGAAGCCCTTCTTGGCTGCTCCCGTCTTTCAGGGACTTTTGAGTACCACTGACTGTCGTTCTCATCATAAAAAATACGGCGAGGACTTTTGGTTACAACATCGCCTTGCTGACGCCTATGTTGATGGTGTGTATCGTGGGCCTAATGGCCTGCCTTTTTTGACCCCATCCATGGAACAAAGCGTTCTGGAAGAATTGCATGGCGTTAATCACCTTGGCCCGAAGGCTATGTCCCGGATTATGGAACAATACTATTTCTATAAGACACCCTTGCTACTTTGCAAAGACTTTGTTCGTGCGTGCCAGGTGTGTGGCAGGTTTAATCCACACCCCCATCATACACAAGGTGCGGGCGCCGTGAAAACGGGACGCTTCCCTGGTGATGTGATCCAGATTGACTTTACAGACATGCTCGTACCACACCAAGGTAAGCGTTTTCTTCTGGGTATTGTAGACACGTTTTCTGGATGGCCGGCGTTTTTCCCCTGTAAAAGGGAAAGCTCAGCTGAAGTGATGGCTGTATTGTTGAAAGAATGGATCCCTATTTTTGGGGTACCCTCGGAGTTACATAGTGATTCAGGTACTCACTTCACGGCACATGATGTTAAGACTCTTTGCTCACTCTTGGGAATTAACAAATCATTTTCCTGTGTCTACTATCCTAAAGGCAACGCTAAGGTAGAAAGAATGAACAGATCCCTAAAAGTGTTCTTGCTAAAATGTTGCGAGACAACCCCAAAGCTACTTGGTTGTCCTTACTTCCAGTTGCGTTGCTTCATCTTAGGTCTACTGTAAATAACACCACTAACTTCACTCCCTTTGAACTGATGTTTGGTAGGGCCATGCCCGGTTGCCTGCCTAAATCTAACTCAGCGCCCCTGCCTGAGGTCATTAATATTTTCCAGTTCAGACCGTATTTTGAGGCTCTCCAATCACTTTTGAAAGAACTAACACCTATTGTGACAACTGACACCAATGTTTCTGACTACACAGCTGGTTTACCATCGCAAGTCTACATTAAGAACCACAATAGGACCCGGTGGGACGCTCCAAGATACTTAGGACCTTTTGAAGTGACCCAAAGGACTGACACTGCCGTTAAGGTTGCGGGGCGTGATAACTGGTACCATTGGTCACACTTGAAGCCCTGTTCGGAGAAATCAGGCTTACACTGGACTGATACACATCCCAGACAGTTGACACAGCCTGACAGATATGGTAGTGGGTCTAAAGGCCCCACTGAAGGGGGAGGGGGACACCAACCCCAACCCAGAAGGTCACAAAGACATCAAAAAGACTAAAAAATATGAACTTAAGGCCTGGGTCTTGAAACCAGGACCTTTAAGGTGTCCATATGGGGTGTGGGGCCTGACATTTGCTCTTTGCTTGCTCATAATACCAACAGTCATGATAATAGATGACCTCTATAGTTGTGAGGGACGAGTCAGAGGACATCCAGTTAAAAGATTGAAATTGGCCCTTTATGAGGTATGCAAAAATGTAGGTAAAACACCTGGAGAAAATCTGGTTATCTACTGCAACGAGGCAGGTATAGTGTTGGTAAAAATGAGAGGTGCCGTGCCGGACCAACACACCCTAGACTGGATCACTCATTGTACAGAAAATGCGATAAAAACGTGGGAAAAAAGAGGACGAAAAAATGATGTTGTTTTGAAATTTGAAATTTATGATGTAACTAACATGTTTGTTCCCACAGAAGGAGATGGGTCTAGGAAGCGACGGTCTCGTATCACAGGGGGTCATGAACCAGGAGAAAATAAATGGGTAAAATTAGCCAGACACACAGCCAAGGTAACTAACTCAACCACGCCCTGTTGGGTGTGCTCCTTCAGGCCCCACCATGCTGCGGACGTGCCATCTACTGTCCCAGTCCCTATTTCGGCATCAGCTCATGTATGCCTGTTATGGCACTATCAGTGGGGACGAGGTAACCGTACCGTCCTCCCTGGGTGTGAATCTTATACAAAGTATGCCAATCTTTCGAATTGGATACAGCCCGTGAATTGGACAGTAAAGACCAATGAAACCCTGAAAAAGGGCCTGCAATTTGCAGGGTCAACACATTTTAGAGAAGAGCTGGTGGCGCCCTTCTGTTTTAAGCGAGAATGCAGGAAGGGTGACTGGCTTCTGGGTAAAACACCCTGTTTGGACTACCTGGGTGATGGGTTTACTAACAGGAAGGAAACATGGGCCACTAGAGTGGCTAAACTTCATAGTGAGTTAGTGAATACAACTGAACTAAAGTGTAGCGACTGTATGGTCATAGGGCAACGGTGGCCTCTGAATCATACCACATGGACCAAGTTAGTACAAAAGACCCTAACTTACTCTCCATGGATTCCCGTCCCACCGAGGTGGGGATTCCCCACCCCGGTTGGACAGGTTTGGTTGTGTGGAAGTAATAGTTATTTGACCCTTCCCGTTAATTGGTGCGGGACTTGTACCCTAGCTCGACTTAAGCCCTCATCTATAGTAGTTGCAGACACTTTAATGCAAAAAGCCGTACAAAAATATAGACATCATAACCTACATAAACATGGCATGGTAAGGAGAGCAATGCTGAAGGTGGGGGACCGCACCCTCGGTCAATCTTACGTCCCCTTTTCTGATAACGGTGGTCGTAAGCCCCTGTTCGGAGATGGGAGGGGATTGCTCGCCACTCTGGTCCCTATGATCGGTGTGGCGGCCTCCATGCAGCGTCTAAATGAGGTATGGTGGATCCTGGAGGACCTAACTGAGGTAATAGATGGTGTCTTGGACCAAATGGAACGGAGTCCAGAACTTAAGGCAGTGGCTGCTGTGGCTATGCAAAATAGAGTGGCGTTAGACGCCCTGTATGCTGAACAGGGTGGTATGTGCGCAGCAGTGGGCATTGACCACTGCTGTACATATATCCCTGATGACACTGGCAATTGGACAGCCATTAGGAATAGAGTAAAGGAACTCAAAGACTTTCTCGAGTCTCAAGAAGACCAGGGTCCGCAGTGGACCTGGCTAAATTGGTTAAATTCCGGTTCCTGGATCCATATCCTTCAAAAGGTGGGTATTTTTATAGGAATTGTATTTTTGTTTTGTTGTATTTTGTTTTGTTTTGTTGTGCCTCTCATTCGCAGCATGGTCTCCAGGGCTCTGGGTTCCACTGGGGGCATTTATGTGGTGAGTTGTGCGCCCCTGGGGGACACGGAGCTCGAGACAATGGAACCGTCAGAAGGGGGCGTTCCCAGCCTGTACTTGAAAAGGGTACAGAAGGCCTTGAAATATGAATGGAACAACATCGAATAAGGCTGGGATGGAAAACAGTGGTGGTGATTGTAACTAAACAACACTGTTTAGTGTTGCTGTGTTTGTTGTGCTTTGTGTTGCAGGAATGTTTATTTTTGTGTCAATCAGGGACAGTCCCAGAGGGAAAGAACAAATGAAATGTATTGTGGACATGGGATGCAAAACATCTAAGTTTCGAATGGAAAGATTTGTAAACGGATATTATACCTGGGAAGAGAGAGAAAATTTTGAAACTACTCAGCAGCTGGTTGAGTATGCGGAATATAAAAGTGAACATGTTATTTTGGTATTATACTGTTGGAAATTGTACTGTGATTTTTGATACAGGCTGTACTTTTGTGAACTAAAAATATAATGGGTTAATTGACCTCTTCTGAGGTCAGAAGGGGGCTGTAGAGTTATATTTTTATGTGAAGTTATGCCTTTTTAGCTATTTAGAAATGTTAACCATAAGTTTGTCCGAGGTGTTCTCTTTACAGGACTCTTTTGTTACAGTGGAAAGTTACAGGCCCCGGGGGGTTGTGAGAGATAACAAAGAAATCCTCCCCCCAGGAAAAGGAAAACGTGGGGAAGAGAATGAACTCACAAAATGGCCGCGAGGGGCGGAGCCAAACGTCACATGACGGATCGGAAGCCAATGGAACAACGACACGTAGCATAGGCTCAAATGATATGGTGTAAATGCTGTGAAAATGTGACGTAAGCTCTGACTCCTCCCAGAGAGAGAAAGTTTTTCCTTTGGGGACGGGAAAACTAGGCAGTGTGTATTAGGGACTCTTTGGGAAGGAGTGGAGCGCTCTGCTTAGGTGATTTGTATTAGGGAATAAAGTTGTCGTGACTTTAATCTTCCGAATCCTGGTCATCTATCCTGGTATGTCATTATTAGCGGTTAGGGTAGTGTTGACGGCAAAAGCTAACCTCCTTCGCCAGTTTTGAACACGTGGTTGTCCGGAGTCAGGTAATTAGCATCAGGACAAAGAGACGCATTGGAACTAATATTGATTTGCTCTGTAAAGGTAATCGAGGACAACTTAAGAGAAATAACGATTTCTATCAGTGTGATCTCGAGAGGTTTTGTGAGATTTCCCGTATGATCTGGGAATGTTTGTGAGTGAAATCGGTTCATGTGTGATGTGTTGATTTTGCAGTGTGGCTGCACACCACAGACTGTACAACCAAAACTGTTAGGCCCATGATTATTTATTTATCACCGTGTGTCTCTCAGGTTTGGACAATCTGCCAACAATTTTCAAATCTTCCCGTGTGAACCAGGCTTAAGTGTAGGGATGGGTACCGAACCCCGGTATCATAACGGCCCCGGGGCCACGTGTGTCGGTCCACCCGGACCGATAAGCTCCAGCCTTAACGGTCTTCTTAACGGGGGCTGCTGCGCTCAAATAATCACTCCGCCCTCATGGATGCGTTCGATGCATCGGATCTGTTCATCCCCGCTAAACCCACACGAGAGTGCAGGGTGTCCCCCCTGCGCTCTGCCACTGCCCTGTCTCCCCTCTGCAGCCGTGTGCAGCGAGACAGGTGCGCGCGGGAAAGACACGCGGTGTTACGAGCTGCTGCCGCTAACCCGCGGTAAAAAGCGAAACGTAACGACTTCATATTGAACAGACAGACGAGCCACTCGCACTTTTCTTCTTTCACAAATACCCAAACTAAAGAGTTTCGGGTGGAGTCTATTTTTCCACAAACGGCGTACACAGTGGCATGTGCGCGCTCCCACGTGCACGTCAGCGCGAGCCGGTGTCGACCCCACTGGACACAAGCTGAGAGGCAGAAAACAGTTCATTATTTTACTGCACATTTGGACTCATTTGGAGCTACAGCCAAATCTAACCAACAGCCTTGATTTACTAGATAATAATAATGATTTTTTTTTAAAGCGACGTAAGTGAAGTATTTTAACCAAGGCCGGATTTATGCAGGGGCTTACAGGGGCTAAGCCCAGGGGCCCAGCAGGTTAAAGGGCCCATGGGCATAAGGAGAAAAGGAGAGAGTTCCCTCTCTCTTTGCAGACTCCCTCACATGTAAGGCTTAATCAGATGACTTTGTACCGGAGACTAAACCAGGACTAAACCAGGTCTGAGCCATTTTCATTGAGTTGACAGAGGGAAAAAATATGTACCTATTGGTCTGTTAAAATGCACCAAATTGCACCATTAAAATAAAAAAATCTCTGTGGGAGGACCTCCAGACCCCCTTTTAAAAATGTCCCCCACCAGTCTGACAGTAACAGGTTCTTCCACGAGGGCCATAGAGCTCAAATTGGGGTCATTATGTTTTTTTCCCCCACAAATGTCATTTTTTAAACTAGTACTATGTTTAAGAAGTTACTTCTGCATGTTCAAATTTAAAAAAAAAACATTCATTTATCTTTTCATTGTAGAGAGAACAGACAGACATACAGTATATGGGGGGCCCTGAAAAAACGTTAGCCCCGGGGACCATTTTACTTAAATCCGGCCCTGATTTTAACTCCCATATATTAAGTGTATGCGCAAAGTGGAAATGAAATGTAGAGTAATAAATAAATAATATAGACCAAGGATTAATGCCTACGTATACGGTAGTCTCAATCTACCTATATACAGTATATTTTTCTGTTAAAGTACCGATAAGAGTACCGTTAAAGTACCGGATCGATAAGGAGTATCGATAAGACTAGTAGTATCGATAAATCCTTAACGATACCCATCCCTACTTAAGTGTCAACAAATATGATTTTGGCCCTCCCCTACTATACGTCCAGGCGCCCTCAAAGGTGTTTTGCTTTGTGTGGTTGGATATGCATCTAGTGACCACAAGCCTCCTCTCAATATGTGAATGGGTTTTCTGGTACCTACGTTTCCTCGTCCATATACATCAGAGAACATATGAATGATATACTTATATTTTCTATAGCAATGTTTTCCACCACAATCAATGGTTCTTGATGGTTCTGATACAAAGCAGCTCTTTAAAGCCTGTGGTGCAGCTCTTTTGAGCTTTGATGAAATAATCGATGAAGGTTCTTGAGTCATTGTCTCTACTCTGTAGTTGATGAAAAAGTAAATGTGCATTTGTCTGGGTGACCATCTACAATAGTATGAGGCAACATTTGTGCCAGAACAAAGGCTGTGACTAATTATTTGTTGAAATTTTGTAGCGAAGGACCATCCAGATCCACTTATATTTCATACAGTCTGTACAGTTTCATGGATTTTACATATTTTTTTCTTTTCATGATCATACTAGCAATAATTTGCGAATGAAAATATAATTTCGTCTCTCTTTCTTTTGGTTTAAAATTGACCAAAGTGGCTCTTTGGTGATGAAGGTTGCAGACCCCGGCCATAGGGTATTTACTTTTACATCAGGATTGACTTCACCATTCCTTTGCCTGTGGATAGAACATTTGAAATAACTGCTCAAAATGTAAAGAAAGGCAAAGCCCCTGTGTAACACTGTGTAACATTTTGGATTCTAGTGTTAACAAAATGAAACAAATTTAAACCTGGCTCAATCAATTATTCAGATTTTGTTGCCGAAAAATATGAGTATTTTGGGCATTTTTTAGCATAAAAGGATAATTACCAGCTCAACAATACAATTGTAAAGTTAATTTAGCTGATTGTATGTGGATATTTGTAACTACATTAGGATAAAAGTTAACTCATAAACATAGTTGTGTTTTGAAACTGATAAAGTAAGAATTGTTTATATGATGTAAATGTAAGATTATGAAATGCAAATGTAATTTACATGAACAAGAGGTACTGTAGGCACTTATAAGCTTCGTGCTTCGGTCTACTCCCGTTGAGCTTTCATAAACTGTATAATTGTGACATTTTGAGAAAGAAAAGAAATGTTAACTGCTCAAATAAACTACTTACTACTAAGATGGATAATGCTCTTTTTGTATTAGGCAATCAAAGAATGGATTTGGATGAGAACCTAAACTATTGAAATCTCACATTTGGCTGCCTTTAGTCGACATCTCCATGGAGACGAGCTGAGACGTCCTGCTCCCAGTAAAGTTTACGGTCAGGTCTGAGGAGAGGCGAGCCACACACATAAAATGAATGTATTCAATATTACACAGTGTGGCTTTGACTAAAGGTCCAAAGTTATGCTTTATATTGTCAAATGACTTAAGGACATCTTATCCTTGATATTTTGGTAGCATGACCTATAATAACATATAACGCCTGCTGCTTTCACGAAAAGGAAGTGATTGAAAGAATTGTCAACAATGTCAACCAGTAAACATGCTAACCTGTGACAGTGACAGTGACAAGATCAGAGGACGGTTGGTGAATGTGGCTGGACTTACAAGAACCTTCATGGGCAGAAAGGGACGATCTGCAGGATGGCCAAAACAAATGACTAAATGATAGGGCTGGTGCGAATGCTAATCGGAGCAACTGCTGCCTCTAGACACGAGTGTTGAGTCACATTTACTGTAGGTCAAAGCCGCGTTAGAAATCATTACTGAATGTACAGACCTTTGGAGATTCTACTTTGGATATGAATTAGCGTATTAAAGTGGCTTCTGAGCTAAATGCTAAATCATTTTCCATTGAATTTCTACTTTTGTGGCGAACAGAAACACAACCAATGGCCACTAAACATCATCTTTTAAAGTGTTAAGAAACCTGTTTGTTATATATACAGTGGTATGCAAAAGTTTGGGCACCACTGTAAATGTTCATGATTGGTTGTCTGGATAAGAAATTTCAGTTAAATATATCATATAGGAGACAAACACAGTGATATTTGAGAAGTGAAATAAAGTTTATATGATTTATGGAAAGTGTGCAAGAATTATTGAAACAAAATTAGGCATGTGCATACATTTAGGCACCCTTATCATTTTATTGATTTCAATACCTTTAGCACTAATTATTAGAACTCAAAATTGGTTTGGTAACCTCAGTGACCCTTGACCTCCATACACAGGTGAATCCAATCATGAGAAAGGGTATTTAAGGAGGCCAATTGTAAGTGTTTCTCCTCTTTGTATATTCTCTGAAGAGTGACAACATGGGGGCCTCAAAACAACTCTCAGATGAGCTGAGAACAATCATTGTTCGACATCATGGTTTAGGGGAAGGATACAGAAAGCTGCCTCAGAGATTTAAGCGCTCAGTTTCAACTGTGAGGAACATTGTGAGGAATTGGAAGACCAGAGGCACAGTTCTAGTTAAGGCCTGAAGTGGCAGACCAAGAAACATCTCAGATAAGCAGTGGAGCAGGATGGTGAGAACAGTCACAGTCAGCCCACAGACCAGCTCCAAAGACCTACAACATCAACCGGCTGCAGATGGTGTCACTGTGCATCGTTCAACTATTCAGCGCACTTTATACAAGGAGATGCTGTATGGACGAGTAATGCGGAAAAAGCCTTTTCTCTGCACACGCCACAAACTGTGTCGCTTGAGGTATGCTGAAGCACATTTGGACAAGCCAGTTTCATTTAGGAATAAGGTGCTGTGGACTGTTAACTAAAATAGAGTTATTTGGGCAGAACAAGGGCAGTTATGCATGGCGGAAAAAGAACACAGCATGTGTGAAGCGCTTTGGGTGTGACTTGTGTCATATAAAAAGCGCTATACAAATAAGATTCCCTTCCCGTTCCCCATTCCAAGAAAAACACTTGCTGCCTACAGTCAAATTGTGTGGCGGTTCCATCATGCTGTGTGGCCAGTGCAGGGACTGGGAATCTTGGTAAAGTTGAGGGTCGAGTGGAATCCTCTCAATATCAGCAGATTCTGGAGAACAATGTCCAGGAATCAGTGACAAAGTTGAAGTTGCACCGGGGCTGGATCTTTCAACAAGACAGTGACCCTAAACACTGCCTAAAATGTATGTATGCCTAATTTTGTTTAAATATTTCTTGCACACTTTCCATAAATCATATAAACTTTATTTCACTGCTCAAATATCACTGTGTTGGTCTCCTATATGATATATTTAACTGAAATTACTTATCCAGACAACCAATGATTTATAAAGGAAAATCATGAACATTTACAAGGGTGCCCAAACTTTTGCATACCACTGTAAATGTCATGATACGGACATGTACATACTTTAATGCAGGGACTGGCTTCTCCATTCATTTGTATGGGGATGTAACACTCAACTGAAACAGGTCTGATAAGGCTTTGGCAAACGCATGAGGTACACATTTGTAGGAACAGGCACAGTTAGGTAAAGGTGTTTCTATCATTTATAAGGGTCTAGCATAAAGCATAGACGCAGTGTTTCCCAACCTGGGGCAGGTACTTGGAATTTTTCAGGTTAATAAAGATAAATCTGAGCACTTTTTGAACATCGTCGTACATTAACAGGCCCTACATATATTATTTTACTGGAAAGATATCTAAAAGATAATATGTTGTAAAAGGTTATGAGTTTGAGTGTAGCCTATTAATCTTTTTGAGCTGACTGTTTTCCTGCGAGACATAAAAGGTTGGGAATGACTGTTTTAGCAACTGATAAATTGTGTGACAGTGAAACCATCCGTGCGTACTAATTAGGTTTTTAGGTTATGGATTTAACACACTCTACACATTAACAAGATTAACAAGACCGTCAGTCCGCTGATACATATGGCACTAACTCTCTGTGTGGCTCTCAGTCGTCCAGTAATTATCCATAGTAGTAGAGATGTTCAAATATGGTCAAGCGAACTAGGGTGAGTTAATCATCAGAATTCATCTCCCCCGGTGTCTCTGGCCTGAAAACCACAATTGCAACTGGCCTGCTTCCGGGTCGGAGTCACCAATACACACTAATGGAATCATGAAGAAGAAGCTAACAGGCTAACGGGCAAAGCTAACTGCGGGCTAGCGCCACTTAAACAGTATTTACAGCCAAGTTTAAGTGAAAAAAAATGATCTCCATTGTGTAACTGGATGAACAATATCCCTCTGTCCCTTTGTCTTTTCTGTCAGCGTAGTATTTACTCTCACGGACAATTGATGAGTAAAAAAAAAACCGCAACATGCTACGACACCTGCAGTGGCGCTTATGGCCTCTAGGGGCAAGAGTTACTTAGTACTGCTTTAAACTCTAGGACTGCCATAGTACTTCACCAGCCCAGAACAAGCACTAGTATAATCAAATCAAGTTTTTGTCGTAAAACCCAAGAATGCACCAAACACTGAACAAACAGTGAAACAAATAACCAATGTAATGTCCAGGCAAATGCAATGTCCAAATGAGCAGTCAGCAGCAGAAGTCAGCGTGCAGAGACCAAGGGCTGATGGGAAACCGTAAACTACAAATGAAAAGTAGTTGTGACAATCCAAACCTCTTCGCTCAGGAGTGGGCAGAGTTTATGCGGAGATACTATACTAGGTAAAACTTTTTTTAGGTCTTGGGCCAGATTGGTCTCTTAACATATAGACGACGCATAGACACAAACTTTCACCTGGAGCCAAAACAAAAAACTAATCATCACAATAACATGTATAGAAAAAGCTAAGGCACTCTGAATTTGCGTAAATTTTATTGACGCGTTTCAACTCACCGTGGCTGTTTCCCAAAGCCTAGGTACCTGCCCTTGCCTCGGTCTGAAGTGGCCGTGGTCAGGCAGCCACATCATCACTCGCCGCCAAAGTGATGTTCCATCTGGAGGCCTGTGTCCTCCCTTTGGTTAGCATGTGGCTAATATACCAAGGATACATCAGTGTAGCCTTCACCGTTTTTTTCAGATTTCTTCATCTCTGACTGCTTTTAATTCATTTATTTGTAGTTGGTAAAATATAATTACTTCCACTCCACCAGCCTTCACAATCAGCAGACCCTCCCCTCGATGAAACACAACTTCCTTTTTAGGCCCGAGCGCCATCAGGGCTGGCGAAGGGGCTCTTGTAATCGTATAGAGTGCGCGGAGCGAAGCGGAGCGCACTCCCCCAAAGTGCGCAGAGCGCACAAAACGAGCGCGAAGCGCTCGCCTCCTCTCAAACATGCACTAACGCACTCCTCTCTTCGTGCACGTTCCGTGCACGTGCACATGTATCAGAAAACGAACATTGTAATTGGACGGTGCGCGGAGCGAAGCGGAGCGCACTCCCCCAAAGTGCGAAACAAAACGCACAAAACAAGCGCGAAGCGCTCCCCTCCTCTCAAAAACTCACTAACACACTCCTCTTGTCGTGCACGTCCCGTGCACATACATATATAATGCAAAAATCAACATTGTAATTGTACAGAGCCCATAAAAGTCAATGGGCGACTGAGAGCCCTGGGTCACTGAGTGACCCAGGACCTCTACCATGAGGTAGGAATGCGCGAGCGCTTTCCGAAAATATATAGTTTATGGTACCCGAGTAAGCGGGAACATTGTTTTCGTATGGGAATATTATTCTTTCTTTCTTTCTTTCGCACCGTCACAATTTTCACCCAGTGAACATCGACGAAAAGTCACAGATTTTGGCCCAAAATTCAAGTTTGTCGTAGAATCATAAAAATCGGTACAGACGTGCATCATGACAAGTTGAGCAAAAAATATTATTACGGCAACGCCGTCCGCCATATTGGGTGTCGGCCATTTTGGATGAAAGCCCGCGAAGCGGGAATCCGCCTTTATTTTTCACTTTGTACAAAATCTATCTCCTCCTAGAGCGTTTATCGGAACGACCTAATTTTGGGTGGAAAATAATCTTGAGAAGTAGAACTTTAAAAGTTATGCAAATTACTTTTCTAAGTTTTACGGTTTTTATGCGGCGAAGCCGCAAACTGTACGAAGTATTTTGAGATTTTTCGCAAACAAAAAATGGCTCCCATTCGCACATATGAAGCCCGATTTCGCTCATTTTGTTATCAGTTGGTAAAGTCACAGTCCTAAACACTTTCATTTGGCAAAATTCAAATTGGGTGCGATAGCGCCCCCTATAGGAATTATATGGAGAGTACAAATTTTTGTTTTACGAAAATTAAAATAATTTGGCACAAAATTCTATTTGGTCGTTCCGATCAGAAAAGTCAATTACACCCATCCCATATTTTTCACGGTGTTGCCGTAGCGATGACCAGAACGTCCCATTTTATTCTGATGGAAAAATGTTAAACTCCATAATTCAGTGAGAAGTGAGGAACCAAAGGTTATCCAAAGTACTTGGATAACCTTTGTGGATGTTCTGCGGCGCAGCCGCAGCCCTAAGTAAAATGTAAAAATATGCTTCAGTTTGCAGATATAGTGTGATACAAATTCATACTAATTTTTCTCTGTATAATGTCAAAATTGAGCGCGGAGTGCGCGTTAGCGCATTCCAAAAATCCTAAAACTAAGACCCTTGGGAAAAAAGTTAAAAACAAACATAAAGGCAGTAGCAATACCATAATTTTAGATTGAGGGAGACAAAAGGGCGCGAAGCGCCCCCTTGCTTTAGGCAGGGCGGTCGGCGAGGGCCGATAATCGCCGCTTGCGGCTATATTTTATTTTGTGATGTCACTTCCTTTAGCTCTGAAGTGTGTTCCATTAGGCTCGTAGGAGATGAGCCAGACGGACGCAGTTTTGACAGCCGACTGCAGACACACGGTTAGATTTCTGTCCGACTTGCTCCAGAGGCTCTGATGTCACGGGCACATGGGGCACGGAAAGATCGTGAGACCCCAACGAGACAAACTGACTTTATCAGCCGCTGCAGCCGGCTCAGGCTCAGGTGATTGGATACGAGTCTGCTGTGATCACAAACATGTGACCTCCTCGTCTCTGCTCAGGGCAACACTTTAAATCTGAACAAATAAACTATGACTGAAACTATGAATGTTATGTATCACCCCTAAAATACAGCTCATGTTTGATGCTTTTCAGAACAAACTCATGATTTAAAAGGAAATATTTTATCTCACAAACTTGAACAAACAAACAAATGGGGAAAGTTTTCTCTGATAAAGAATGATGTCACTGGAGTAAAGGAAACAGTGCAGGAGGTAAATTACTTTTATTTAGGATAAACTTGAAATGAATTAATATCTCTCGCTGTTCTCTGCATGTGGAGCGGTCAGATGGACTTCAGACTTTTTTTCTCCGCCCCCGTTGCGTCGGCTACTCTTGCCAATAATCCAGGTGAGCCGCAACCGCATCTCCAACGAGCCTAATAGCAGCTCTTTTTGGACCAAGGCAGGACCAAAGCCTTGGCCTGGAAGGAAGTGAGTTTGGAGGCACCGCCTTCAACACCAAGGTAAGGCAAGGTACCTAGGCTTTGGGAAACAGGAAACATATGCTCATGTGACTGGAATAAAGACTGGACATAAAACTGTCTGTCCAGTCAGTCTGGTCCGTTTTCTTTTGTACTAACCAAGTCTTAAGAGCACCTGTTTTTTGTGTGTTTTTTTCACAAGAAGATTTCTACTTTAGCCTACACCGCCTTGACTTTTTTGATCCAATGCAGCACTCTCTACCTCTCTTCTACATCACAATAACATTATTGCACTGATTCAATGTTTTTCCATAGATTTATTTGGGGAATTGTCATTTCGAAGGCTATTTTCTCAAAGTGCTTTTTTCTCCCATTGGTGAAACGATATCTCCATGTGAGTAGCTCCTACAGACGTCACACTTTCCAACTGAACAATATTTTAGATCGTTTTCATCCATTTTCTTCCACTTGTCCGTCTCCGGGTCGTGGGGGCAGCTGTTGGAGCTGCACCAGCCCCTATAGCGCCCCCTGCAGGTGGTGGGTCCACAGAAGGACGGCCTCATGGTTCTAACCGGGCCTGTTGGTCTCTCATAAGGGGCTTCTGAACCGCTCTTTGTCTGACCCGTCACCTAGGACCTGTTTGCCCTGGGAGACCCTACCAGGGGCACCAAGCCCCCGACAACAGAGCTCCCGGATCATTCAGGTCAAACCCTCCACCACGTTAAGGTGGAAGGGAGGAAGGTGGAGGAAGGTGTTTTCAGGTGTTTTTCTAATTCCTATCCTTTTTTACAGATTATTCCACTAAAACCAGCTTATTTTAAATTCCAAATCCCCTCTGACAAAGTCTGTAGCAAATGTCAACTAAATAAAACAATACATTTAAATGTGGCTCAGTCATTTATGTCAATCATCAGCAAAAGTTTCAAATTGATATCCCTAAATTAAAAATGTTTCCCTATTTACCTGCAGCGTCTCGCCTTAAGTAGACCTCTCGGTTCAATCTGACATTTTGACTATAAGAAAAAGAAGAACCCAAAATCTATACTACCACTGAACATCAGCGTTTTCTTGTTGTGTATTATATTCCGGTATAGAATTGTATTTGTTGTGCTAGTTCCACAACAGAAAGGTAGAACCACCTCAAAGAGAAGAGAGTCTGTTGCAGATGCCAGCTCCTGCCCCTATCTGACAGAAGTGGGTCATGGACGTCCCTCAAAAACCTCCTGCCTCACTCCCAGCCAGGCGGGCGACCAAGTGGGTCAGACACAGCCGTTTCATTTCACGCATATGCAAATGGAGACTCTAAGGATGTCGAAATTAAAGATGGAGGACGGGGACGAGATGATATACTGTATCAATGTTTAAGAAATTTGCAAAAAGGAAATTCCGGTGCCTCATTTTTATTTAAGTCTTACAGAAGTCCAGTGTAAAAATGAGTGTTTTCTAAGATGTGATTAGGCACATTTAGAACCAATGTTTATTGTCATTTTTCAAGCCCTAGTTACGTTTATAATAATAATAATAATAATAATAATAATAATAATGTTGTTTATAGAGATTTTTTCAACCTTTCCCAGACACCAGCTTCTCCTCCCCCGCACAATCACACTGTGGCCACAACTGCCCTGAGGCAAAAGTGTGGCTGTCAATACAGTGTTCTGCGTGGTTACTAAAAATAGATCTGTGACATCACGCCGGCGCCGCAGTGTAGTCTGGGAACAGGGTAGGGAAAAATGTTCTCCCTTTGTTCATTTGCCCTGATAGAGAAGACAGAACTTCTTTTTGAATAGGCTCAGAAATTAAGGCCAATAAATGAATAAAAAATGAAAAACTAGAATTTGGATATTTTTTCCTTTTATATTGATACATTTTCAGTTCGATGGCTTTGGAATCGAACCCAGGACCAACTTCTTACCATTTACAGATTCTAGGCAGTAAAGAGAGGGAATAAATATTATTGTTGCGCTTATAACCACGTTTAATGTCATCCCCTTATCAACAACAGACCCGGAGCTGTTTTTCTTCATTCATGCATGTTTGATGACGTCAACTCAATGATCCATGTGAAAAAGCACAACATACGCCACTGAAACCAGGAAGTGCCTCAGTAAAGCTTCTTGATTTTGGAAAGAACATTTTATTTTAATGCTGCGTTACAGGCAACTGGTACATTTGATGACGATGCCTTATACGTGTTAATGCGCTTTACAAGCCTGTATCACCAAGTTTATCAAAGCGCTACACTGTCGTCATTATTCATTCACTCCATACTCGGTGGTGGTAAACTACTGTTGTAGCCACAGCTGCCCTGGGGTAGACTGACGAACGAGGCAACCAATCTGTGCCATCTACCCCTCCGACCACCACCAACCACTCACTCACACACTACATTCACCCGGGCTTCCTACTGTTCCCAAACGGTCTCCCATCCAAGTACTGACCATCAGCATGGAGTGAATGAACCCCCCTCCCTTTCATGTGTGAAGCGCTTTGGGTGTGACTAGTGTCATATATATAAAGCGCTATACAAATAGGATCCCCTTCCCCCCCTGACCAGGCCCTTCCTGCTTAGCTTCAGAGGTCTGATGGGATCAGGCAGAGCGAAGGTGGTATGGCCATTTTCGATATGCCACTGGGAAAATGCCTTGGAACGCTGTTTGAACTCGTAGTTAAAACTCTGAAATGTCCAGACTGCTCCAAGTTCAAGTACGAGATGAAGACAGCAATGGGGCGCCCCCCAGTGGAAAAGTGCACCACTGCACCAGTGACTTGAACATTACTTTTGGTCATAGCCTTCAATATAATGTTACGTAGCATGTTTTAAATTATGTTTGTGGAAAAACATTCATGTAACGTTAGCATCTCATGAGCTAACTGTTGTAGCATAAGCCGTACGAGTTTATTCAGCTGGAAAAATCCCAGTTCCCTTGAACGCACCCGTTTGACCTCTGAGCGTTTCAGCTGAATAAACGCAAACGTGAACACAACGGCTGCAACCATGGATATGAAAGGAGAGTTAGCAAGTCAGCTAGTCCGGGAGACTTTTCAGAGTCCGTTAGCCTGATCATGTTTTCCTATAGAGCTTATGCGTATGATGTTATAAGAACATTGAGTGACTATCTCTAGTTCTATTTAGATTTAAATAGCAAAATAATCTGCATAACCTCTATAGCCGTTAGCATTAGCCACCAAACATTGCAAATTATGAACGATCCAGATGTTTTCAGCTGTTGTCAACCACATTTAGGTCAGAGCCTTGTTAGAAATCATTAATGAATCTGAGATTTACTTTAGACTCAAATTAACTCAAATGCTAACTCAAATCTGAATTTGAGTTAGCATTTAGGTTAAGTTAGTTTCTGCTTTTTGTGATGCCAGATACACACTCAATGGTCACTCAACATCATGTTATAGCCCTGTACTTGATTTTTTTGTGGAATGAAATTTGTTTTGTCCTCCTTTAGCATATTGTAAACTTAGACATTTGCGGAAATAATACTGTCTAATTGAAAGCATTAGGATCAATTTCTTGAAAGGTTAGTTATTGCATTTCTATGACAGTGATCCTGAGAAGGGACACTGGCTGAATAAGGAATGTGTTTTTCTACTGAGTAAAGACACAGACATGGAGAGGAAGGTGGTTCAACAGCCCATAAATACTTAAAAAACGGATAACGCTAACCAGGTATCTAATGTTAGCTTCATGCCACATATACTAACGTTAGCAACAAGTGCCATTTCACTTCTACTGAACAATTTGCAGTGAAAAAATTGTGAATAAATCAACAGCAATTGTTATCAGGAGAAACAATATTCCATTCAAACAAGTTTACCTCCAGTACCAGTATCACACACAGGTCATGATTATGAAGTATTTACCAAAAAAACGAGTGAGGCTATGTCCACAAACGTGTGTCCAGGTTAAGGTGACTGGTACCATTGTGATGGCAGCACCTTTTCTAAACCGATTAGAGCACACACACATACTGCCTTTGAGCGAGTATGTACTCACACACGACATGAGACAAGACCGCCATCATACTGTCAGCGTAGCCACCAACCAGCGGCCACTCGTAACCTTTACACAGGCAAGGTCGGGGACTCACATCACATCTCTGCGTTCAGACCCTTCTCACCTGTTTAGACAACAAACACCTGAGATGGGTTTGCTGTAAAAAATAAGGCAACCATTTGGAAAAGTTCTTCAAAATCAAGATTCTGACCCCTGCCCTCATCGCTGGTGACCTGAGTCCTTACGGAAACATGACCAAACCGTTTCAACACAGTGGAGGCAGAAGGAAGAATCTAGAGCACTTCAAGGCCACTTTGGAAACTGGTGGTTTCCCCCTTATTAGGCACTGTAAATCTGAATTGGTCATGTTTAGAGGGCCGGCCTGAAAGGGCTAGACGGGCCGAATCTGGCCCCAGGGCCTTAGTTTGTCCATGCCTGATCTAGAGCCGTGATGTTAACTGATACTTTCACCTTGGTGCCAAAATTGATTTCAAACAAACAAACAAAAAAACATATGTACTTGGACAGTGACCCAGTCTTTTTCACTTAAAAAGATTCATTGACTATTGCAAGTATTGTAAGACAAAGGTTCTCCAGCTGTCGTCTGTACCGGGTTGCGTTCGCAGCTAATGATCATTTAGCATCAGACTGACATATGGAGAGGCATGTTGTTTACCTTGTTATGGAACCGGAGATGTTGTTACCGGAACCGGAGATTTCCAGGAAGTAATATTGACATATTTTGAATCCAAATATGGTCATTTCCTTTGTGGGAGACAGCAGCGGCTAAAGACGGGACTAATATACACAGGGTGCATGTGCAGATAAAGGAACTAAACTTTTTAGTTTTCATTCCACTCTGTAACAACATCTGCACTTTAGTCGCTCCATAAGACTCCACTTTACAGGCTCAGTTTGAAGCTTTTTCTCACAGATTTTTACAAATCTATTTCCTGACAGATTTATTGAGCTTTGAAGCCATAAGACAAGCCACTAAACTCATTCCTAACTTTTCTAACACATTTGTAATATACTGATTCTTCACAGGGAGGAGTTTATAGGAACATTTCACAACTTGCAGGGTCAATTTCACAGAAAGTTCATGAAATTGATACAAATGCTTTGTATTTAGATGGACAGTGTTTTTACAGGTGTCTGAGGTTTCCCCTTCTTCACCTGCAGCGTCTCACCTTAATCCAAATGGTTACTTTCAGCTTGTTCATTTGCCTTAGATCATTAGTTGCTGACGAAGCCACTTGAGGCAGGAGGTGAAATGTCCTCAACACTAAAACAACCCGGTACAGACGACTTTGGGATTCTCTCCGTTGTTCCAGAGTCTCAAAAACCAACCCTGACCAATGTTACTTAAACAGAGCTACACCTGTGGAAACTTTCCCCCACATCATTTGGGAATCAGTGAGTGAACGGTGCAGTTTTATTATTATGTTTTTATATAAGTGAGAGCGGAGTGGAGCCATTATATTTTGAAAATAAAACATCTTTCATGTAAGATGACTTTACATGATTTGATGTCACTGTTCAAAGTGAATTTTTGTCCTGATGCAAAAACAATCGTCACAAAAATACATGTAGGTTTTTTCCCCCTGATGTTTGGCACAAAAGCAGATTAATAGTTTAGGCAGATTTCTTCCCAAATAAACACAACTTCTTGGTGTTTTCAAAGAAGAAACATTTGGTAACCCGGGTCAGGGTAACCAAATCTGATCCATAAGAAGCAATGAATAACAAACTACAGAACATTCAAATGAACAATTCTATAGCTTTTACATTGTTTATTGGTGTTTTTTTAGAGACAAAATTGCATAGTCCACAGATGGGGCATATGAAGAGAAAAGTATATATTATGATCTGGGAAACACTAAAATGTAAAAAAAAAAAAAAAAGTGTGATGTTTAGTGTCAATTTCACCTTTGAATCTGGCGGTCCAGCTGACCCGCTCTTGGGGTAAAATGAGCCACAAAGACACTTTCCTTTTTTAAACCAGCCATATTTTCCAGACGATTTTCGAAGATGCAAACAAATAAGAAACATCCCAAAATGTGTGTGAACAGTAAAATGGTGTCTGTATATGATACTGTTTTTACACAATAACCACCAAAGTAAAAAGTGTCTCGCTTCACCCCGCTCTCCCCTATACATGTGTGGGATTCGATAATCTTATGCCTTTTGTTAATCTGCCCATGGATGTTTTGAGAAGTAATTGGTCGCCTCTCCTCCCTCCATCTCCAGACAAAAAAGTGGACTGCTGTGACACGCTCTCGGTTCTCCCTCATACTACGTTCCCCTTTGGCCAAACCCCGGCGCACAGACAGCAAAACAAAACAAAAAACCCCAGGGCGGCGCACACGCATCCTCCCGGGCACTTCTGAGCCTACACCCCCCTCACCCCCACAACTGTCAATCCACCCGCATATCAGGCGACCCAAAAGTGAAAGCAGCTCCTAAAACGGAGCTGCACTCGCGCACGACGCTCCCCGTGCGTAAAAGCGACGCCCGTCTCCCCAACTCCCGAGAAAAGCGGACAAAAGCGACCGTGCGGGCTTTGCACTCCACGGTAAAGTGTCCCCGCCACTTGCTTCAGTGATGGAGCGGTACTGTCTCCTCTCCAGTCCAGACCCCCACCCCCCCTCTCCCTCTCCACCGCGGATTCACTCGTTTTGTTTCGTCCAAAAGCGTTACCTTCCAGCGCGTAAACGGTCGGTACCATCCACAGCAGAAGCAGCGCGTCCATCACGAAGAGAAGGATAATCCCGGGCAGGAGGGGAGTCTTCATGGTGCCGCGGCCATGGACAGCTCTCTCCGTCACAGGCTCACAGCGCGCATCACAGCGCGCATCACAGCGCGCATCAGCCGCGGGACCAACGCGCGGCCAGTGCGGAGTAAGGGCGACAGGGGGCGCCAAACGGAGCACATTCCGTTTACTCGAGTCACTTTTAGCCTATCTATTCGAGTAATGAGCAGAGGTGGAGTAGCCAAAATATGTACTCAAGTAAGAGTAACGAAAAAGTTTGATTCATGTAAAAAAATTAAAACAATCATTATGAAGAATTAAGCAACAAAACATAAAATTACATCTATTTTACGCGTCAACATTTTTCACTGAAAGATTTACTCACAGAGGCACGAGTTACTTTTTTTTTTTGACTCAAGTAAGAAACAGATACTTCGTTCTAATATTAAGTATAAGTGAAAAGTACTGTGTGAAAGTACAATTATTTCAAATAGTTGCTCAAGTACATGTACATGAGTACCGCCTCTAATTAGGGTGAATTCACTTTTGGGTTTAAGCTCCAGGAAACATCCCACATTTTAGCCTGCATTTTGTAAGTTTATTTTTACAAACTTTTAGGTCTCATGTTTCATTTAAAAAAATGATGTGAGCAGAAAACCTTTTTATTTTATTTAAGCTGTTTGTACCAAAAGTCCCCTCCCTCGGGCGGACGTCTGTTCAGGTAAAGTGGGACAATGGGATTTCACTGAGTCACATGTGAAAGACTGCATTTAGACTTTAGGACATTTTTTAAAACATTTCTTCTGGGCCCGAAAGAGCTGGACACGTCCAAACTGTTTTGGATCAGAGACAGGTCTACTAAAGAAATGTATACAGCACAGAGTAAATTTTAATTTCACATGGACGACCCAGAGCCTTCATCCACAGTGAGAGCATAAAGGTATGTTCACACTAAATTCAGGGACACTATTCTCTCTCTGGACACAGCAGCTCATACAGAGCTGGCACATGTATTTTGGGCTAAATTTGTGGTGTTTCTTTCTCCTCATTGTCCCTGATCTGCACCGTCTTTGTTTTATTTGTCACATTACTCCATTCAGGACCTCCCTAAGACATTACATTATTGTTTATTTAGCAACGTACTGTACACACAGGCCAGAGTGTCCCACTTTACCTGAACATGTTCTGACCAGAACAAACCTTTTCTTTCATTTTTTAATGTATTTATTGGTTTATTTGGTCGGGACAGTGCATGTTAATGAACATACATGGTCTCATGCATGTAAACACGCCACACCGGATTGTAGCCTTGGGCTAATTTCCATCCGTCATCCCCCATGCCCACTCTCAAACACACTCTCATTCATCCTGGCCTATTGTACATGTTTTTAGTGGTAGGGGAAACCGGAGTACCCGGAGGAAACCTACGCAGACACGAGGAGAACATGCAAACTCCACACAGAAAGGCCCCGTCCAGGTGGGAATCGAACCCGGACCTTCTGTGAAGCACGAGCGCTAACCGCTGTGCTACAGTGCCGCCCTTTTTAATCACTGCTATCATCATATTTTGTTATCATCTTTTTTGTGCACGTCTGTATGTGTGAGTTTCAGAGGCGGGTAGTATGCAGTTACAGTATGCAGTCAGAGTAATTTTACCACATGATACCTTGTACTTCTACTTGAGTAATATTGTAATGAAGTATCTGACCTCGTTCCTCTGTGAGTAACTCTTTCAGCAGCAAAAGCTTCATGTGACGCATAAAACAGATGTAGTTTGTGTTTCATGGAGCTACTACAAATAAAAACACCCTCCGCGAGCGGTCTCTTTTTCCTCCAAGCTCGGGTCCTCTACCGTCGGCCTGGGAGCTTGAGGGTTCTGCGCAGTATCTTTGCAGTTCCTAGAACTGCGTTTTTCTGGACCGAGATGTCTGATGTATTTCCTGGGATCTGCTGGAGCCACTCCTCCAGTTTGGGGTCACTGCCCCGAGTGCCCCAACGACCACGGGCACCACTGATGCCTTCACTCTCCAGGCCTTCTCTAGCTCTTCTCTGAGCCCCTGGTATTTCTCTAGTTTCTCGTGTTCCTTTTTCCTGATGTTGAAGTCGCTTGGTATTGCTATGTAAACCACCACGGCTTTCCTCTGCTCTTTGTCCACCACCACAATGTCCGGTTGGTTCATTACCATTCTGTCCGTCTGTATCTGGAAGTCCCACAGGATCTTGGCTCGGTCATTCTCTACCACCTTTGGAGGTGTTTCCCACTTTGACCTTGGGGTTTCCAGCCCATACTCTGCACAGATGTTCCTGTACACTATGCCAGCCACTTGGTTATGGCGCTCCATGTAAGCTTTCCCTGCCATCATCTTACACCCTGCAGTTATGTGCTGGATTGTCTCATTGGCCTCTTTGCACCACAGTATATACAGTGCCTTGCCAAAGTACTAATACACCTTGAACTTTTGCACATTTTGTCATGTTTACAACCCTAAACATAAAGATTTTATTTTTGAATTTTTTACTGAAAGTTCACACACAAGTAACAGACAACTGTGAAGTGAAAGTAAAATGATACATGATTCTGTTATTTTTCAAAAAATAGAAAAGTGAAAAGTGGGGCGTACATAAGTATTCATACAGCATGGCTTAATACTTTGTGGAACCCCCTTTTGCTGCAATAACAGCAGCAAGTCTTCTGAGGTATGACCAGGGGCGTGCTGGGACCTCATTTCAGCCCGGGAATTTGGAGAAGACCGGCCCGGAATTATGGCTCCGTAATAGTGCGCTGGTCTCAAGTACAAGAGGTCGCTGGATCAAATACCACATATTGACAATTTTCTAACAATTTCTCTTTTCACATGGGCCGCTGCACACACAGTCTGAGCCTGATACAAACCCACAATCAGCACAAGTTATGTAGATAAAAACATTTATTTGACCACTTTTCTACCTTTCACTGCCTTTTAGTCTCTTAACTCGCGCAGACACTTGTCTCTCCGCTGGATTGGACTGCACCAACTTGAACTAAAGCGGAGGGGTGTTCCACTTATACACCCCTCTGAGTTAGTTCAATATGAAATAGTATCTCCCCGCCGCAAGAATGAAAAGTTCGATGCGAATATTTTTCAGATTTTCATTCATCAGTCGTTATTTTGATAGATTTCCATGACAATTACGCTTGTGTTACTTCATTTATATCTGGAACAGCAGCTCATGCTCCAGCTGCAGCCCAGTTAAAGCCTTTAGGCCTGGAATAGTGAGTTATTATTTCATTATTTTATTCTGATGGCCCGGCCCAGAAGCACCGGAACCGAGCGGCCCACCGGGAAACGTCCCGGCTCTCCCTATGGCCAGCACGCCTCTGGGTATGACTCTACAAGGTTTGCACATCTAGAGACTGACATTTTAGCCCATTCCTCTTTACAAAACAACTCAAGCTCTGTCAAATTAGAAGGAGAGCGTTTGTGAACAGCAGTTTTCAGATCTTTCCACAGATTTTCAATAGGATTTAGGTCAGGACTTTGACTGGGCCATTCTAACACATTAATATGTTTGTTTTTAAACCATTCCATTGTAGATTTAGCTTTGTGTTTAGGGTCATTGTCCTGCTGGAAGGTGAATCTCCGCCCCAGCCTCAATTCTCTTGCTGACTCCAGCAGGTTTTCCTCCAAAATGTCTCTGTATTTGGCTCCATCCATCTTCCCAACTATTCTTACAATCTTCCCAGTCCCCGCTGAGGAAAAGCAGCCCCATAGCATGATGCTCCCCCACCATATTTGACACTGGGGATGGTGCACTCAGGACGATGAGCAGTGTTAGGTTTGCTCCATACATAACGTTTTGCATTTGGGCCAAAAAGTTCAATTTTTGTCTCATCTGACCAAAGCACCTTCTTCCACATGGTAGCTGTGTCCTCCATATGACTTCTAGCAAACTTCAAACAGGATTTCTTATGGCCTCCTTTCAATAATGGCTTTCTTCTTGCCACTCGTCCATGAAGGCCAGATTTGTGTAGAGTACGACTTATAGTTGTCCCATGTACAGATTCCCCCAGCTCAGCGGCAGTACGTCGCAGCTCCTCCAGAGTTATCTTGGGGCACTTGGTTGCATTTCTTACCAGTGCTCTCCTTGTTCGGTCTGTTAGTTTAGGTGGACGGCAGTGTCTTGGTAAGTTCACAGTGGTGCTATACTCTTTCCATTTCTGAATGATGGATTGAACAGTGCTCCGTGAGATGTTCAAATCTTGGGAAATCTTTGTATAACTTAACGCTGCTTTAAACTTCTCCACAGCTTTATCCCTGACCTCTCTGGTGTGCTCCTTGGCCTTCATGATGTTGTTTAGTGACCAATACACTCTGACCATAGCTCTGAGGCCCTCACAGAACAGCTGGATCTTATACTGAGAGTAGATTACACACAGGTGGCCTCTATTTAATGGTTAGGGCAAGGTGTGAACATTCTGCAGTCATTAGGAATGTTATAAAGGCAATTTAATGCACTCAGAAAATGCTGTATGAATACTTATGCACGCCCCACTTTTCACTTTTCTATTTTTTGTAAAATAACAGAATCATGTATCATTTTGCTTTCACTTCACAGTTGTATGTTACTTGTGTGTGAACTTTCAGTAAAAAATTCAAAAATATATACAGCGGGAACCATATTTATAAAAAGACACATTTGCATTTTTTCTCACTGTCTGACATGAAATGTACATTAGTTTATAAAGACCAAGCTAAATAAGTAAACAAATCAATAAAATAGAATGCTGTGTATTAAAGCTGGAGTACCTGACTTGTTGTAAACACAGCAAAAAAAAAAAAAAAGGTGCATTGTCTTCACCTAAATGTTTATTGAGCGATAGAAGATACAGTATGAGTAGAATGTAAATAGCACTCTAACGGGTTCTGGCCAAAACTAAAAATGTCCCAGTGTGAAGAGGAGACATCAGGTGCCCCTGCTTTAAGGACACTTGACCCTCTTAGACGCCTGACCGGCCAAAGCCATATGGTTTAAGTAACGGGACCCTGTGGCCTCTCACTCCTCGGACGAAGGGTTAATCGTTAATGTCAAAATGTCCCTCACACCCTCCCATCCCCATCCCGGGCCGAGTGTCTGCCCAGAGCGTGAGGAGGAGAACGAGGAGGGAGCGCGCCGCAGCTGGGAAATAGAGCAGAAGAATGCGCGTGTGGCCCACATGAACAACAGATTAGCGCCGCCCCGGGGCCCGTTGCCATGGAGACGCCGGCCCGGGAGACGGACGGACGGCGGCAGATTGTAGGTCAGACGCCATCGTGCCGTCCAATCAGAGCCGAGGGGTCAGCGAGGGGAGCCCGGGCCCGGGATGGTGGCTCTCTGTCTCCGTGTGCGGCTTTTTCACGCTCCCTCACCCCGCCTCACCCCGCCATCCCCCGCCTCACCCCTCCATCCCCCGCCTCACCCCTCCATCCCCCACATCACACCCACACGCACGCGCACGCCACGCAGGGATCAGCATCGCTCGGTGATAGCGTGCCAGTGCAGGATGCAGCGCTCTAACGTGACTTGGTGGAGCACAGCGGGGCGTCGGGGGAGGGCACTAGGGCAGGACTCCTCACAGCTGCAGCGACGGCGTGGACACTTCCACCACATGCCCCGAACCTCCGTGAGCCCCTGTGGGCCCCGCGTGGACCTCAAAGGGAAAGCCAAATGATTGGAGAAGTAACAGGCCAACTGTCACTTGCACTTTTGTCCTGCTGTGGTTGACTTAGAGTTGTATGAGGCAAGGAGCACAATGTGAACACAACAAGGCCTTTCAAAGTGTTTTAGATCAAGTCTGTCAGTTTGAGACTAAAAGATCAACGAAAATCGACCAAGATCGACGGCAACAATGCGTGGAAAAAGATCAGTTTAGATGAGGTTTGTAGGTCTTAGCTTTCAAATGAGGTGTTACTCTGGCCTATAGGCTGTAAGGCGGGGGTTAAGAGGTGAAAAGCAAAGAGTGCAGTTAAATTACGTTCAGTTGTCATATGCACGGGTAACAAGACTGTTCCAGATTTGAGCTGCTTTCAAACTGAAACGCAGCCTCACTGTGTTTGTCGACTGAAGCCAGTGACCTGAGACCTGAGCACTGGACTAATGTGGTCGTATTTCCTGGCTTTATAATCAGGACTGGAGCAGCAGTGTTCCTGATGAAAAGCAGAGGTGGGCAAACTGCGGCTCATGTGGTCCAGCATTTATACAGTTTCACACACCATGACCATGCTCTGCCAGAGGGGCTCAAATGGCTCTATATTATTCATTTTAATCTTTTCATTGATTGATTTATTCCATTCAAAGTGACATTAAAATTCATACAACAAAACTGCTAAGTCAATGAAGTTTGAATGAAAAGCAGCTGAGAGAAGAGCGTCTTATATCGGCCCCTTTGGTAACTTCACCATCACTTTATATCAATTCTTTGTCAAATATTTTGGCCTGATGTACCTGATTGTCGGCCTGGTCATTTTGGGAACCTCTGTTTTAGAATGGGGTGTGCAACAAGCTTTTGCAGATAAATCCATGAAAGATACTGACTGTTGTTGTATTAACTTATCTCCAATCAGAAGAGAGAGTCCAGGCCCCATGAGGACCCTATTGCTGGGTTGCAGGTTCTAGAATGTGATGATGAAACCAGGTCAGACACATAAATTAGATGAGATTAGATTGATAAAACCGAGGTTATTATATTAGGTCCTCAAAAACTGAGAGAGTCTTTATCTCAGCAGATCATCTCCCTGGATAATGTTAGCGTATCGACGAGCTCGACAGTAAAAAACCTTGGAGTTCTGTTTGACCAAGACCTCCCTTTTAAAACACATATAAACCAGGCTTGTAAAATTGCGTTCTTTCACCTGCGCAACATTGCTAAATACGAAATATCCTACCTAAAAGTGATGCAGAAAAACTTATCCATGCCTTTGTTTCATCAAGGCTGGACTACTGTAACTCCCTGCTAGCAGCGTGTCCTAAAAGTTCCCTAAAAGGTTTTCAATTAGTTCAAAATGCAGCTGCAAGATTGTTAACGCGTACAAAGAGAAGAGAACACATTACACCTGTGCTAAAGTCTCTCCATTGGCTTCCTGTTGAGTTTAGAATAAAATTTAAAATCCTGCTCCTCACATTTAAAGCCATAAAAGGTATGGCTCCACTCTATCTCTATCGTTTCATATCAGCCAACCAGAGCACTCCGCTCTCAAAACTCAGGGCTACTAGTGATTCCTCGAGTCTCCAAAATCACTGTAGGAGGAAGAGCCTTTAGCTCCAAGCTCCGGTTTTATGGAATAAACTCCCAACTCACATTAAAGAAGCAGACACAGTCTCTATATTTAAGACTAGGCTCAAAACGTACCTCTGAGAATGAGCTTATGATCAGGTCAGTTAAAGCTCTATAACCCACAGCCTGAAGTAAAGCTCTAACCCACAGCCTGATGTAAAGCTCTAACCCACAGCCTGAAGTAAAGCTCTAACCCACAGCCTGAAGTAAAGCTCTAACCCACAGCCTGAAGTAAAGCTCTAACCCACAGCCTGAAGTAAAGCTCTAACCCACAGCCTGAAGTAAAGCTCTAACCCACAGCCTGAAGTAAAGCTCTAACCCTCAGCCTGAAGTAAAGCTCTAACCCTCAGCCTGAAGTAAAGCTCTATAACCCACAGCCTGAAGTAAAGCTCTAACCCACAGCCTGAAGTAAAGCTCTATAACCCACAGCCTGAAGTAAAGCTCTAACCCACAGCCTGAAGTAAAGCTCTAACCCACAGCCTGAAGTAAAGCTCTATAACCCACAGCCTGAAGTAAAGCTCTAACCCACAGCCTGAAGTAAAGCTCTAACCCTCAGCCTGAAGTAAAGCTCTAACCCACAGCCTGAAGTAAAGCTCTAACCCTCAGCCTGAAGTAAAGCTCTATAACCCACAGCCTGAAGTAAAGCTCTAACCCTCAGCCTGAAGTAAAGCTCTAACCCACAGCCTGAAGTAAAGCTCTATAACCCACAGCCTGAAGTAAAGCTCTATAACCCTCAGCCTGAAGTAAAGCTCTAACCACAGCCTGAAGTAAAGCTCTAACCCACAGCCTGAAGTAAAGCTCTATAACCCACAGCCTGAAGTAAAGCTCTAACCCACAGCCTGAAGTAAAGCTCTAACCCACAGTAAAGCTCTAACCCACAGCCTGAAGTAAAGCTCTAACCCACAGCCTGAAGTAAAGCTCTAACCCACAGCCTGAAGTAAAGCTCTAACCCACAGCCTGAAGTAAAGCTCTAACCCACAGCCTGAAGTAAAGCTCTAACCCACAGCCTGAAGTAAAGCTCTAACCCACAGCCTGAAGTAAAGCTCTAACCCACAGCCTGAAGTAAAGCTCTAACCCACAGCCTGAAGTAAAGCTCTAACCCACAGCCTGAAGTAAAGCTCTAACCCACAGCCTGAAGTAAAGCTCTAACCCACAGCCTGAAGTAAAGCTCTATAACCCACAGCCTGAAGTAAAGCTCTAACCCACAGCCTGAAGTAAAGCTCTAACCCACAGCCTGAAGTAAAGCTCTATAACCACAGCCTGAAGTAAAGCTCTAACCCACAGCCTGAAGTAAAGCTCTATAACCCACAGCCTGAAGTAAGCTCTAACCCACAGCCTGAAGTAAAGCTCTAACCCACAGCCTGAAGTAAAGCTCTAACCCACAGCCTGAAGTAAAGCTCTATAACCCACAGCCTGAAGTAAAGCTCTAACCCACAGCCTGAAGTAAAGCTCTAACCCACAGCCTGAAGTAAAGCTCTAACCCTCAGCCTGAAGTAAGCTCTAACCCACAGCCTGAAGTAAAGCTCTAACCCACAGCCTGAAGTAAAGCTCTAACCACAGCCTGAAGTAAAGCTCTATAACCCACAGCCTGAAGTAAAGCTCTATAACCCACAGCCTGAAGTAAAGCTCTAACCCACAGCCTGAAGTAAAGCTCTAACCCACAGCCTGAAGTAAAGCTCTAACCCACAGCCTGAAGTAAAGCTCTAACCCACAGCCTGAAGTAAAGCTCTAACCCACAGCCTGAAGTAAAGCTCTAACCCACAGCCTGAAGTAAAGCTCTAACCACACCTGAAGTAAAGCTCTAAACCCACAGCCTGAAGTAAAGCTCATAACCCACAGCCGAATAAAGCTCTAAACAGCCTGAAGTAAAGCTCTAACCCACAGCCTGAAGTAAGCTCTAACCCTCAGCCTGAAGTAAAGCTCTATAACCCACAGCCTGAAGTAAGCTCTATAACCCACAGCCTGAAGTAAAGCTCTAACCCACAGCCTGAATAAAGCTCTAACCACAGCCTGAAGTAAAGCTCTAACCCACAGCCTGAAGTAAAGCTCTAACCCACAGCCTGAAGTAAAGCTCTAACCCACAGCCTGAAGTAAAGCTCTAACCCAAGCCTGAAGAAAAACACAGCTGAAGTAAAGCTCTAACCCACAGCCTGAAGTAAAGCTCTAACCCCAGCCTGAAGTAAAGCTCTATAACCCACAGCCTGAAGTAAAGCTCTAACCCACAGCCTGAAGTAAAGCTCTAACCCACAGCCTGAAGTAAAGCTCTAACCCACAGCCTGAAGTAAAGCTCTAAACCCCAGCCTGAAGTAAAGCTCTAACCCACAGCCTGAAGTAAAGCTCTAACCCTCAGCCTGAAGTAAAGCTCTAACCCACAGCCTGAAGTAAAGCTCTATAACCCACAGCCTGAAGTAAAGCTCTAACCCCAGCCTGAAGTAAAGCTCTATAACCCACAGCCTGAAGTAAAGCTCTATAACCCACAGCCTGAAGTAAAGCTCTAACCCACAGCCTGAAGTAAAGCTCTAACCCACAGCCTGAAGTAAAGCTCTATAACCCACAGCCTGAAGTAAAGCTCTAACCCACAGCCTGAAGTAAAGCTCTAACCCACAGCCTGAAGTAAAGCTCTAACCCACAGCCTGAAGTAAAGCTCTAACCCACAGCCTGAAAGTAAAGCTCTATTAACCCCACAGCCTGAAGTAAAGCTCTAACCCACAGCCTGAAGTAAAGCTCTAACCCTCAGCCTGAAGTAAAGCTCTATAACCCACAGCCTGAAGTTAAAGCTCTAAACCCACAGCCTGAAGTAAAGCTCTATAACCCACCAGCCTGAAGTAAAGCTCTATAACCCACAGCCTGAAGAGTAAAAGCTCTATAACCCTCAGCCTGAAGTAAAGCTCTAACCCACAGCCTGAAGTAAACTCTTAACCCCAGCCTGAAGTAAAGCTCTAACCCTCAGCCTGAAAAGTAAAGCTCTATAACCCACAGCCTGAAGTAAAGCTCTAACCCACAGCCTGAAGTAAAGCTCTATAACCCACAGCCTGAAGTAAAGCTCTATAACGCCTCCACAGCCTGAAGTAAAGCTCTATAACCCCAGCCTGAAGTAAAGCTCTATAACCCACAGCCTGAATAAAGCTCTAACCCACAGCCTGAAGTAAAGCTCTAACCCACCTGAAGTAACAGCCTGAGTAAAGCTCTAACCACAGCCTGAAGTAAAGCCTCTATAACCCACAGCCTGAAGTAAAGCTCTATACCCACAGCCTGAAGTAAAGCTCTATAACCCACAGCCTGAAGTAAAGCTCTTAACCCACAGCCTGAAGTAAAGCTTAACCAGCCTGAAGTAAAGCTCTAACCCACAGCCTGAAGTAAAGCTCTTACACCACAGCCTGAAGTAAAGCTCTAACCCACAGCCTGAAGTAAAGCTCTAACCCACAGCCTGAAGTAAAGCTCTAAACCCACAGCCTGAAGTAAAGCCTCTAACCCACAGCCTGAAGTAAGCCTAACCCAGCCTGAAGTAAAGCTCTAACCCACAGCCTGAGTAAAGCTCTAACCCACCAGACCTGAAGTAAAGCTCTATACCCACAGCCTGAAGTAAAGCTCTAACCCTCCAGCCTGAAGTAAAGCTCCTAAACCCACAGCCTGAAGTAAAGCTCTATAACCACAGTCTGAATTAATACTGCAACTCCTCAGCCTGAAGTAAGCTCTAACCACAGCCTGAAGCTAAAAAGCTCATAACCCACAAGCCTGAAGTAAAAGCTTCGAAATCCGCTTCAGCCTGACAGTAAGACCTCTATAACCCACACCTGAAGTAAAGCTCTTATAACCACAGTCCTCTGAAGTTAAAGCTGCTTAACCCACAGCCTGATAGTAAAGCTCGTACAACCCTCAGCCTGAAGTAATAAGCGTCTATACCCTCATCCTGAAGTAAAGCTCTATTAACCCACAGCCTGATAGTTAAAGCTCTAAACCCTCAGCTTGAAGTTAAAGCTCTAAACCCGACAGCCTGAAGTAAAGCTCTAACCTCTCAGCCTGAAGTAAAGCTCTAACCCACAGCCTAAGTAAGCTTCTATAACCCTCAGACCTTGAAGTAAAGCTCTAAACCCACAGCCTATAAAACTCTAACCCACACCTGAAGGTAAAGCCTAAACCCACAGCCTGAAGTAAAGCTCCTAACCCTCAAGCCTGAGTAACAGCTCTATACCCTCAAAGCTGAAGTAAAACATAACCCTTCAGCCTGAAGTAAAGCTCGTATAACCCACAGCCTGAAGTAAAGCTCGTAACCCAAGCCTGAAGTAAAAGCTCTATAACCACAGCCTGATAAACTCTAACCCACCAGCCTGAGTAAAGCTCTAACCACAGCCCGAAGTAAGCTCTATAACCACAGCCTGAAGTTAAACTCTAAGCCCACGCCTGAAGTAAAGCTCTTAACCCCTCAGCCTGAAGTAAAGCTCTATACCACAGCCGAAGTAAAAGCTCTAACCCCTCAGCCTGAATAAAGCTCTAACCACAGCTGATGTATAAGCTTATAACCCAACAGCCTGAAGTAAAGCGTCGTATTAACCCACAGCCTGAAGTTAAAGCTTCTACCCACAGCCGAAGTTTAAAGCTCTATAACCCACAGCCTGAAGTTAAAAGCTCGTATACCCACCAGGCCTGAAGTAAAGCTCTAAGCGCCAGCCTGAAGTTACAAGCTGATAATCCCACGCCTGAAGTAAAGCTCAACCCACACGCTGAAGTCAAAGCTCTATAACCCACCTAGCCTGAAGTAAAGCTGCTAACCCACAGCCTGAAGTAAAGCTCTAACCCCACAGCTGAAGTAAAGCTTCTTAACCCACAGCCTGAAGTAAAAGCTCTTAACCCACACCTGAAGTCAAGCTCTATAATAACCCAACAGGCCGACAGTAAACCTCAACCCACAGCCGGGTAGTATAAGGCTCTAACCCTCACCTGATAGTTAAATGCTCTATAACCCACGAGCAAGTATAAGCTCTAGTAACCCACCGAGCCGTAAGTAACAGCTCTAACCCTACAGCCTGAAGTAAAGCTCTTAACCCACCGAGCCTGAAGTAAAGCTCTATAACCACAGCCTGATAGTAAAGGGCTCGTATAACCCACAGCCTGAAGGTAAAGCTCTAACCCACACCTGAGTAAGCTCTAGAACCTCAGCTGACAGTAAAGCGTGCTAACCTCAGCCCCTGAATAAAGCTCCAACCCACAGGCCTGAAGTTACAAGCTCTATTAACCCACACCTGAAGTAAGCTCTACTAACCCAACACCTGAAGTAGAAGAGCTATAACCACACCTGAAGATAAAGCTCTAACCACACCGAAGTAAAGCTCTGAACCCACCAGCCTGAAGTAAAGCTTTCTAATCCCACAGCTCTGAAGTTAAAGCTCTTAACCCACAGCCTGAAGAAAGCTCTAACCCACAGCCTTGAAGTAAAGCTCTACCCACAGCCTGATAGTAAAGCCCTAACCCAACAGCCGTGAAGTAAAGCTCTAACCCACAGCCTGAAGGTAAAGCTCTAACCCACAGCGCTGAAGTTAAATGCCTAACCCACAAGCCTGATGTAAAGGTCTCAAACACCAGCCTTGAAGGTTTTAAAGCTCTTAACCACAGCCTGAAGTAAACTCTAACCTACTCAGCCTGAAAGTTAAAGCTCTACTAACCCACTAGCCTGAAGTAAACTCTAAACCCTCAGGCCGAAGTAAAGCTCATAACCACAGCCTGAAGTAAAAGCTTCTAACCCTCAGCCTGAAGTAAAAAGCTCTATAACCCACAGCCTGAAGTAAAGCTCTATAACCCACGAGCCTGAAGTAACAGCTAACCCTCAGCCTGACAGTAAGCTCTATAACCCACAGCCTAAAGTTAAAGCTCTATAACCCACACCTGAAGTAATAGCTCTAACCCACAACCTGAAAGTATAGCTCTAACCCACAGCCTGAAGTAAAGCGTATAAGCCCACAGCCTGAGTAAAAGCTCTACAACACACAGGCCTGAAGTAAAAGCTCTAACCCACAGCCTGAATAAAAGCTCTTATAAGCCCTCGAGGCCTAAGTTAAAGCTCTAATAACCCTCAGCCTGAAGTAAAGGCTCTAACCCTCTCAGCCCTGAAGCTAAAGCTCATTAACCCACATCCTGACAGTAAAGTGCTCTAACCTCAGCTGAAGTAAAGCTCTAACCCACAGCCTAAGTAAAGCTCTAAAACCCTCAGCCTGTGAAGTAAAGCTCTACACCCACAGCCTGAAGTTAAAGCTCGTATAACCTTCACGCCTGAAGTAAAGCTCTAAACCCACAGCCTGAAGTAAAGCTCTAACCCACAGCCTGAAGTAAACTCTAAACCCACAGCCTGAAGTTAAATCTCAATAACCCTCAGCCTGAAGATTAACACTCTATCTAACCTCAGCCTGAATGTAAAGCTCTAACCCTCAGCCTGAAGTTAGAAGCTCTAGTAACCCACAGCCTGAAGTAAAGCTCTGAACCCACAGCCTTCGAAGTAAAGCTCTATAACCCACAGCCTGAAGTTAAAGCTCTAACCCACTAGCTGAGTAAAGCTCTTAAACCACAGCCTGAAGTAGAAGCTCTATAACCACACAGCCTGAAGTAAAGCTCCATTTAACCCCACAGCCTGAATAAAGCTCTACCCTCAGGCCTGAAGTAAAGCTCTACTACCCACAGCCTGAAGATTAAAGCCTCTTAACCCTCCAGCCTGAAGTTAAAGCTCTAAACCACAGCCTGAAGTTAAAGCTCTATACACTCCACAGCCTGAAGTAAAGCTCTATTACCCACAGCCTGAAGTAAAGCTTCTATACCACAGCCTGAATTAAAGCTCGTATAACCCACGTAGCCTTCTGAAGTTAAGCTTCTATAACCACAGCCTGAAGTAAAGCTCTAAACCCACAGCCTGAAGTAAATGTCTCTAAAACCCGCACTAGACTGAAGTAAAGCTCTAACCACAGCCTGCAAGTAAAGCTCTTAAACCCACAGCCTGAATAAAGCTCTAACCCACAGCCTGAAGTAAAGCTCTATAACCCACAGCCTGAAGTAAGCTCTTTATACCCACAGCCTGATAGTACAAGCCTCAAACCACAGCCCTGAAGAATATGCCTAACCCTCAGCCTCTGAAGTTAAAAGCTCTATAACCCACAGCCTAAGTTCAATAGCTCTATAAACCCACAGCCTGAATGTAAATAGCTCTAAACCCACAGCCTGAAGTAAGAGCTCTAAACCCCACAGCCTGAAGTAAAGCTTTACCCACAGCCTGAAGTAAGCTCTAAACCCACAGCCTTGAAGTAAAGCTCTAACCCACAGCCCTGTAAGTACAAGCCTAACCCTCAGCCTGAAGTAGCAAGCTCTAACCGCTCAGCCTGAGCTAAAGCCTCTAACCCACAGCCTGAAGTAACAATACTCTCTACCCACAGCCTTATATAAAGCTCATATAACCCACAGCCTGAAGTAAAGCTTCTATAACCCAAGCTGAAGTAAAGCTCTATACCCAACAGCCTGAGTAAACTCTAAACCACAGCCGAAGTAAAAAAGGCTCTAAGCCACAGCCCGAATGTAAAGCTCTAACCACAGCCTGAAGTTAAGCTCTAAACCTTCAGCCTGAAGTAAAGCTCAACCCACAGCCTGAAGTAAAAAGCTGCTAATAACCCGACAGCCTGCAAGTTAAAGCTCTATAAGCCCACAGCCTGGAAGTAAAGCCTCTACCCACAGCCTGAAGTAACTCAACCCACAGCTGAAGTAAAGCTCTTAACCCATCAGTCCTGAGAAAGCTTCTATAACTCCACGCCTGAAGTAAAGCTCTAACCACAGCCTGAAGTAAGCTCTAACCCACAGCCTGATGTAACAGCTCTAACCCACAGCCTGAAGTAAAGCTTATAACCTCAGCCTGAAGTAAACTCTAACCCTCAGCCTTGAAGTAAGCTCTATAACCCAGCAGCACTGAAGTAAAGCTGCTACCCTCAGCCTGATAGTAAACTCTATAAACCCAGCCTAAGTTAAAGCTCTAACCCTCAGCCTGAAGTTAAAGCTTCATAACCCAAGCCTGATAGTAAAGCTCAACCCACAGACCTGAAGTAAAGCTCTATAACCCACAGGCCTGAAGTAAAGCTCGAAACCCACAAGCCTGAAGTAAATCTCTAACCCACAGCCTGAAGTAAACTCATATAACCCAAAGCCTGAGAGTAAAGCTCTAACCCACGTCCTGAAGTAAAGCGTCTACCCTCAGCCTGTAAGTAAAGCTCTATACCCACAGCCTGAAGAAAAGCTCTAATCCCTCAGCCTTGAAGTAAAGCTCTAACCACAGCCTGAAAGTCAAGCTCTATAACCCACAGGCCTGAAGTAAAGCTCGTATAAGCCCTCAGCCTGAAGTAAAGCTCTAACCCACAGCCTGAAGTAAAGCTCTAACCCACAGCCTGAAGTAAAGCTCTAAACCGCACAGCCTGAAGTAAAGCTTCTATAACCCACAGCTGAAGTAAAGCTCTTTAAACCCACAGCCTGAAGTAAACTCAAACCCACAGCCTAAGTAAAGCTCTAATCCCCTCAGGCCTGAAGTAGCTCTAACCCACAGCCTGACAGTAAAGCTCCTAACCCACAGCCTGAAGTAAACATCTAACCCTCAGCCTGAAGTAAAGCTCTTATTAACCCTCGCCTTGAGATTACAAGCTCTACCCTCAGCGCTGAAGTAAAGCTCGGTATAACCACAGCCTTGAATAAAGCTTAACCCACAGCGCTGATGAGTTAATAGCTCTAAACCCACATGCCTGAAGTATAAGCTCTAACCCAACAGGCCTCAAGTAAAAGCTCCTTAACCCACAGACCTGAAGTTAAAGCTCTAACCCACAAAGCCTGAATAAAGCTCAACCCCCAGGCCTGAAGTAAAGACTCTTATTAACCCAACAGCCTGAGATAGTAAAGCTCGTAACCCACAGCCAAGTTAAAAGCTCTAACCGCTCAGCTCTGAAGTAATAAGCTCGTAAACCCACAGCTTGAAGTAAAGCTCTAACTGTCCTCGCCTGAGTAAAGCTCTAAACCGCACAGCTGAAGTAAAGCTCTATACACCCACTTAGGCCTGAAGTGTAAAGCTCTATAACCCTCAGCTGAGCAGTAAAAGCGTCTAACCCACATGCCTGAAGTAAAGCTCTAACCCACGAGCCTGAGTAAAGCTTCCTTTAACCCAACGAGCTGAAAGTAATGCTCTAACCCTCAGCCTGAAGGTAAAGCTCATAACCCTACACCTGAAGAAGTAAAGCTCTAACCCTCAGCCTGAAGTAAAGCTCTAATAACCTCAGCCTGAATGAACTCTAACCTCAGCCTGATATAAACCTCCGTTATAACCACAGCCTGAAGTAAAGCTCTAACCCACAGCCTGAAGTAAAGCTCTATAACCCACAGCCCTGAAGTAAAGCTCTAACCCACAGCCTGAAGTAAAGCTCTAACCACCAGCCTGACAGTAAAGCTCTATAACCCACAGCCTGAAGTTAAAGCTCTAACCCTACAGCCTGAAGTAAAGCTCTAACCCTCAGCCTGAGAGTTAAAAGCTCTTAACCACAGGCCTGAAGTAAAGCTCTAACCCCAGCCTGACAGTTAAAGCTCTAACCCACAGTCCTGAAGTTAAAGCTCAGTAACCCACAGCCCTGAAGTAAACCTCTATAACCTCTCAGTCCTGAAGTTAAAGCCGTAACCCACAGTCCTGAGTAAGCCTAACCCACAGCCTGAAGAAAAGCTCTAACCCACACCTGAAGTAAAGCCATAACCCACAGCCGAAGAAAGCCTTAACCTCACAGCCTGAAGTAAAGCTCAAAACCCACACCGAAGTAAAGCTCCTAACTCCTCAGCCTGAAGTAAAAGCTCTAACCATCAGCCTGAAGTAAATGCTCTAACCCAAGCCGAAGTAAGAGCTCTATAACCCACAGCCTTCGAAGTTCTAAAGCTCTTAACCCATCAGGCCTGAAAGTAAAAGCCTCTTAACCTCAGCCTGAAAGTTAAACTCACCAACCCACAGCCTTGAAGTAACTCTATAACCAGCACAGCCTGAAGTAAAGCTCAACCCACAGCCTGAAGTAAAGCTCTAACCACAGCGTCTCGACAGTAACAGTGCATCCTATAACGCCCATCAGCCTGAAGTAAAGCTCTATAACCCACAGCCTGAAGTTACAGCTCTAACCCACCAGCCTGAAGTTAAAAGCTCTAACCCTCAGCCTGAAAGTAAAGCTCTAACCCTCAGCCTGCAAGAGCTCTAATCCCACAGCCCTGACAGTAAAAGCTCTATCACCACAGCCTGAGTAAAGTCTTATACCCACAGCCGTGAAGTAAAGCCTATAACCCACAGCCCTGATAGTAAAGCTCTAACCCACAGCCTGAGTAAAGCTCCTTAACCCCACAGGCCTTAGAGTGAAGCTCATTACCAACAGCCTGAAGTAAAGCTCTAACCCACAGCTGAAGTAAAGCTCACCCTCAAGCCCTTGAAGTTAAAAGCTCTGAACCCCACAGCCTGAAGTAAAAGCTCTATACCCACAGCCTGAAGTAAAGCCTCTATTAACCCACACCTGAAGTTAAAGCTCCTAACCCCACAGCCTGAAGTAAAGTCTCTAACCCACAGCCTGAAGTTAAAGCTCTAACCCACAGCCTGAAGTAAAGCGCTCTATAACACCACAGCCTGAAGTAAAGCTCTAAACCACCAGCCTAAGTACAGAGCTCTAACCCACAAGCCTGATGTAAAGCTCTAACCCACAGCCTGAAAGTAAAGCCTCTATAACCTCTCAGCTTGATAGTAAAGCTCTAAACCCTCAGCCTGAAAAGTTTTAAAGCTCTTATAACCCACAGCCTGAAGTAAAGCCTCTAACTCAGCCTGAAGTAAAGCTCTATAACCCCTCAGCCTGAAGTAAAGCTCTAACCCTCAGCCTGAAGTAAAGCCTCTATACCACAGCCTGAAGTAAAGCTCTAACCCACAGCCTGAAGAAAGCTCTATAACCACAAAGCCGAAGTAAAGCTCTAACCACAGCCTGAAGTTTATAAGCTCGCTTAACCCACAGCTGAAGAAAGCCTCTGAGTTAACCCACAGCCTGAAGTAAAGCTTCTAACCCACAGCCTGAAGTTCTAAAGCTTATAACCCTCAGCCTTGAAGTAAAGCTCTAACCTCACAGCCGTGAAGTAAAGCCTCTACCCACAGCCTGAAGTAAAGCTCTAACCCTCAGCCTGAAGTTAAAGCTCTTTATAATCCCACAGCCTGAAGTAAATGCTCTATAACCCACAGCCTGAAGTTAAAGCTCTAACCCACAGCCTCGAAGTAAAGCCTACCACAGCCTAAGTAAAGCTCTATAACCACGCCTGAAGTTAAAGCTCGTATTAACCCACAGCCTGAAGTTAAAGCTCTAACCCACAGCCTGTAAGTAAAAGCTCTAAACCCTCAGCACCTGACGTAAAGTCAACCCTCAGCCTGAAGGTAAAAGCTCTAACCCACAGCCCTGAAGTAAAAGCCTAAACCCACAGCCTGAAGTAAAAGCTTCTATAACCCACAGCCTGAGTAAAGCTCGATAACCCACGAGCCTGAAGTAAAGCTCTACCACAGCCTAAGTAAAGCTCTAACCCACACCGGAAGTAACTCTAACCATCAGCCTAATGTAAAGTCTCTAACCCACAGCCTGAAGTAAAGCTCTAACCTCAGCCTGAAAAAAGTAAAGCTTCATAACCCCTCCAGCCTGATAGTAAAGCTCTTAACCCTTCAGCCTGAAGTAAAGCTCTATAACCCACAGCCTGAAGTAAAGCTTCTAACCCACAAGCCTGAAGTAAAGCCCTAACCACAGCCTGGAAGTAAAGCCTCTAACCACAGCCTGTAAAGTAAAAGCTTAGACCCACAGCCTGAAGTAAAGCTACAACCACAGCCTAATAAAGCTCTAACTCACAGCCTGAATGGTTAAAGGCCTAAACCACCACCTGAAGTATAAGCCTCTAACCACAGCCTGAAGTAAAGCTCTATACCCTCAGCCTGAAGTAAAGCTCTATAACCCACAGCCTGCGAAGTAATAAGCTCTAACCCTCAGCCTGAAGTAAAGCTCTAACCCACAGCCTGAAGTAAAGCTCTAAACCCCACAGCCTGAAGTAAAGCTCTATGAACCCTCAGCCTGAATGTATAAGCTACTAACCCCAGCCTGAACTTAAACTCTAACCCACACCTGAAGTAAAGCTTCTTTAACCACCAGCCTGGAGTAAACTGCTAACCTCAGCGCTGAAGTAAAGCTCTAACCCACAGCTGAAGTAAAGCTCTACCCTCAGCCTGATCAGAAAGCTCTATAAACCCTTCATCCTGAAAGTAAAGTCTAACCCCTCAGGCCTGAAGTAAAGCTCTATAAAACCCCACAGGCCTGAAGTAAAGCTCTAACCCACAGCCTGAAGTAAAGCTCTATAAACCCACAGCCTTGAAGTAAAGCTACTAACCCACAGCCTGAAGTTAAATGCTCTAAACTCATAACCACCAGCCTGAAGTAAAGCTCCTATAACCCACAGGCCTAAAGTTAAAGAGCCTCTAACCCACAGCCTGAAAGTTTAAGAGCTCTAACCCTCAGCCTGAAGTAAAGCTCTATAACCTACAGCCTGAAGTTAAAGCTCTACACCCTCAGCCTGCAAGTAAAGCTTAACCTCACAGCCTGAAATAAAGCTCTATGAACCCACAGTCCTGAAGTAAAGCTTCTATAAAACCCTCAGCCTGAAGTAACAGCTCTAATCCCACAGCTCTTAAGTAAAGCTCTAAACCCACCCGCCTTGAAGTAAAGCTCTAACCCACAGCCTGAAGTAAAGCTCATAACTCCACAGCCTTGAAGTAAAAGCTCTTAACCCACAGCCTGAAGTAAAGCTCTAACCCCACAGCCTGAAGTAAAGCTCTAACCCTTCAGCCTGGAAGTAAAGCTCTAACCCACAGCCTGAATGTAAAGCTCTAACCCACAGCTGAAGTAAAGCTTATATAACCCAACAGCCTGATAGATTAAAGCTTCTAAACCCACAGCCTGAAGTAAAGCTCTAACCGCTCAGCCTGAAAGTAAACTCTATAACCCACAGCCTGAAGCTAAGCTCTATAACCACAGCCTTGAAGTAAACTCTAACCCACAGCCTGAAGTAAAGCTTCTAAACCCAACAGCCTGAAGTAAAGTCTAGTAACCCAAGCCTGAATTAAACTCTAAACCCAAGGCCTGAAGTAAAGCTCTAACCCACAACCTGAAGTAAGCTTCTTAACCCTCAGCCTGCAAGTAAAGCTCTAACCCTCAGCCTTGAAGGTAAAGCTCTAACCCACAGCCTGAAGTAAAGCTCTATAACCCACAGCCTTGATAAAGCTCTATAACCCACAGCCTGAAGTAAACTCTATAAACCCACAGCCTGAAGTAAAGCTCTAACCCACATCCTGAAGTAAGCTCTAACCCACAGCCTGAATAAAGCTCTAACCCACAGCCGGAAGTAAAAGCTCTAAACCACGCCTGAAGTAAAGCTCTAAACCCTCATGCCTGAAGTAAAGCTCTAACCCACAGCTGAAGTAAAGCTCTATAACCCAACAGCTGAAGTAAAGCTCTATAACCACAAGCCTGAAGTAAAAGCTCTAACCCACAGCCTAGAAGTGAAAGCTCTAACCCACAGCCTGAAGTAAAGCTCGTAACCCACAGCCTGAAGTAAAGCTCTATAACCAACAGCCTGAAGAAAAGCTCAAACCCCAGCCTGAAAGTAAACTCTAACCCACAGCCTGATGTAAGCTCTAACCCACAGCCTGAAGTAAAGCTCCCTATAAACCCTCAGCCTGAAGTAAAGCTCTAACCCCTAAGCCTGAAAGTAAAAAGCTCGTAAACCCACAGCCGTGAAGTAAAGCTCTAACCCTCAGCCTGAAGTAAAGCTCTATAACCCTCAGCCTGAAGTAAAGCTCTAACCCTCAGCCTGAAGTAAAAGCTCTATAACCCACAGCCTAAGTAAAGCTCTAACCACAGCTGAAGTAAAGCTCTATAACCCACAGCCTGAAGTAAAGCTCTAAACCCCACAGCCTGGAAGTAAAAGCTCAACCCACAGCCTGAAGTAAAGCTCTATAACCCACAGCCTGAAGTAAAGCTCTAACCCACAGCCTGAAGTTAAAGCTCTTAACGCCTCCAGCCTGAAGTAAGCTCTAACCCACAGCCTGAAGTTAAGCTCTAACCCACACCTGAATACAAGCTCTATAACCCACAGCCTGAAGTAAAAGCTCTAACCACAGCTGAAGAAAGCCTGTAACCCTCAGGCCTGAAGTAAAGCTCTAAACCCACAGCCTGAAGTAAAGCTCATAACCCACAGCCTTGAAGTAAAGCTCTAACCCACAGCCTGACATTAAACCCTCTAACCCACAGCTGAAGTAAAGCTCTTATAACCACAGCCCTGAAAGTAAAGCTCTATAACCACAGGCCTGAAGCTAAAGCTCTAACCCACAGCCTGAAGTGAAAGCTTCTAACCCTGCAGCCTAAGTAAAGCTTCTAACCCTCAGCTGAAGAAACTCTAACACCAAAGCCTGAAGTAAAGACTCTATAAACCCACAGCCTCTAAGTTAAAGCCTACCCAACAGCCTGATAGTAAAGCTCTAAACCCACAGCTGAAGTAAAGCTCTATAACCCACAGCCCGAAGAGTAAAGCTCTAACCCACTCAGCCCTGAAGTAAAGCTCGATAACCCCACAGCCTGAAGTAAAGCTCTAACCACAGCCTGAAGTAAAGCTCTAACCCACAGCCTGAAAGAAAACTCTAACCCTCAGCCTGAAGTAAAGCTCTTAACCCACGCCTGAAGTAAAGGCTCTATAACCCACGCGTGAGTTTAAAGCTCGTATAACCCACAGGCCTGCAAGTAAAGCTCTAACCACAGCCTGAAGTAAAGCTCACCCACAGCCGAAGTAAAGCTCTAACCCCACAAGCCTAAGTAAAAGCTCTATAACCCAACAGCCTGAAGTAAAAGCTCTAACCACAGCCTTGAAGTAAAGCTCTAACCCCACAGCCTGATGTAAAGCATCAACCACAGCCTGAAGTAAAGCTCATAACCCTCAGCCTGAAGTTAAAGCTCTAACCGCTCAGCCTGAAGTACAAGCTCTATAACCCACAGCCTGAAGTAAAGCTTAACCCTCAGCCTGAAGTAAAGCTCTATTAACCTCAGCGCTGAAGTAAAGCCTCTAACCCTCAGCCTGAAGTAAAGCTCTAAACCCACAGCCTGAAGTAAAGCTCTAACCCACAGCCTGAAGTTAAAGCTCATAACCCACAGCCTTTTGAGTAAAGGCTCTAACGCCACAGCTGAAGTAAAGCTCTAACCCACAGCCGAAGTAAAGCTCGTATAACCCACAGCCTGAAGTAAAGCTCGTAACCCACAGGCCTGAAGTTAAGCTCTAACCCTCAGCCTGAAGTAAAGCTCTAAACCCAACAGCCTGAAGTAAAGCTCTAACCACAGCCTGAAGTTTAAAGCTCAATAAACCCACAGCCTGACAGTAAAGCTCTATAAACCCTCAGCCTGAAGTAAAGCCTCTAACCCACAGCCTGAGTGTAAAAGCTTCTAACCCACAGCCTAAGTAAAGCTCTTAACCCACAGCCTTGATGTAAAGCTTCTTAAACCCACAGCCTGAATTAAAGCTTCTAAACCCACAGCCTGAAGTAACAGCTCTAACCCACAGCCTGAAAGTAAAGCTCGTATAACCACACCATGAATAAAGCTCTACCCCACCAGCCTGAAGTAAAGCTTCTAACCCACAGGCCTGAAGTTCAAGCTCTTAACCCTCAGCCTGAAGTAAAGCTCTAACCCACAGCCTGAAGTTAAACTCTAACCCACAGCCCTGAAGTAAAGCTCTAACCTCAGCTGAAAAAGTAAAGGCTCTATTAACCCTCAGCCTGAGTAAAGCTCAACCTCTCAGCTGAAGATAAAGCTCTATAACCCACAGCCTGAAGGTAAAGCTCAACCCCAGCCTGAAGTAAAGCCTCTAACCCACAGCACTGAAGTAAAGCTCTAACCCACAGCCTAAAGTAAAGGCTCTAACCCACAGCCATGAAGTAAAGCTCTAACCCACAGCCTGAATAAGCTCTAACCCACAGCCTGAAGTAAAGCTCTATAACCCAACAGCCTGAAGTTAAAGCTCTAACCAACAGCCTGAAGTAAAGCTCCTAACCACAGCCTGAAGTAAAGCTCTAACCCACAAGCCTGAAAGTAAAGCTCTAACCCTCAGCCTGGAAGTAAAGCTCTAACCCACAGCCTGAAGTAAAGCTCTATAACCCACAGCCTGATGTAAACTCTAACCCTCAGCCCTGAAGTAAAGCCTTCAACCCACAGCCTGAAAAAGCTCTATAACCCACAGCCTGAAGTAAAAGCTCTATAACCCTCAGCTTGAAGTAAGCTCTAACCCACACCTGAAGTAAAGCTCTAACCCACAGGCCTGAAGTAAAGACTCTAACCCACAGCCTGAAGTAAAGCTCTAAAACCCACAGCCTGAGTAAGCTCTAACCCACATGCCTGAAGTAAAGCTCTAACCCCACAGCCTGAAGTAAAGCTCTAACCCTCAGGCCATGAAGTTAAAGCTCTAACCTCACAGCCTGAAGTAAAAGCTCTAACCCAGCAGCCTGAAAGTAAAGCTCTATAACCCACAGCCTGAAGTAAAGCTCTAACCCACAGCCTGAAGTTAAAGCTCTAACCCTCAGCCTGAAGTAAAGCTCTATAAAACACAGCCTGAAGTAAAGCTCTATAACCACAGCCTGAAAGTAAAGCTCGTAACCCACAGCCTGAAGTAAGCTCTAACCCACAGCCTGAAGTAAAGCTCTATAAACCCACGGCCTGAAGTAAAGCTCTATTAAACCACAGCCTGAAGGTAAAGCTCTAACGCCACAGCCTGCGAAGTAAAGCTCTAACCCTCAGCCTGAAGTAAACTCATAACCCACAGCCTGAAGTTAAAGTCTCTATAACCCAACAGCCTGAAGTAAAGCTTCTAACCCACAGCCTGAAGTAAAGCTCTAACCCACAGCCTGAAGTAAAGCTCTAACCACAGCCATGAAGTAAGCTCTAACCCACAGCCTGAAGTTAAAGCTGCTAACCCTCAGCAAGTAAAAAGCTTCTTAACCCACGCCTGAAAAAGTTAAAGCTCTATAACCCACAGCCTGAAGTAAAAGCTCTAGTAACACAGCCTGAGTTAAAGCTCTAACCCACAGCCTGAAGTTAAAGCTCTAAACCCACAGCCTGAAGTAAAGCTCTAACCACAGCCTGAAGTAAAAGCTCGTATAACCCACAGCCTGAAGTAAAGCTCTAACCCACAAGCCTGAGTAAAGCTATAACCCACAGCCTGAAGTTAAAGCTCTATAACCCACAGCCTGAAGTAAAGCTCTAACCACAGCGCTGAAGTAAAGCTATAACCCACAGCCTGAAGTAAAGCTCTATAACCCACAGCCTGAAGTAAAGCTATACCCACAGCCTGAAGTAAAGCTCATATAACCCACAGCCTAAAAGTTTAAAGCTCTAACCCACAGCCTGAAGTAAAGCCTCTAACCCACAGCCTGAAGTTAAAGCTCTAACCCTCAGCCTGAAAGTAAACTCTAAACCCACAGCCTGAATAAAGCTCTAACCCACAGCCTGAAGTAAAGCTCGTAACCCACAGGCCTACAGTAAAAGCTCTAACCCACAGCCTGAAGTAAAGCTCTAAACCCACAGCCTGAAGTAAAAAGCTCTAACCACAGCCTGAAGTAAAGCTCTAACCCACAGCCTTGAAGTAAAGCTCTAACCCACAGCCTGAAGTAAAGCTCTACCCCAGCCTGAAGTAAAGCTCTAACCCACGCTGAAGTAAAGCTCTAACCCTCAGCTGAAGTATTAAAGCTCTAACCCACAGCCTGAAGTTAAAGCTCTAACCCCACAGCCCTGAAGTAAAGCTCTATAAACCACAGCCTGAAGTAAAGCTCTAACCCTCAGCCTGAAGTAAGCCTAACCCACAGGCCTGAAGTAAAAGCTCCTAAACCCACAGCTGAAGTAAAGCTCAACCCAAGCCTGAAGTTAAAAGCTCTAACCTCAGCTGAAGTAAGCCTCTAACCCACAGCCTAAGTAAAGCTCAACCACAGCCTGAATAAAAGCGTCTAACCCACAGCCTGTGAAGTTAAAGCCCTCTTAACCCAGCAACAGCTGAAGTAAAGCTCTAACCCCACAGCCTGAAGTAAAGCTCAACCTCAGCCTGAAAGTAAAGCTTCTAACCCACAGCCTGAAGTAAAGCTCTTAACCCACAGCCGAAGTTAAAGCTCTATAACCACAGCTGAAGGTGTTAAAGCTCTAACCCACAGCCTGCAACCCTAAAGCTTCTAACCCACAGGCCTGAAAGTAAACTCTAACCCACAGCCTGAAGTAAAGCTCTATAACCCACACCTGAAGTAAAGCTCTTAACCCACAGCTGATGTAAAAGCTGCTAACCCACAGACCTGAAGTTAAAGCTCTAACCCACAGCCTGACGTAGAAGCTCTTAACCACAGCCTGAAGTAAAGCTCTAAACCCAGCAGCCTGAAGTAAAGCTTCTATAAGCCCACAGCCTGAAGTAAAGCTCTAACCCACAGCCGAAGTAAATCTCTAACCACAGCCTGAAGTAAAGCTCTAACCCACAGCCTGAAGTAAAGCTTAAACCCTCAGCCTGAAGTAAAGCTTCTAACCCTCAGCCTGAAGTAAGCCTCTAACCCACAGCCTGAAGTTAAAGCTCTAAACCCTCAGCCTAAGTAAGCTCTAACCACAGCCTGAAGTAAAGCTCTAACCCACAGCCTTTAAGTAAAGCTATAACCCACAGCCGAAGTAATAGCTCTATAACCCACAGCCTGAAGTAAAAGCTATAACCCACAGCCTGAAGTAGAAGCCTTATACCCACAGCCTGAAGTAAAGAATCTAAACCCACAGCCTGAAGTAAAAGCTCTAACCCACAGCCTGAATAAAGCTCTAACCCTCAGCCTGAAGTAAAGCTCTAAACCCACAGCCTTGAAGTAAAGCTCTAAACCACAGCTGAAGTAAAGCTCATAACCACAGCCTGAAGTAAAGCTCTAACCCACAGCCTTGAAGTAAAAGCTCTTTAACCCAACAGCCTGAAGTTAAAGCTCTAACCCACAGCCTGAAGTAAAGCTCTAACCCACAGCCTAAGTAATAAACTCTAACCCAACAGCCTGAAGTAAAGCTTAACCCGACAGCCTGGTGAAGTAAAAGCTCGTAACCACCCAGCCTGAAGTAAAAGCTCTAACCCTCAGCCTGAAGTAAACTAACCCACAGCCTGAAGTAAAGCTCTAAACCCACAGCCTGAAGTAAAGCTCCTAAACCCACAAGCCTGAATATAAAGCTCTACCTCAGCCTTGAGTAAAGCTCTAACCCACAGCCTGAAGTAAAGCTCTAACCCACAGCCTGAAGTAAAGCTCTAAACCCACAGCCTGAAGTGAAAGCTCTAACCCTCAGCCTGAAGTAAAGCTCTAACCACGCCTGAATAAAGCTCTAACCAAGCCTAAGTAAAGCTCTAACCACAGGCCTGAAGTAAAGCTCTAACCCACAGCCCTGCAAGGTAAAGCTCTACCCACAGCCTCGAAGTAAAGCTCTAAACCCTAGCCTGAAGTAAAGCTCTAACCACAGCCTGAAGTAAAGCTCTATAACCACAGCCTGAAGTAAAGCTCTATAACCCACAGCCTGAAGCGTAAAGCTCTAACCCACAGCCTGAAGTAAAGCCTCTAACCCACGGCCTGAAGTAAAGCTCTAACCCACAGCCTAAGTAAACTTATAACCACAGCCTGGAGTAAAGCTCTTAAACCCACAGCCTGATGTAAAGCTCTAACCCACAGGCCTGAAGTAAAAGCTCTAACCCCCACAGCCTTGTGAAGTAAAGCTCTAACCCACACCTTGAAGTAAAGCTCTAAACCCACAGCCTGAAGTAAAGCTCTATAACCACAGCCTGAAGTTAAAGCTCTAAGCCCACAGCCTGAAGTAAAGCTCTAACCCACAGCCCTGAAGGTAAAGCTCATAACCCACAGCCTGAAAGTAAAGCTCTAACCCACAGCCTGAAGTAAAGCTCTATAAACCACAGCCTGAAGTAAAGCTCTATAACCAACACCTGAAGTAAAGCTTCTAACCCACAGCCTGAAGTGTAAAGCTATAACCACAGCCTGAAGTAAAGCTTTCTAACCCACAGCCTGAAGTAAAGCCTCTATAACCCACAGCCTGAGTAAAGCTCTATAACCCACGCCTGAAGATAAAGCTCTAACCCCAACAGCCTTGAAGTAAAGCTCTATAACCCACAGCCTGAAGTAAGCCTCTTAACCACAGCCTGAAAGTAAGAGCTCTAACCACAGCCTGAAGTAAAGCTATAACCCACAGCCTGAAGTAAAGCCTCAACCACAGCCTGAAGTAAAAGCTCTATAACCCACAGCCTGAAGTAAAGCTCTATTAACCACAGCTGAGTAAAGCTCTAAACCACAGCCTGAAGTTAAGCTCTATAACCCACAGCACGAAGTAAAGCTCTAACCCACAGCCTGAAGTAAAGCTCTATAACCTCCACAGCCTGAGTAAAGCTCTAACCCACAGCCTGAAGTAAAGCTCTAACCCACAGCCTGAAGTAAAACTCTAACCCAGCAGCCTGATCTGTAAACTCTAACCAACAGCCTGATGTTAAAGCTCTCAACCACAGCCTGAAGTAAAGCTCTAAACCCACAGCCTGAAGTAAAGGCTCTATAACCCCACCAGCCTGAGTAAAGCTCTATAAACCCAACAGCCTGAAGTAACTCTAAACCCAAGCCTGAAGTAAGCTTATAAACCCACAGCTTGAAGTAAAGCCTCTAACCACAGCCTGAAGTAAAGCTGCTATAACCCACAAGCTGAAGTTAAAGCTCTATAACCCAAGCCTGAAGTAAAGCTCCTATAACCCACAGCCTGAAGTAAAGCTCTAATCCCTCAGCCTGAAGTAAAGCTATATAACCCACAGCCTGAAGTAAGCTCTATAACACCCACAGCCTGAAGTAAAGCTCTAACCACAGCTCAAGTAAAAGCTCTAACCCACAGCCTGAAGTTAAAGCTCTTACCCACAGCCTGATGTAGCTCTAACCCACAGTCTGATGTAAAGCCTCTAACCCACAGCTGATGTTAAAGCTCTAAACCCACAGCCTGAAGTAAAGCTCTAACCCACAGCCTGAAGTTAAAGCTCTATAACCCACAGCCTGAAGTAAAGCTCTATAACCCACAGCTGAAGTAAAGCTCTATAACCCACAGCCTTGAAGTAAAGGCTCTAACCCTCAGCCTGAAGTAAAGTCTATTAACCCACAGCCTGAGTAAAGCTCTGAAACCCACAGCCTGAAGTAAAAGCTTCTACCACAGCCTGATGTAAATGCTCTAACCCACAGCTAAAGTAAAGCTCAACCCACAGCCTGAAGTAAGTCCTACCCTCAGCCTGAAGTAAAGCCTCTATACCCACAGCTGAACGTAAAGCTCTAACCCACAGCCTATGTAAACTTAACCCACAGCCTGAAGTAACTCGTAACCCACAGCCTGAAGTAAGCTCTAACCACAGCCTGATGTAAAGCTCCTCACCCACAGCCTGAAGTAAAGCTCTAACCACAGCCTGATGTAAAGCTCTAACCCTACAGTCCTGATTGTTAAACTCTAACCCACAGGCCTGATGTAAAGCTCTAACCCACAGCCTGAAGGTAAAGCTCTAAACCCCAGCCGAAGTAAAGCTCTAACCCACAGCCTGAACGTAAAGCTCTAACCCACAG